>CM071803.1:27836091-28304396 GCA_036559045.1 Platycarya longipes | reverse complement strand
TCTTGTATGAACAGTCTATGTAATGTTGGTAGCCTTAGGCCTGTTCCCTTTGCATTTTCCATCCGAATAGAAATTATGACCAATTATTTCCAAAAAAAAAAAAAAAACACAACAAATCAAATTACACAATTTCAATTAGATATTAAAAAGATATTATATTAAGTAAAAGGTTGTAGAAAAACTATAAAGGGATAGTTTATTTTATCATTAAATATATATATAAGTAGTAAATCTGAACCTCTTAATTTATAACACTTCCTCACATTGTCTTTTAGACATACAACTACAATGTGGTGCCAATGTGATTTATTATTAAAAAAAAAATATAAATTATCCAATATAAATGTGCTAGAGAGAATTGGGATTTTATGGATGGTTTAGATATAATCTCATTTCAAAATTTTCAATTTCATCTCATCTCATCTTCATTCTAAATATAATTTAATTACACAATTTTACAAACTATGCTTTACAACTTTTTCAAACTTTCAAATCAAAAAATAATTTAACTTTTTCAAATTTTTCCAAAAAAAAATTATAAAATTATAAACTAACAATATTTTTTTTTTTCTCTTTATCCAAAACCTGAAAAATATTCAACTTAAACTATTTCACCACTATTTCGTAAATTAATGTTACTATTATTTCACAACACTACAAGAGAATGGATATGTATTGACAAATCACAATTTGTTTTTCAAAAAATCTATTTTTTCATCCCAAAATATTTTTATTAGACAAAATAATTTTGTCTCAAAAAGTTTTTGGAAATAAACAATTGAATTACATCTTTAAAAAAATATTTTTAGAGACACAAATCTCACGGGCCCGTTTCAAATGCCTTTCGGGCGGACTTTTTTTGTATGAGACAGAATTTTTTCATCCTCCAAAACCTATTGGAATGAAAAAAAGAAAAAAAATTTTTTTTTTTTTTAAAAAAAAAAAGAAAAATGAAAAATTATTTTTTTTTTTTTTTTTTTTTTTGATTGTTCAAACACAACATACACCATTTGCGAATCACCCAATGGTCATTGCTAAACAGCAACCTAGCATCACCCAGCAGAAAATTGCTTTAAGGGCCCAGAGAAGCCTTTAAAGTCCTTGGATCTTATCATTCTCAAGTAATCAACGGCATTTCGATCCTTTAATAGCTCAATGACCATTTTGCTGACTTAAGTTTTATTTAAAAAGAGTAATGTTATAAATCAGTGATGTTGTGCACCTATATGTATATCCATAACATGCTTAATGAATTGTCTTTATGTTTTTCATTTTAAATATACATATTTTATTAAAGTATACATTTTCAACCTCAATATTGATATAAATGTAAGATTGCATTTAAAGTTTTCCTTAAAAAAAAAATGGTTATGAATGGAGGCTTATTATATACAAGAGTCACCGACTCTCTTTTTGTTTAAGCCTATTTGGATTATAAGAAAAGTCAATATAGTCTCATCATGTAAAAACAAAAAAAAACTCACCATTAAAAAAACTAAAACAGCCTATCCGACTTCCTGCTCATTTCTTCTTCTCTCTGATCTTGAGTTTAATCTTTCTCATCATCCACATCGACTCCTGCCCGCACTTTTACAAAGTTTTCCGCGTTTGTCTCCCCGTGCAGATACGCAAGGTCAATAATGCTAATAGATTTTGGCAAAACATCACACCGTGTTTGGTCATCTCAATGAGTTGTACTTGCAAACATTCCATATTTTGTTAAATGCAACATCCTTTTACTTGGTAATTGTTTTTGAGTCGAAGCATGAAGTTTAGCAGCTCTCGCGTGAAGTCTGCCTCTTAGTGGCATCTTCGCCAGACGTTCATCTGTCACATCAAGATTTTTGCCACATTTATTTTTTGTTAGAACCTACACTTCCAATCCCTCTGCTCTACTTCATATATCGTAATTGTCTCGTTCTAGTCAGATATCTTGATAAAAACCAAGCGAGACGACACCCAGAGAGATGAAAAGTCAGGTTTCTCTTTTCGTGCTTTTTTTTAAATTTTTTTTATGCCAAGAGTTGATAGGTGTGCAAGTTGCCAAAACGTCAAGTGGGGTGCGCATCCAGGCACCATTTATAGCCGAGTAGTGTAGTCGTCACTTTTATACATAAACAATCCACGATCGATGCCAATATGGACAGGGTCAACGTACGTAAAAATGGCCCCGGCCCATCGAGCAGGCTCACGTTAAATTGAATTCATCACATTCTTTTAAAACAGAAAAAAAAAAATGTTTTGTGGGCCACTTATTGTGCCCCGCTGCATTGACACCCCCGTTCACTATGTTTTTTATTTAATTATTAATTTTTTTTAAATACTTAATCATTCTAAAAAAATAATTATTATAATAATATTATGTTATTATCTTCTTTTTTTTAAAAATATTTCTAAGTATAATTAAAAAAAATAGTGTGACACAAAAAAAACTTTTGAAAAATATTACAACTGACCACTAACGTGGTACATCCGTAACCATCTCCCTAGCATTTTCCTTTTTAAAAATTTTATGTGTAATTATTTTTGTTACATTTTTTTTTATTTATTAATGTGAATATAATTATTATATTGACCAATCGTATGAGTGGAGTAACTGTAACAAATATCACATATATAATAAGAAATCAAAATAAAAAAATTATATATAATATATGGAATAGACTCAAATAGGGAAAAAAAAATTAAGTAGGAACATCATTTTTGGGAGAAAAGTGTTTCTCGTTTTTAGTGAAGAAGAAATGACTAGATTTAAAAAATAAAGAGTAATGTAGAGTATATACAAATCTCGTGTAAATTTCTTTGGAAAAGAATAGGATCTACCATTAAAATATTAATTTCTTCTATATAGTTCCTATGACTTATTATATTTGAAAAATGTTATTTTGTAACTGTTGGTGTGCACCGTTCCATTTTTTTTTAACTTAATAATTAAGAAAATATTATTTTAAATAATATTACTAATTTTTTTTTTATTTATTTTTTAAATATTTAAAGAGTAACTATAAGAACATGAAGTAAAAAAATGAAAAAGCTAAAAACAAAAAAACTAACGACACCAACTGTGCCCTCTATCATCGTCTATTTTACTTTTTTTTCAAAATATATATTATTTGTGCACTTCACCTAACTATAAAATTTTAATTTTTTTAAAAAACAACTAAAAATAATTATTTTGAGAATTGATGTAATCTTGGCAATGTAAAATTATTTTTTGTTCTTTTTAGATTATACTTGCATGCTTAGCACTTTTTATTAAGAAATAGAACAATCCTCGAAAGCGCCGAATTCTCAACACCCAAAAAAAAAAAATCAACATATTTATCTGTTTATTTTTTTCACCATTCAAACACGGAAGCAGAAAATATATACCATCAAATGCTATCGTCTTCCTTTTCAAGAAAAATTTGAAAGAGGAAAAGAATTACTTTGTGGGCCTGCTTGGTCAGTAGGAGCACACAATTTGGAAAACTAATAAGGGCCAGTGAGGAAAACTTTTTTAGGATCCCAAGAGATGGCCTTCAAAAGTCAAATTGGGTTTAATACATTGTCACGTGTTAGGACATTAGCGAGCCTTTTGTTAGTCTAAATGATCATTTTGCATTCGTGCATATAAGAAGCCTTTCATACCTTTTATTATTATAATTTTTTAAATTTTTATGTAAGATATAATATTTTTAATTTATTTTTTAATTTTTAAAATAATAATAATATTATTATAATATTATTTTATCAACACTGCTTACGTAGAAGAATCTCTTAACACAATCGTTACGCAAGCAATACTGACGTAATCCATGGGAATTAATAAGAAAGCATTTTGGGCGAAGTCCCTCTTTTTCCTTGCGAAGATCCATCCTGCAAAGTCCTACATTCGAAGACTTAACAGTAATGAAAGAGAAATCCCTATAGCTACAATACGGGATTTATCCCGACTGGAAATCCCGACTCGTAGCTTTAGGGATTTTTTTTTTAATTTAGTAATTAAGAATAATATTTTAATTGGATGATATTTTGATTTTTTTTTAATTTCAAACATTTAATAATAATAAATTAAATAAATAATAAAAAAACATCAATAATTCTTTTTACACAGGCAGGATCCATAAGTCAGGATCCCGTATATTATAAGTCGTATGAAAGTACTCTTAATGAAAAAAAGTAGTCATGATGGATTTATATCTTATTTTTATTATTATTTTATTATTTTTAATATATTTTTTTATATTTTTTTAAGTTTTTTAAAATTTTTTTAATATCTTTAATTATGAAAAAGTCCGAGGATTAATTTATTAATAAATATCTTTAAATTATTAAAAAAAATTAAAAAATATATATTTATACTAATAATTAATTTCGTTAATTTATTTAAAGTAAAAGATGAATTAAAGAAAAATAAAAATAAAAAATAAAATAATGATAAATGAGATCTAGACAAAAAAAAATTCTAGAAACTTGTCCTGGGACGCCGAAACTCGCAAAAGTTTTCTTATCCTCAATGAAGAAGCTCGTCTAGCCAACTAACATTCATCTGTTATTACAATAACAAAATCAACAGTACCCCGTCGAGGGTTCCAAGCCTTTCTATTTTTCATTGATCTGTGCTGAAAATGGCTTACCATCTTTGGCACTCCACCATTTCTACTTCCTAACCCACACCCACACAGAAATCCTCACTTCTCTTCATCATCACAAATGAGTACACCTCCTCCTCCAACTCCGCCCAACCTTTCAATATGCAACGCTATCTCACGCACGGTCTCTTT
Organism: Platycarya longipes; assembly: GCA_036559045.1. Taxonomy (NCBI): domain Eukaryota; kingdom Viridiplantae; phylum Streptophyta; class Magnoliopsida; order Fagales; family Juglandaceae; genus Platycarya; species Platycarya longipes. The sequence continues at coordinate 28,299,630 of CM071803.1, read as the reverse complement.
CTCACCAAAACCCATTCACCGAATCTCTTCTCCAAGAATCTTGCAAATGGTGGATAAAGGGGTGCGAGCCTCCAGATTTTTAAAGTCTGATGTGAGTTACATATTTTTCTTTTCTTTATTCTTTTCTTTTCTTTCCTTTCAATCGGTGGCCTGTTATCTATATATTTTAGCACGGGGGATTTTTTTTTTTTTTTTTTCTGGCCTCATTAGACTCAAAATTTTTAACACCTTTCATATCATTTTAGAGCGGAATCTAATTGAATTCCAAATGTTTTTTCGACATCTAGTTTCTGGTATAATCTATTGCCGCGGAATCGTTTGAAACTTGTGTTTAGTTTGTATTTCTCTTTTTATTTTTTTTTTTTTATGCGTTTTCTCTATTGGTTTTTGGGTGAGAACTTGGAGGATTGAAGAAGAGAATATCGGAGAGAACAAGAGAAGGGTTTCAGCACAAATCAAATAAAATAGAAAACTTGGTTAAGATACTAGCATGTAAGCCTGTGACTCATGTACAGCTTTTATTTTCTTTCCTGAATATACCAGGCTTATCTGACCGAGTGGTTGAGTTCCCTAAACTCAAACTGTATTGGGGATGATCAAAGAAACATTCTATAAATAGCTAAAGTGGAAAGCAAGACATGTAGAAAAAAAAAAAAAAAAGATTTGACCCCTTAGAGCACCAAGCTCATTAAATTGACAAAGTGGAAGCAAGACATGCAGAAGATTAAAGTTGTATTTTGTTTTAGAGATCAAACTCATTAAAATTTGGAATGTTGTATATTTATGAAACTATTTGAGATGTTGTGTATTATGGGAACTACTTGGAATATTATAAATATTAGGAATGGTTTTGAAATAATTGTGAATATTGGAATCTGTGCAGTAATTGTGAACTTACAGAGACCCAAACTTTGGAATGTTGTGAAATTATGAGACCAAAACTCAGTACGTTGTATTGCAATTCGCATGAACATTTTACCATATTATTTACAATCACAATCTACAATACATCTCCCAAATATACTTAATACATCATCAAAAATCATGATAAGCAACAATTAACAAACATGTGAACTGGGCTTTCCATCCCTTATTACTCCAGCTGTGTTATCCATCCCTATTAGATTTACTAGATTTCCATCACCATTATTTTATGATATTGATTCCATCCCTATTATCCACTACAAACAGACATCTATAAATGATACATATAACATAAGTTTAATAGTTTTTATAGTAAATTTAAGATGAATGCTAATATCAAATTTGTTCAAATTAGAGACAAAACAAAATGGAATCATTAAGTACAACTATTCTTGGAGTCAAAATCATTAGAACACGTGGGCGGGGCGTAGAAAACTTTCAACCATCACTTGAAGTCAGGTGTGGCACTCAGTAATCTCTAGTACAATTTGCTTGAACTAGCGAAATGTAAACCGAATCGATAGATTAACTGATGAGTGGAATCAGGGTATTTGGATTTCTCTTCCTACAAATTTACACCAACAAAATACATCCATATTTTAAATTAAATCGAAAAAAGTTGAAAAATTAAAGGAGACCAATTTAAAGGAGCAAACCTGGCTCGTAGGAATTGGGTTGATGGATATGCAATAGGTAGGTTGTTATTAGGAGATGCATGCTCCTTCGCTTATTCTCCATCTATCAAAGAGAATAAATTTATCATTTTATAATATAAAAAATCATTTTAATAACATTAAAAATATGCAGAATCCAGCCAAGGGGACTCTAAAACTATGCAAATAAAAAAACACTACAACAATGGCATACTATTTGAACAACTAACAGTATTTTTCTATTTCAAAATGGGAGGGGGAAACATTTATCTCAATCTACTATTCTCCCCAACATTTACACAGATTGGTGAAAATAAACTTTTTATATAAAAATGAGAAACTTAACTGAAAATTACTTGGAAGATGGGGAACCAAACCACTTACCAACTAGGAGGCTGAGGTTTCAGAAAGGCATGGGCAGCATTCCTAGTATGCAAGATGCCCGTTTCGAAATGAGAGGAGAAGATTAAATGTTGTCCCCCCTCCGCGTTGAAGAATGAGAAAGACGAACAGACAAATGAAATGCTACTCCTGCTTTTACGCGCGTGCAAAATGAGGGAGAGACGAAATGGAGAGACGAATAGATGAACCAAAATGTTGCTGGGCTTGTGTCGAAATTTGAGGGGAGAGAGGAGAAATGTGCCAACGGGTGGGTTTTCGAAAGGAGTAGGTGGCTCGGGGGACTGTCTTTAATTGTTCTGTGTTCTATTTTGTTTTTTCTGTTTTTTTTAGTTAGAAAATCATGTGTTAAACCCCTTAAAAAAAAACCCACATTTTTAAAATTCGTTTCCTGCGCAAACGTCCATGCCCCCTAACACTACTCCTATATGGAATAATATTGAAAGCGTAACATGGAAAGCTAAAGGCAAAAGTTAAGTGGGGACAAAATTGGAAACAAAAAATCACCTAAAGTTGACAATTCATATGCGATACACACTTTTATAATAGTGGTTTGATGGTTTATATATATAGAGTAATTCTAATAAGGAGATTGTCGAATATGTTGCTTTTAACCACTCAGAAGTGAGAGGCCGCTCTTGCGATAAAGTTGTCCGTTGGTGGTTTCCTCAAAAAGTTGCTTGCATTCGTGAGGGGGGGGGTGCGGAGCCTAAAACGGGCTTTGTTCCTCTTTACAGCGCCGCTGCGTTCTTTTCCTTTTCCTTCCTCCCATTTCTTTTCCTGGTCGTGCCAGTGTTTTGTACTTTTTGATGTAATTTTCGGGTGTTTTGGGTTTTTGATGGCTGTTTACAGGTTTCGGGAAAAGATCGGGATCGCCCTAAGCCATCACACACGCTGTTTGGCCGCAGTTCCCGTCCATATCCGCCGGTCCATGGAGTCTTCCATGGCTGAACGTAGTGGTGCATGCGCTCCTCGACGCATGAAGTCTGATTGGAAAATGATTTTTCAAACGTCGCCCTGTTTGTATGGTGGATCCTGCTCGCTGGTGAAGCGGGTCCCAAAGTGGATCGAGAGGGTATCGGAGTTTTCTCTTTTTTCCGTGGATGAATCACTTCTAGTGTGACGCATGGTATACAAAAGATTATATAAAAAGAAATAGTCCTCTTGGACTTATATTCGTGGGGTGTAGTTTTTTTTCACTCTCCTCCTTAGGAAGATAAGATAATAGTTCTCTACTTTGTTGGGCAGAGTTTAGTCTTTTCAGACATTATGTCTGTAGAGAATTAGAAGCTAAAGCCAAAGCTGATATTAGTTGGCTTGTATATTTAAGTGTTTCTCAATTTATTGGGTCCACATATGTAAGCTCTCATCTCTTTGGTTTTTTAACAAAGAATCCTATTTCTCAAAAAAACAAATTCTTTAAGGAGTTGGTTTTAAAGGAAGTTGATGGGGAGTCGACTCCTTATCGACTCTCTAAAACTGATTCTCTATAGAATTAACTCATATAATCTCTATACATATAATGATATTTTATAAATTAATGTATATATATATATAATTAACTAGTAAAGGGGACACGTTTTTACAACGGTTGTCCTCTTGTGCCCAACTAGTGAAAGATATAAAAAATAAAAATTAATAATAAAATGTAAAATGAGAGACTGAAGATAAAAAATCAAAAATCAAAAATAAAAACTAAAACTAAACGTAAGGCCATAGATTTTACATATTTTAAAGTAAACTTAATATAAAAGTTTAACAAAAAATTATATAAATTATACATTTCAATATTTTATGTATCTTTACAGATTAGTTCTCTTCGCCCCATAAAAACTCTCATGGCCTTTAACATTTTTAAAAAAAAGATTAAACGAAAAATTATATATTTTAATAAGAAAGTAATGAGGCTTGTTTATTTTTTATCTCTTTATTTTTTTATTTTTTGAGAAATAGCTTCATTCCATTTGAAACTAAAAAAGGTTATGAGGTCTACAATGTGAACTAAAAATAGTCCAACTAAGTACATACTGAATGGTCAACTTCTAAATCATCTTCAGATTTTTATTTCAGAGTCACTACGATTGATTTCAAAAGAAGCATCTTACTAAATTTCACCTCCAAAAGAGGAGAAAACAAATATAACATTCAACAGGGACTAAAAGTCCGAGAGACTAATTCACAACTTTTACAAATTTTTCTCTTTACAAACAATAATTACAAACCAACAAAACAATAACCCAACAACACACAAACAACCATACAAAAACCCAACATCAATTGTGATGGTGCGTGGAATACACACACCATTCCACGCGCCACTCTAAGAATAAAAAACCCAACAGATAAGATCGCTCGGCAATTCAAGCAACCACCAGCACCGTTCACGATGGAAATGGCCATCTTGCTAAACGAGGCGCGTAGAAACCATCTCCAAAAATTGACCCCGCGCGTACTAATCACGCGCCACTCCGAATGCCAACACCCCCGGTGGAAACCAAGATCAGCAGTCAGGAAACACGATGGGTGGAGCACGTGGTGGACTTCGACTCTCTGGCAACCTCCACCTGCAACAGCCGAATCCCAACGCACAGAATTCGAACTGCCCTCAAAACAACAACAATGGCGGTTGGTGTCGGCGCCCCAGCTTGCGCTTGGGTTCGTACGCAAAATGCGACGCCGGGGACGAACGTCACAAGGAAGTCATCCCTCGTCTTTACTTATGAGAGCCTCATTTTTTTTTTTTTTTTTTTTTTTTTTTTTATATATCGCAGCGGAAAAAGGTCAAGCCATAAATAAACGACAAAACGTTACGCTTGTCGCACATCACATGGTTAACAAAATAAAACCCAAATTAAACATCACAAGCACATATACATATATCAGAATAAAGTCACCAATGTAAACAGTTTTATACAAAAGTACTTCCCAAAACAGCGGGAAGATTTTTCCTTCCAAAAGTACATCGGTGTATACAAAATAAAGGTGCTGCTGATCCACTCCTCCCTCCGCCAACCATACTAATAGGCGGGTTCTTCTTTTATCTTCTTATAGTCCGGGCCGTAACGAAGGCTGTCCAGACTCAGTCCTGGACCTACGTCACACATCATCCCAGAGGATGACGTAAACAGGCGTCCCATGTGGAGGAGCCCGTCAACTCCCAGCACCATACAGCACCCCGTAGGGCGTAAGTCGTCAAAAAAGTAAGTCGCCATAGGAAGCGACTCTGCCGCCCACTGACCCAACAGGTCTAGGGTCACTGGCCCGGCAGTCTCAGCCTTAGTCGGGCCCATGAGGGTCCGACCCATCCTCTCTAGAGTCGTAATCCGAGGATCCATCCTGTCCTGCAATAACTTCTATCGTTCCCAAGGGAGCGATAGTAAAGATAATAAAAGAGGGGTGAGATTTCGGGAGAAATCTCAGCAAGTACACTAACACTTAAACCAGAACATATCAGATATACAGATGAGTGAACAAAACATTCTTAGCTAATGCACATGCAATGAATGACTGACTCATGCACATGCTCATGAAAACTCTTTAAACAGGCATACTTCTTTCAGACTTCTTTTCATAAGACTTTCATGCAGACTTCTTCTTTCAAACTTCTTTTCATATCATTTCTTTTCAAAACATTTCTTTAAAACATTTCGTATCTTTCTTTCTTTCTTAGGCGCCACTTATCATATACAGATCTTTCTTATGGCTCGAAAGCCCTTCTTGTCATGACTTTTTCTTTCACATGTATGAGACACAAACACGGTTCCCCTAGCACCGCGTGTTCTCTGCTGGTTACCGCATCACCCTAAAGTGAGCGTCATATAACTTTAAAACGGTAGGTCCTTACACCTTATCCGTCTTGGGCACCCACCAGCGTTAGGTGCTACCGCGCTCCGGCCACCTTTTGGTGCCATACACGGTCCGCCGACTGTTCTTCGTCGACCCAGGGGCTACCACTCGACTTTAGACACTCCTGAGTGGACAGGGAGTTCCACTGGGGCACTTCCCCGTCCCAGCCTTTGGGGTTCTTATAAAACTTTACTTCTTCCTTTTCTTTCAAAAATTCCATCCTTTTCTTTTCTTTTTCTTAAAAACATGCTTGACTTTAAAAACTTTCTTTTCATGACTTATGCATGGGACATGCATGCTTACTTACTTTCATGCAAGAACCCGAGACAGGCTCGAGTGCATTCACATTTCATTTTCCTTCTTCCTCCTTTGGGACAATTTCATAATTTTCCGACTTAGTCATTATATTCTATACCCAAAAATGGGCCTAGGATTGAAGTGGGGTATTGGGCCCATCTCCAACCCATCATGGCCGAATTCTCCTAGAGAGTTTCTAGGGTTTTTCTTCATCATTTGACTTCAAATTTCCTCCAATAAATTTTAAAGTATCAAATCGAATTAAGTACCCTTCTTAGCAAGGGGTAACCGAAACTCTAAAGTTTCCCAAGCAACCATTTCACATCAAACTTAGTTATTTCTATTTCCTCCATTCACCTTTTCAACTTAGGGAATTCCTCCCCTTAGTCTATTCAAACTTCCTTTCCTAAAAATTTCTTCTATGAGTTCAACTAAACAAAATCACCACAACACAATATAATATTAATCTTCCAATCTCAACCTTAAATATCATCAATTTCCAAATAAACATTTCTATACATCATACACAAGTGATCATTCCTTCCATATGCAAATATATATATATCATTTCCATCCATACCAATCAAATAATTTATTCTCATGTCCATTTTTCATTTTCTTACAACAACATACTCCTTGAATAAATCAATTCCATCACTAGTTCCTCAAATAAAATCTTTACCTTAGCAACACCACAATTTAATATTAAACACTAAAATCCTTCATGTATCATCTTCATCATTTCATCAAATAATCATGCTTTTTCCCTTCTTTTTGTAACTAACACTTGATTCATCATTTCTACTCACATTTTAATCTTATTCCATCACATGAATTTATCCAAGAATATTCATATCATAAGCAAGAAAAATCATTCCAACTCAAACATGGCAATGGCAACCATTAATCCAACAAACATGATCACTTCACTATATATAAGACTTGTTAAGGAAAAAGTGGGAGTATACTTACAACACTCCTACTAGGCTTTAGCTTAAATATGAAATTACACATATAAAATCTCCCATTAGTCTAGTCATGAACATAAACTCAAAGAAAACCTTATTTCCTTCCAACCATAACAAAGTGCTACATGTGTGTGTGTGTGTTCTTCCTAATCTTGTATAGATTTAATCACTAACCTTCTCCAATGAATTGATCACCTTCACACTCTTGCTTTTTGGCTTTCCTACTATAGGATTCTTCAAAATATGTGGTGACAAGAGAAGAAACAAAAGTAGGAATGGCTAGGGTGAGTTTGGCCGAGAGGTAGAGAGGAAGTGAGAGTGTTTGCATGTGTCTAAGTGATTTGAGCTCAAGGGGTTTTGCCTAAGGGGTCACACGGCCAGCTCCCTTCCCTAGGGTCCTTGGTACTCTTCTCATCATGTTTAGGCATGGCTAAAGATAGATGGGTTGATTGACAACTCTAGGCCACTCCAAAATCAAATCTTGACCATACCTAGATGATTCTCCTTTCTCCTTTCTTTCCTATGGCCGGCGGCTTCTTGGTGCCTCTAGCCTCCATTTTCTTATTTTTCACTCAATCATCATTCCCTTATCCCCTCATGTGTCCATCCAAGTGATTCCAAAGCCATGCTTTTTGGAATTTGAGCAAGGCATGACCGGCCAAGCTAGCTCCACCGAAACTCCCTTTGCTTCTCTTCCTAGTTTTGTCATTTCAATCACCTACACATACACCATACCTCTCTTCACATCACCATACCTTCTTACACATGTACTTCATCCACTTACACACTCTTCCTCTTTGTCCTATCACTTGTAGATGGCCATACCCCATGAGATTCCCCATTGAACCCCACGGATTGGCCTCCACCGAAACTCCAAGCTCCCTTCATCCAAGCTTCTCCTCATGCCACTTGTAACTTCCCTACACCTCATGACCTCACTTGGCAAGTCAAGGGATGGTGTTTTGTACCTCCAAGATACCATGGTAGGAAAAATCATTCCATTAGATCCTACACTCAATCCTACATGGCATGCATCCAACTACTAGTCAACCTTCACCAAATAATATTTTCCTACAAGGGTTTGGATAATTTTTCTAAGATTTTTCTCCCATTGACAAGTGTCTCAATTATGGGCTTGATGGGCTATGGGCTCATTCTATGGGCTTTTGGACTCACCATTGCTCTCTTGGCCCATTCACTTGATCCATTCTCCAAAGGTCTCATTCCTAGGCCCATCTCTTCAAGGCCTATTTGGTTCTTTCACCAATTACCACTAATCTTGTGCATTAATCCTTAATTAGCTAATTAAATCAAGATGGAGATTTTTAGGGCTATTACATCCTCCCCCACTAATAAAAGATTTCGTCCTCGAAATCAATGCATGTGATGATATGAAGAATAATAATAAATTTTTTCATACCTCGAGGAGTATTAGCAGTGGACTCTTCTGATGATGAATAAGTGGGTACTCCTTCTTCCTCAGTCACCGAATCTTGAGAAAAGTAAAATATAGCATCTAAATCCGAGTCATAATACAAGTTCGTCTTTAATTCATTCAGTCTGTGCACTATTTCTTCTTCCGTTTCCACTCGGGGTATCCCTTCTACTCTTTGTCTTATGCGATCATTGGAGGTATCAGAATTTTCCAAAGGTTCTATGTTTGGTTCACTTGCTTTTCCCCGTATTATTCTACGCAATTGCTCTCTCTCTCCTTTCATCCAAGGGTTAGGGGGTTGTCGCTCTTCGCTTGGCGTAGCTTTACGAAATACGAGGTTCCCTCTAGGTCCTATATCCATCCGATGAGTACGATGCCTCTCACATCGCTCCAGGTGCCTAAGCCTCTGAATCCTCTCTCTTTCACGCCTTCTATTTAAGATTCTTTGTCTGACTTCTCTCCTCTCTCTTAATTGGGCTATGGTAGCTACTGACATGCGTGGGGTTCTTCTAGTTCTGGCCATAACCTGGGTAAATTTTATTAAAAGTTATTTACAGTGCGATGAGGTAATCTAATGAATATAACACTCAAAACACCAATCACTTGTTCATACATTCAAGCAAAGCAATCATTCCTTTACAATCAAAACTTAGCTAATCAGAAATCAAATACACTAGGAATTTTCAAACAAATGAGGGTAGTTAGCCCTCATAGCGTCTTCGCGTTCCCAAGTTGCTTCTTGAAATGCCGGGTTATTCCACAATACTTTTACTAAAGAGATTTTTCGATTCCTTAATTCTTGTTCCTTGCGATCGGAAATCTGAGTCGGCCACTCTTCATAAGTTAAATTCGGGCGTAGCTCGATGGTACTCGGATCCATTACCGTCGCTGGTTTGTCGCCGAAACTCCTCTTTAAAGACGACACATGAAACACGTTATGGACTCCTTGTAGGTCTACTGGTAGATTCAAACGATAAGCCACTGGTCCGACTCTTTCTAAAATTTCATATGGTCCGATGTAACGGGGACTTAATTTCCCTTTCTTGCCAAATCGGGCCACTCCCTTCATTGGCGAAATCTTAATATATACCCAGTCGCCAATTACAAATTCTAAGGGTCTTCTCCTTCGATCTGCGTAGCTCTTCTGCCTGTTTTGGGCAGTCTTCATCCTTTCCCGTATCAGCTCTACTTGAGTCTTAACTTCTTGCAAATACTCAGGCCCTAACACTTTGCTTTCACCGACTTCGTCCCAATATAACGGAGATCGGCACTTTCTTCCATACAAGGCTTCGTACGATGCCATCTGGATAGTAGCTTGGAAGCTGTTGTTGTAAGCGAATTCAATCAAGGGCAAAAGACTCTCCCAGTCGCCACTAGAGTCTAGCACACACGCCCGTAGCATGTCTTCTAAAGTCTGAATAGTCCGTTCTGTCTGACCATCAGTCTGCGGATGATAGGCGCTGCTAAACTTCAAGTTGGATCCCATTCTTTTCTGTAAACTTTGCCAGAAGTGAGAGGTAAATCTTGGATCCCTATCTGAGACAATCGTTTTTGGCACTCCGTGCAGACGAACTATTTCTTTCACATAAATTCGGGACAATTTCTCCATCGAATCCGTATTTGCAATTGGTAGGAAGTGGGCACTCTTTGTCAATCTGTCCACTATCACCCATATTGTGTTCCTTCCCGCCGAGGTTCTTGGGAATCCTATTACGAAATCCATTGAAATATCTTCCCATTTCCATTCCGGAATTGGAAGAGGTTGCAGCATTCCTGCGGGACGTTGATGTTCCGCTTTAACCATCTGACACACAGAACATTTTGCCACAAAAGTAGCTATATCTTTCTTTATACCTTCCCACCAAAATCTTTCCTTCAGATCCCGGTACATTTTGGTACTTCCAGGATGGGCTGTATAAGGGGTGCAGTGTGCTTCCCTCATAAGCTTCTCCTTAAGTTCTGGATTATCTGGTATCACCGTTCTTTTTCCGAAGTATAACGTTCCATCATCAGACACGGTAAAATGAGGTGATCCTTTTCCTTCGAGTAAGTTTGTTCGGATCTTTTCCAGTTTAGTATCTTGCCGTTGTCCTTCCCGGATTTCATCTTCGGTCAGAGAAATTATCTCTTGGACTGTTGCTAACATCGCTTTTCCAGGTTGACTCCTTACTAGCATATCTTGCATACTGGCTAGTACCGATGGTTCCTCTACTTGTGATTTTCGGCTTAAAGCATCTGCCACTACGTTAGCTTTTCCCGGGTGGTACTTGATCTCACACCGGAAGTCATTTATAGTCTCGATCCACCTTCTCTGTCTCATATTTAGATTCTTCTGACTAAACAGATACTTTAAACTCTTATGGTCAGTGTATATCTCACATTCTTCCCCATACAAGTAGTGCCTCCATATCTTCAGTGCAAACACTACGGCTGCCAATTCCAGGTCGTGCGTGGGATAATTTCGCTCATGATCTTTAAGCTGTCGAGACGCGTAGGCGACTACTCGTCCTTCCTGCATTAGTACACATCCCAAACCCAACTTTGAGGCATCACTATATACTACATATGGTTTGTGAGGCTCTGGTAATGCCAACACTAGTGCAGAAGTCAATCTCCTCTTAAGCTCTTGAAAACTCTGCTCACACTGGTCCTTCCAGACATATTTGGCATTCTTCTTTGTCAAAGCCGTTAGAGGACCAGATAACTTGGAAAATCCTTCAACGAATCTTCTGTAGTATCCTGCTAAGCCAAGAAAACTACGTATTTCATGAACGGTCGTCGGTTGAGGCCATTCAGTTACCGCCTCTATTTTTGCAGGGTCCACAGAAACTCCGTTGCTTGAAATTACATGGCCCAAAAATTTAACTTCATGAAGCCAAAACTCGCACTTACTAAGTTTGGCGTACAGCTGATGCTCTTGTAGAATTTTCAGTACTATCTCCAAATGCTCTTTATGTTCTTCATCATTTCGCGAGTACACTAGGATATCGTCAATGAATACCACGACGAAACTGTCTAAGTACGATCGAAAAATTCTATTCATCAGATCCATGAAGGCTGCTGGGGCATTTGTCAGTCCGAAAGGCATGACTAAGAACTCGAAATGTCCATAGCGAGTTCGGAAAGCAGTCTTGGGTACATCTCGTTCCTTAATCCTAAGTTGATGGTACCCTGATCTGAGGTCTATCTTGGAGAATACTGTAGCTCCTTGCAGTTGGTCCAGCAAATCGTCTATCCGGGGTAGCGGATACTTATTCTTAATGGTGACCTTATTAAGTCCTCGGTAATCGATGCACATCCGCATTGTCCCATTTTTCTTCTTTACAAACAAGACTGGGGCTCCCCACGGCGATGAACTAGGCCGTATAAATCCCTTGTCCAACAATTCTTCGATTTGAGTCTTCAATTCTTTCAATTCCGTTGGAGCCATCCGATACGGTGCCTTGTGAACTGGAGTTGTTGCGGGTTCAAGTTCAATGGTAAACTCAGTTTCACGTTCCGGGGGTAATCCAGGCAGATCATCTGAGAATACTTGGGGGAAGTCCTTTACTACCAAAATTTCTTCAATATTCTTGGTGTCTCCGCCTGCTTTCAAGGACAGTATCAAAAACCCTTCAGCTCCTCCTCTTAGACTTTTCGTCATTCTTTTCGCTGTCACTATAGAAGAAACATAGTGAACTGTTTCCCCTTCGTAGCGCAACTTCTCTTCTTCGGGCAATTCAAATGTAATCTCCTTTTTGCGGCAGTCAATCTTGGCATAATACTTAGATAGCCAATCCATACCTAATATCACGTCAAATCCTAACAAATGGAAAACTATCAGATCAGCGTTGAACCTTACGCCAGCTATTTCTAACGGGCAGTTCCTCACTATTCGCTGACATCCAAATGTCTTCCCATCAGGGAGTGTCACCAACACTTTCCGAGTCAAGGGCTCTACTTCTAACTTACACCTCCACACGCAATCATAAGAAATAAAAGATCTCGTCGCGCCGGAATCAAACAAAGCATACACCACATTACGCATCAATATAATTTCACCTATATATATAAAACTTCCTCATGGTTACTTTAAGAAAGTTATCTATGCCTTAATTCTTAGATAAAAAATTAAGATCGTTACCAGTAATAATGCCGGCGTTAATAGCCTCCTCGTCGTCCACATCTACTTCTCCCGGAGTAATTGCGTATACCTTGGACTTCACAGGGGCCTTCGCCTTTCCTCCAGGTGCTATCGTTCCGCCAGGGGCTGGCTGTGGGCAATCACGGATCAGGTGGCCCACTTGACCACACCTGAAACAAGCTCCTGTTGCAGCGCGGCATTCTCCCTTATGTGGGCGTCCGCACGTCCTACATGGGGGAAGCGGAGCCATTCCTTTTGATCCACCTACTTTACCCTTCCCTTTATCCATGGGACGAGTACTTCTCCTCTTATCCATATCTTTTCCTGAAGAATATGGAAAATGTCTTTTCTTGTAAGTCTGGGCTTGATTGATCAGACTTCTCTGCTCGGCTTCAGCAATGGCCGTCACATTCACCAACTCTTGAAAATTTTCAATTCGCAAACAAGCCACTTGATTGCGAATCCTTGGCTGCAATCCATCCTGAAATTTCTTTGCTCGCATCTTTTCTGTTATCACCAAATGCGAGGCGAATCGTGTCAGTTCCATAAATTTAGCGGCGTACTGGTCCACCGTCATGCTTCCTTGCACTAAGGTGGCGAACTCTATCGCCTTCTGTTGTTTAATCGACTCCGGAAAGAATCGATTATCAAACTCGGTCTTGAACCTATCCCAAGTAAGGACCACATTCTCTCCCAGTTCTTGTCTCAGTAACCTTCTCTTCGTGTCCCACCATAATCCGGCCTCCCCTTGTAATAGGTGACCAGCATATTGTACTTTTTGCGCCTCCGTGCACCCACTGATTTCGAAGGTGCGTTCCAAGTCCATAATCCATCGGTCGGCCTTCATAGCTCCTTCAGTCCCAGTAAAGTTCGGGTACCGATACACCAGAAATTTTTCGTATGGGCATCCTGCCGTCACTCCACTGGCGCTCGGGTGACATCGGCTCTGCTCCATTTGGTGCTTCACTAATTCCGTCATCTGGCGAATAGCTTCCGCTATCGCTTGTCCGCCATCTAACGGGGCATTCGGAGTCTCTCTTCCTCCGGTCTGAGGCGGCGAAATTAGTGGCGTATTTCCTACGGTCGGCATCGGACTCGAAACATTAACTCTCGGTAAAGCTTCGGGCCTTGGAGTAGGGGCACGTCGTCGCCCTCCTGCCATTCTTCCCTGAAAAGTGCATAATCTTCATATGAGTCACTTTAACTCCTGTGCTCCAACCCTGGTAACTCACCACATCATACTGGTATATCACCACCATCTCCAATCCATTATCTAAAGATTCAAGCCTAAGTCTAAAGAATCATAGCCTATACCATGTGATTCTTTCTCCTAGGACTTGTGGTTTCTTACCCAGAGACTTAACTGCTCTGATACCACCGCTGTCGGCGCCCCAGCTTGCGCTTGGGTTCGTACGCAAAATGCGACGCCGGGGACGAACGTCACAAGGAAGTCATCCCTCGTCTTTACTTATGAGAGCCTCATTTTTTTTTTTTTTTTTTTTTTTTTTTTTATATATCGCAGCGGAAAAAGGTCAAGCCATAAATAAACGACAAAACGTTACGCTTGTCGCACATCACATGGTTAACAAAATAAAACCCAAATTAAACATCACAAGCACATATACATATATCAGAATAAAGTCACCAATGTAAACAGTTTTATACAAAAGTACTTCCCAAAACAGCGGGAAGATTTTTCCTTCCAAAAGTACATCGGTGTATACAAAATAAAGGTGCTGCTGATCCACTCCTCCCTCCGCCAACCATACTCATAGGCGGGTTCTTCTTTTATCTTCTTATAGTCCGGGCCGTAACGAAGGCTGTCCAGACTCAGTCCTGGACCTACGTCACACATCATCCCAGAGGATGACGTAAACAGGCGTCCCATGTGGAGGAGCCCGTCAACTCCCAGCACCATACAGCACCCCGTAGGGCGTAAGTCGTCAAAAAAGTAAGTCGCCATAGGAAGCGACTCTGCCGCCCACTGACCCAACAGGTCTAGGGTCACTGGCCCGGCAGTCTCAGCCTTAGTCGGGCCCATGAGGGTCCGACCCATCCTCTCTAGAGTCGTAATCCGAGGATCCATCCTGTCCTGCAATAACTTCTATCGTTCCCAAGGGAGCGATAGTAAAGATAATAAAAGAGGGGTGAGATTTCGGGAGAAATCTCAGCAAGTACACTAACACTTAAACCAGAACATATCAGATATACAGATGAGTGAACAAAACATTCTTAGCTAATGCACATGCAATGAATGACTGACTCATGCACATGCTCATGAAAACTCTTTAAACAGGCATACTTCTTTCAGACTTCTTTTCATAAGACTTTCATGCAGACTTCTTCTTTCAAACTTCTTTTCATATCATTTCTTTTCAAAACATTTCTTTAAAACATTTCGTATCTTTCTTTCTTTCTTAGGCGCCACTTATCATATACAGATCTTTCTTATGGCTCGAAAGCCCTTCTTGTCATGACTTTTTCTTTCACATGTATGAGACACAACACGGTTCCCCTAGCACCGCGTGTTCTCTGCTGGTTACCGCATCACCCTAAAGTGAGCGTCATATAACTTTAAAACGGTAGGTCCTTACACCTTATCCGTCTTGGGCACCCACCAGCGTTAGGTGCTACCGCGCTCCGGCCACCTTTTGGTGCCATACACGGTCCGCCGACTGTTCTTCGTCGACCCAGGGGCTACCACTCGACTTTAGACACTCCTGAGTGGACAGGGAGTTCCACTGGGGCACTTCCCCGTCCCAGCCTTTGGGGTTCTTATAAAACTTTACTTCTTCCTTTTCTTTCAAAAATTCCATCCTTTTCTTTTCTTTTTCTTAAAAACATGCTTGACTTTAAAAACTTTCTTTTCATGACTTATGCATGGGACATGCATGCTTACTTACTTTCATGCAAGAACTCGAGACAGGCTCGAGTGCATTCACATTTCATTTTCCTTCTTCCTCCTTTGGGACAATTTCATAATTTTCCTACTTAGTCATTATATTCTATACCCAAAAATGGGCCTAGGATTGAAGTGGGGTATTGGGCCCATCTCCAACCCATCATGGCCGAATTCTCCTAGAGAGTTTCTAGGGTTTTTCTTCATCATTTGACTTCAAATTTCCTCCAATAAATTTTAAAGTATCAAATCGAATTAAGTACCCTTCTTAGCAAGGGGTAACCGAAACTCTAAAGTTTCCCAAGCAACCATTTCACATCAAACTTAGTTATTTCTATTTCCTCCATTCACCTTTTCAACTTAGGGAATTCCTCCCCTTAGTCTATTCAAACTTCCTTTCCTAAAAATTTCTTCTATGAGTTCAACTAAACAAAATCACCACAACACAATATAATATTAATCTTCCAATCTCAACCTTAAATATCATCAATTTCCAAATAAACATTTCTATACATCATACACAAGTGATCATTCCTTCCATATGCAAATATATATATATCATTTCCATCCATACCAATCAAATAATTTATTCTCATGTCCATTTTTCATTTTCTTACAACAACATACTCCTTGAATAAATCAATTCCATCACTAGTTCCTCAAATAAAATCTTTACCTTAGCAACACCACAATTTAATATTAAACACTAAAATCCTTCATGCATCATCTTCATCATTTCATCAAATAATCATGATTTTTCCCTTCTTTTTGTAACTAACACTTGATTCATCATTTCTACTCACATTTTAATCTTATTCCATCACATGAATTTATCCAAGAATATTCATATCATAAGCAAGAAAAATCATTCCAACTCAAACATGGCAATGGCAACCATTAATCCAACAAACATGATCACTTCACTATATATAAGACTTGTTAAGGAAAAAGTGGGAGTATACTTACAACACTCCTACTAGGCTTTAGCTTAAATCTGAAATTACACATATAAAAT
Source organism: Platycarya longipes (assembly GCA_036559045.1). Taxonomy (NCBI): domain Eukaryota; kingdom Viridiplantae; phylum Streptophyta; class Magnoliopsida; order Fagales; family Juglandaceae; genus Platycarya; species Platycarya longipes. Next base: position 28,283,071 of record CM071803.1, on the reverse strand, counting down.
CTCCCATTAGTCTAGTCATGAACATAAACTCAAAGAAAACCTTATTTCCTTCCAACCATAACAAAGTGCTACATGTGTGTGTGTGTTCTTCCTAATCTTGTATAGATTTAATCACTAACCTTCTCCAATGAATTGATCACCTTCACACTCTTGCTTTTTGGCTTTCCTACTATAGGATTCTTCAAAATATGTGGTGACAAGAGAAGAAACAAAAGTAGGAATGGCTAGGGTGAGTTTGGCCGAGAGGTAGAGAGGAAGTGAGAGTGTTTGCATGTGTCTAAGTGATTTGAGCTCAAGGGGTTTTGCCTAAGGGGTCACACGGCCAGCTCCCTTCCCTAGGGTCCTTGGTACTCTTCTCATCATGTTTAGGCATGGCTAAAGATAGATGGGTTGATTGACAACTCTAGGCCACTCCAAAATCAAATCTTGACCATACCTAGATGATTCTCCTTTCTCCTTTCTTTCCTATGGCCGGCGGCTTCTTGGTGCCTCTAGCCTCCATTTTCTTGTTTTTCACTCAATCATCATTCCCTTATCCCCTCATGTGTCCATCCAAGTGATTCCAAAGCCATGCTTTTTGGAATTTGAGCAAGGCATGACCGGCCAAGCTAGCTCCACCGAAACTCCCTTTGCTTCTCTTCCTAGTTTTGTCATTTCAATCACCTACACATACACCATACCTCTCTTCACATCACCATACCTTCTTACACATGTACTTCATCCACTTACACACTCTTCCTCTTTGTCCTATCACTTGTAGATGGCCATACCCCATGAGATTCCCCATTGAACCCCACGGATTGGCCTCCACCGAAACTCCAAGCTCCCTTCATCCAAGCTTCTCCTCATGCCACTTGTAACTTCCCTACACCTCATGACCTCACTTGGCAAGTCAAGGGATGGTGTTTTGTACCTCCAAGATACCATGGTAGGAAAAATCATTCCATTAGATCCTACACTCAATCCTACATGGCATGCATCCAACTACTAGTCAACCTTCACCAAATAATATTTTCCTACAAGGGTTTGGATAATTTTTCTAAGATTTTTCTCCCATTGACAAGTGTCTCAATTATGGGCTTGATGGGCTATGGGCTCATTCTATGGGCTTTTGGACTCACCATTGCTCTCTTGGCCCATTCACTTGATCCATTCTCCAAAGGTCTCATTCCTAGGCCCATCTCTTCAAGGCCTATTTGGTTCTTTCACCAATTACCACTAATCTTGTGCATTAATCCTTAATTAGCTAATTAAATCAAGATGGAGATTTTTAGGGCTATTACAGCAGAGGTTATAACATTGCAAGGACGATTGACAAGGGAAGTATATGCATGACTATGGAAGTACAATAATCGAAGGCCTATTAAATTCCTCTTTTAATCTTAGATGGCTAAGGAAGATATCCTTGTACCATATCAAAGATATATGAATAACATGAATGGCAGGATCAAAGATATATATAATAAAACTTAATTCAAACAGCACTCATTAATCAAGCAGTTGTGCACACTCAAAAAAGTATAAATGAAATCATCTGCAGGTCCCTAATCAGGTAGTTGAGCATCAAAACTACAATTCGATTAAAAAAAGAAAAAAAAACACATGATTAATTTGCAGTGTCAATTTTATCATTAACATATTTATTTACACATCCCTACTAAATCAAAGAAGTTCCAATAATCTAGGGATTTTGCACAAGAGAAGTCAAGGCACATGCAAGGGTGGAGAGAGACAGGGTTTTTGGCCCTACCAGAGGCTCACCGAGGCTGTGTATGGTGACGTTGGAATCAAGATGGAGATGACGGCAGTAGCTGTAAGGGTAAACGTAACCATTTTCGTTCAAAACCCATGTAGAGAGAGAAAGAGAGAGGGAGATTGTGAGAGAGAATCAGGGTGGGAGGTAGAGGGAAGAAGAGAGACTCACTTGAGATTGCGCCGAATAGTGGTGTTGGGCTGAGATGACCAAGAGACAAAGTGGAGGAGGGCGCGTCGCGCTGTGGCGCTGGTGGAGGGAGGGCGATGCGGGTGTTGGGCGACGAATGGTTCCCGTGAGCTTCTCCCTCTTGCTCAAAATGGTTTGTGTGGAAAATAGGATGGGTGACGATGCGTAGAGGCAGGCCGAAGAGTTGCCGATGCTAGCCAACGACAGAGACAACGAGAGAGAGGGAGGGAGGGGGATGCGGGAGCGAATGAGCTCAGAAATTAGGACTGTTCAACCGGATCCGGATATCCGGCCATAACCGGATCCGGACCGGATCTTAAAAACCGGACGGTTATCCGCCCGGATTAAATCCGATTACAATCCGGATAAATAACTGGATCATATCCGGATACCCGGTTTTAAAACCGGATAACCGGATTTTTCTCTTTCTCTCTTAAAATCCGGATATCCGGATTAACTTTTTTTTTTTTTTTTAAATAAGAGTTAAAACTAAAAAAGAAATTTTTGGAAAAAATTATAATATCATTTTTTCCCTGACTATCCCTTTCTTTTCTTTTCGGTACAGTTTAGAAAATGCCTCAAAACTTTAGTCCATAGATTGTAAAAATTAATTAGAAAATGTAAATAAACCATAGATCATGATCATTAGGAGAATGTAAGCCCGCACATAGTGAATAAGTCTGCTATACAATAATCAATTATGTCACTTTTGGTTATACAATAATTGTCTAAAATATTAATTATGTCACTTTTGGCTATACAATAATCAAGTAAAAGATTCCAAGTTAAAAAGAGAGAACTGGCATATGGTATCAATATTAGTGTAGCTGGGAAAGGAAAAATTATTGTTAACAAATAAAATATTGAAAATCTAACTGAACATTATAAACACTTACGAGTTAACTTCCCTAAGAAACATGGTCACATGCATTTCATTGTCAATGGGTGAGGTGAGATGTTTCTCTAACCTTAAATATATGAGTAATTTAATATAGGAATATGATGAAGCATCAATAGATAGGATCATAGTAATAAGATCGTATTATTAAAGTTGAAGGTATAATATATTTTGTGGCATTTTCAAGGGAGGAGCTAAAGACAAAAGGGCATGACTCACTTAATGGACAAGTTAAGAGGAATGCAAACCAAGCAAATATTCCATAAGCTGAGAGACATTCCTAAAGTATATATTATATTCTCATGCACTACTCAATTCCCTTTGTTTAATTTCACTCATGCCTGGAAAGAACATCTTTCTAATTTTCTTTGTCTAGTAGCAAAATGATGTGCCAAAAGGAATATATCTTCAAAGACATTAAGGAGTACTATTCGATTTTGATGCTAATTACAGATTCACATATTTTAGAGCTTTGCCTTTTTTAAAATCTAGTTTTTAGTTATTTCAATCCGTGATTGACAAGAAAAATCAAAGGTTTTAATATGAAAATACAGGGGATAAAGCAGAAAATAAAGAGAGAGACAAACGAAGTACCAGGTAGGAAATTAAACAGCTTGTTGAAAATAGGAAAGATGATCAGAAATTAGGAGAGAAAAAAAAAGAAAAAAAAAAAGGAAGGTAGCATACCTTGGGTAGGGTAAGCATATGGGTACTTAGGGTTAGGGCCGTTCATCACTGCTAACACACACACAGAGACAAAACCTTTTACTCTGAAGCACAAAGAGATCAAACAAATGGACAATCAAACTGTGAGAAATCTCAGCTATATTCTGGATTTTATATCAAATTAAAAGGAGTTGGTATCATGCACACGCAAACAACGCACAACCACCCCAAACATCAGTGTCTCACTTGATCTTTAATTTGTTAGTATTTTTATAAATATATTTTTTTCTTTTTCTTTCTTATATACTTTCTCTAAATGTCTGTACTTTCGTTAGTTATATTCTCTCTGATCTACATTTCCTCCCATTCTGTTCCTTCTGTATCGAATATCCTTCCGCGTCATCTTTTTCTTTCTTTCTTTCCCCCCTTTTACTGCAGAGCTATATTTCACGTTCTAGCTAATTATCATGCAGTACTTTTTCAGAGCTTGAAAACTATATTTCTCATTTAGAAGTTATAAAAAATTACAGCATCACAAATTAATATTTCCACCTAACAAAATACAATGACATTTAAAGATATAACAAATATATAAATATAAAAGAAATCCAACTTACTGCAAAAGGAAAGTTTTCAATGCATTAGTGTGAGTCCATATGCTTATGTTGTTGAAGTTGAAGAAAGAAAGTTACCTTCAACCGAAAAAAACAAAAAAATATGTAGAAGTTAAGTTAAATAAATAAATTAGTAATAAAAAAAAATAAAGTTAACAAATAAACACGTTTACCTTCGATGCCAACGTTTTCTACATCCTCCTCCCCTTTCCAAGGACTAAATGGCTTACAACTCAACCAATTTTGGGCGCAAATTAGTGCTTGGACAGTCTCCGGTGCTAATGAGCTTCGGCATGGGTCTATTACATGTCCAGCGGTACTGAATACGGACTCGGATGCGACAGAGGACATAGGGATGACTAATATATCACATGCGATCTCCGCAAGGATATGATATCTGAATGAGTTCCTCTTCCACCAATCCAAAATATCAAACACAGGTACTTTTGGCTCAATCACATCTGACAAATACCTCTCCATGTCTCCGCTAAGTACCGAACTGTCTTCCTCATGAAAATGTTGATCTAAGGATGTATCAAAATCTTCAAAGACCATATCTTCAGCAAAAATACTTGAGGAGGAACTGTATTGCTCAATCGAACTGTCTTCCTCAATCAAACGATTCAAGGCTTTAAATTTATATTGAGGGTCAAGAACAAAAGCTACATAAATAATCAAGTTCATCTTAACAGTGTCCCCCCAATATTTATCAAATTTAACTTTCATAACAGACGCCATCTGTATCAACATATCATCATCCTCATTCTGACCCATTTTGTTTAAAGTATTCTCAACTACACAAATATCTTGAAATAATAAATTAGAGGTCACGTATGATGAGCCTGAAACTTTCAAAGTGGCATCATAAAAAACTTTTAGATACTTGACTAAAATACGAGCCAGTTCCCAATCTTCAAACGGAGGTGCCAAAAACGTAGACTCCTTCAATCCCATAAGTCCAAAAGTTTTTTTGTATTTTTCAGCAACACTAAGCATTAGGTATGTTGAGTTCCATCTAGTAGAAACATCTAGACTCACCATTTTTCCCCACACAATATTCATCTCTTTTGCACATGATTTAAACAAATCAAGCCTTACCGGTGAAGATTTCACAAATTTTATTGCTTCTCTAATTTTATCTATGGCATTAGTTATAATTTTTGAACCCTTATATGCAACAAGGTTCAAAATATGTGCAGCACAATGCACATGTATAAGCTCACCTCCCAAAATTATGAACTCCTTATATTTGAAGTTTCTCTTCACATGAGTAACAGCAACTTTATTAGCGGGGTGATTATCCACAGTGATCGCACAAAGGCGGTTAATCTCCCAATCTATCAAACAAGGATCCAACATCCAAGCAATAGTCTTACCCTTACTATTATCAATCTTGGAAAACATTATGATTTTTTTGTGTAATGCCCAACTTTGATCAATATAATGGCATGTGACACAAATATAACTCTTGTTTTGTAACGATGACCATATATCGGTGGTCAAACAAACTCTTTGGTTACTCAACAAAGTCTTTAACTTTTGCTTCTCCTCCTTGTATATACCAATACACTCTCTTTGGAAGGTGGTTCGAGATGGCAAGTTATGTCTAGGCTTTAAATAACCCATAAGGTTAACAAATGCCGGATGTTCTATAACCTTAAATGGCATTTCACACTGGATAAATAAATTGGAAATCATTGCCTTTAATGTTTCACTGTCATATTGTCGTAACCCTTGAAGATTAGATCCTCTACCTTCCATCATAACTCCAATGTGTGACGGTGATTTATCTATCCCAAGATTTCTATTCCGTCTAAGGGGAGAATTCGGACAACTCCATTCTAGGTGGTGTGTCAATGATGAAGTGCCATTTTTATAATGGCATCCAAGAAGTTTCAGGCAATGCATGCATTGAGCTTTAGGTGCATTGGGATCAGCAGGTTCAATCTTATTAAAATGATCCCATGCCCTAGATTGGTTTGTAGCCTTCCTGGCTCTTTTTGGCCTTGGGGGGAGAGATGGTGTGGGCCTAGGATTTGAGATATTCGTGGAAGAAGGTACTAAAGGACTGGTGGCTTCCTCCATATCTAATGATATATGAGCTGAACTGGAACCCCATGCACTATCACTAAAACTACCTTCCATCTGTTTTAAACATAAAAAGAAAAAAAAAAACAAGAGCCCCCATCAATGGATTATAAACCGATAATCCATAGGAGTAAAGTAATTAGAAGGAAATTAATCAGTGTTCATTGAACATCACAGCAACACAATTCAGTATTTGAACATTACATGAGAAGAACACATAAAGTCACAAATTACTAAACATCACAACAACACAGTCGTGGAAGAACATTCATAAAAGCATCACAGGGGCAACACAACTCAATATTTGAATATCCCAACAAAATAACATATAAATCACATATTAATAAACAATGAGCAACTCAAGCACGGGAGGATATTCACATAGGCATCATATGGGCAGAACAAGGACATCACTGAATGCAACAAAATAAAAAAAAAAAAAAAAAAACTCATCAAAGAGTCCAAGTAATAGAGGGATAACAATAGACATGCTCTAAAAATCACATCACATTATGTCAAAAAATTCAAAACCCTAGCATTTGAGTTCGAGATCATGGTCAAACCAAAATAGGGTGATCTATTTGGCCATATGGGTAAATAATAGATTATCCAAACCGATAGGTAGAAATATAATTATGCGAATTAAGAAGCAATCCTTTACAGAATAAGAGAGAGAGAGAGTAACATACCTTCGATTTCGAAGACTCGCAATCGGCGACTTAGGTTTTTGAGAGAGGAGATCGAGAGTTGAGATCGACAGAGATTGAGAGAGTTGAGAGGCACTTAGGGTTTTGAGAGAGGAGATCGAGAGTTGAGATCGACAGAGGAAATTGAGAGTAATGAGATTGAGATCGATAGAGGAGATTGAGAGAGTTGAGACTTGAGAGGCTGGTTTCGAGACAAAGGAGACTGGGTTTGGGAGAAACGAAAGGGTTTGGAGGTTTTGTTGAATCCGGTTACGGATAACCAGATTTTAATTCGGATCCGTAAGTGGATCCGGGCATATATTGAAATTTAAATATTCGTCCGGATTTAACCCGGGTGGACATCTGCCCTACTATCCGATTTTTCGATTTTATAACCGGATCCAAAAAAAACCCGGAACCAGATGAACAGTCCTATCAGAAATGGTCCGCTTCGTTCAAAATTTCAAATGGTAACTTCGAAGAAGAAAACGGGACAGTCACGTACTAAGTGCATTATGTGCACTACTACAGTTCCCTGTAGGATTACTCTGTGCGAAAAAGAAACAAAATCCGAAGAATAAATTTAGAGCACATCCATTATTAGCAGTAGCCAAATAACACTCATGACGTGTGGATCGGGTTGACTAAAACACTAAACCGGTTCACGTCTCCCATCTCAGCCAGGTTTGACATCTCGCCTCCCTCCTCTCATGTCTCGTCTCTACACCCCCCTGAGAACAAGCCCTCCCGAAATCAAGCCCCCCTTCATCTGTTCAAACGATCGACGCGAAGCCAGCAGTCCACCGAGACGTCGCCGCCCTCAGTCCACCGACGCGAGGCCCAGATATTTTCGGGACGGTAATCTCTGATTCTAGGTTTTTCTGTTGGTACTGCTCTCTCTCTCTCTCTCTACCACCTTTGGATCCCCAAATCTAGGGCTGTGAGATATCTCTCGATAATTCCAACAGACCAAGACATTCAATTATCGCATTTGACACCAAATTCCAGACCTTTTCTCTGCTTAATTCAGCCATTACTAGGCAGGTTTTTATTATCAATATTGCATTTCATTACGGGTCTGGGATCTTAATTTAGTTAAAGATATTTGTTTAATTTTATGGACCTTTTTAGTTGATTAGCTTGATTACGGTCTTGATTATGGTCATTTCTATATTGGGTACTGTGGGAGTTTATATTTTTGCTTCGTTGGGTCTGATGAATTAGGTTTGCCTTTTGAGATCATTGTTTTCTGGTGCGAGAATGGGGTAAAAAAAAAACCAAAACAAAACAAGAAGAGACATCATAATAATCATATGCTTAAATTGAGTTTTTTTCTATTTGTTCTTTAGAACAATGTGGTTTTTTTGATACAGTGACTTTCGTTTTGTGATAAGATCTGATTCACTTGTTAAATGCCAAATATTTTTCTTGGTAGAGATTGAAATGATGAAACTGACTTTTGTTAAGGGTTTTGAGCTAGTTTACTGCTTTGGTGCCTAGTATTTTGTTTGATAATGTTATATATATGGATCTATGATTGTCATGACATATATGTTCTTTGATACCGATCTTCAATTCGATCGATATTGTTTGACATGATATCTGGGAATAAGTGGACCCTGAAAATGTCTTTCCATCCCTCCCCTCTGCTTTGCCATGGAAAGCACGCACCAAATTAGAACATAGGCGGCAAGTTACTTATCCTGACAAGCAAAAGAAGCCATTTCATGATCAAATAAGACCTCACCTAAATATGCCATTTATGTGGGTCCATCCTCACCATCACCCTCATTTACACATGTGCTTTAATCACTCCCACGCCATTACCTCTATGTGGACCTAAATAGATATTTTCATTACAATTATAATTTGGATCCATGGACATCCTCCTTCTCCAATAGTCTTACTCTCAACTTGCTTTAATTTTAATGGTTTAATTTTTTTAATATTTGCCTTTTGATGTCTTCTTCTTTTTCTTCATTCAAATCCCCTCTTTTCTTTAGGTATATAAGAGATTTGATAAGGCATGGCATCAAGGAATGGCTTGGAACCTTTGACAGTGCAGAGGCAGTTGCTCTGGCATATGACCAAGCTGCATTTTCAATGAGGGGAACCTTGGCTGTGCTCAATTTTCTAGTAGAAGTGGTCAGGGAGTCACTACAAGGCGTGAAGTATGGCTGTGAGGAGGCCGACCGCTCGGCAGTGGTGGCACTTAAGAGGAAGCATTGCATGAGAAGAAAATCCATGGCTAAGAAAAGTAAAGGGAAAAAAGAACTAAAGGCACAAAATGTGGTGGTATTTGAGGACTTGGGAGCTGAATATTTACAGCGACTTTTGAGCCTTAGCCCATCTGAGGAGTAGTTTGGGCCCATCAGAGAGTTGTATTGAGTAAATTTCTTTTGATGTACAAAGGGAGTAGTCCAACTATGTTTTGGTTATTATGTACAAAAGGAGTACTCCAATCATGTTTTGGTTATGATGTACAAAATGGACATTAACTTAACCTTTGTAATGAAGAGTTCTGATATCTTTCCTATTTTGAACACATTGTTTGATCTCCAGTTTATTAGTGTTCCTATATGCATCCACGGTTAATACATGCACTAGGTAGTTCATTCAGAGGAAAGTGTCTGAAGTTAAGGAGAAAGTGCATGTGTTATCTCTATTCTTGATTGCTGATGTCATATAATCCATTATTGCTTGCTTCTATTTTCCTATAATTAGGAAAAGACACTTTCCATGACTCAATGCACTTGATATCCTCCAAAATGATCTCATATTGTCTTAAGTTTTTTTATCGACTTCCAAAAGGATCTCATATACTGTCATTATTTTTAGATGAGTTTCCATAAGCCATATATAGTGCAAAAAATTATTACCTAGTTGAAACTAACTTTTGTTTTAAGGCTTGTACCTCTGTCTGGTTTTTAATGATGTTTTGAAAATTATCTACATTGACATATAGAATACATAAGTTTTAATGCCTGACAAAATTATCTACATTGAAACTAACCTTTGATTCAAGGCTTGTACATAAGTCTTTTGCAATCTTGCCAAATTCCCTCATCATTTTCACGTGAAATAAACTTACGATGTTACTATAGCAAATGAAAATCCTTGTCTCTCAATATATACAGAAATCAGTGCATGTTTAGCAACTCCATACCAAATTAAAGTTATACAATAATTAAATATATAGCAAAGTCTAGCTATAGTGAGGGGGCCACATTTTCACAACAATGTTTCTAAACTGAGTGGCCCTACTTCTCAAACTTCCACAAGACCCCTTGACAGCGCAAGTCTGCTCCTCCCATTGCAGACATCATCGAAACAACCAGATATTTTCCCTCACCAAATCCATCCTTGATCTGCATAATAAAATCCAATTTTTTAAGATAATTTAAAATTCAAATGAATACTCCCAAAACATTACAAGTATATTACCAATTATGAAAATGCTTACAATAAATTTAACCATTGCAGGAGGATGTCCAGCTTAAGGGGGGTACACATGATTAGAAGCTTAGAGGCTTTTACCAAGTATGATCACACAACTAATGTCATGTACTCATCATAGTTACAGTATGGCCCTCCCTGCAATAATAAGCTTGTAAAAGTGAGGAGATATTCACTTTATGCTTGCTACAATAAGCATGCAACAATAGAACCAACATGCATAGCTGCAATAGTGATGAGATATTCACTTTACTACCAACATGTAAATGGAGGAGACTGGACAGTGGAAATAATACATGGAAACTGATGAATAAAAAATCAAACTAAATTTTTTTGTGCCAACTTACTTCCAAATTGATAAGTTTCTTTGACTTTCATTCATGATTGCATAATATTTAAACAAATGATTAAGCACTGCATGCATCTTCAAATAAACCAATTAGCATGTTGAGTTTATGTTAAATAGGTTAAGATTACAAGAGAGGTGTTTATTAACTTTAACATTCATATTTGACAGGACCATCTAATTCGGCTCCTAATGCCATCAATTTTTTCACAGTATTGTTAATATTGAACTTGGACAATTGAAATCCTACAATTATTTTCAAATTTAACTAGTGTGGCAAATTCTTCTGTCAAATGTGTACACCCAATTCATGAATTATAAACCGTAATAAAAGTAACATTCAAGCACTTATAATAACAAGTCTCGTTAATCAGCCATTTAATATCTACAACAAACCCAGGTCCTACAAATTAGATATCGTAGCTGCTGAACAAATGAATAAATGGAATTACGCATCGTATTTGCCATTGGGGTACTCGAACTTTTTTCTGCTATTTGGCAAAGACCATTGAGCACTTCAGAAAATAGAAACTCTGCCCAATCAACCATTTGTCACAAAAACAGACCCAAATCACCATAAGAATTATATAATATGAATGTAATCTTCAAAGATCTAGACTTGTTATCATTTCCCCTACAAGCAGATACGTGAGTTATTGCTCTTAAGAAGATCAGGGGCATTTTCATCTGGAAATGTTGAGAAGTTAAACAAGCAACTCTACCTACTCTTGCCATCTTATATTTCTAACTGAGCAGAAGAAACTGCTATATTTCATATTCCCCAAAACAATAAATAAATACAAATGCTTGATGCTTCAAGTAAAATTACAAAGTCTAGAATCATGCCTTGTGAGAGCAGATAGTTTAGGACGGAAACCAACAGCAATTTTACCACAAACTATGGCACGACAATAAAAATAAAGTAATAAAACCCTAAATCCACCTATTTCAATGCAAAAGAAGAACGTCCAATATGGAGGGAAAATGGACCTTGAAATGTTACCTAAGAAGTTGAACAGGGGTGGCGGCGAAACAAAAAGCCACTAGAGCAGTGTCACTGAATTCAAAAGAAAGATTTGCCTCATTCAACGACTATGCAGGGAGCAGTGACGTTGGGCATACGGTGGAGCGTCGCTCGGTTGTGCTAATGAGAGAGACGGCGTCTCCAGGCGGCGCTGGGTACAGCATTGCTGGTGCGGGTTGCTGTCGAGGGAGGAGGGTTTTCGCGGGATGATTTTCGAACGAGTGAAAGTAGAAACCGATTTCAAATCCATCAAAACACAAATTTTGTGTTTAAAAAGGAAAAATAGGAGAAGCAGCCACGTAGCAGTGAGTGCACTATGTATACTACAACAGTAGCCGCCCCTAGCATAACTCAAAGAGTAATGCTAGGGAGTATCCAACACTCATTGCACACACTCACATGAACAGTACATATGTATTGTTCATGTGAGTGTGTGCGATGAGTGTTGGATGCTCCCAATATTTTCTCTAACTCAAATCCGAATTGAAGTGCGGCGTTATATTATTTTTGAAGCAGAATGAGTGTAGTGCGGCCCATATCTTATATTTGAAAGCTGCGCAGTCAAAGAGTAAATAAGTTGCGGCCCATGTCTTCAAGTAAAGTCCAAACCGAATTAATTGCCTCTTCCACAAGCCTAGCCTAGTCTACTACAATGAAGTCCATCTATTTTCTCAATAATCATTTTCAATCCTTTAACTACAAATAAATGAAAAAATATAAATCAAAATAAGATAAATCAAAAGAAATAAAAGAAAATTAAAAATTTTAATAAGTAAAAAAATAATAAAAATTGTATAAAAATTACATTTATATGCTCTACTGTTTATTTTACGCAGAAAGAAAGACTTTAGTTCTTTTTTTCTTTTTTCTTTTTAATCAGAAAGACTTTAGTTTGAAACCGTGTAAATGAGTACAACTTGACTGACTTGTAATTCATTTTTGTGCTTGAAGAATACAAAAACAAGTTAGGTATTGACAAAAAGATTTCTTAACGGATATGCACACAATTATCTTTTATACCATATTAGCAACGGTAGCGCCGACGGGGAGGACAGCTGGAAGTGGTGCCGAAATTGATGAACCGCCATTGAGTCTGTGTGACAAAGCTGACCTATTTTTCTCAATAAATACATGTAGTTGTGCTTGTAACTCTCTGTGATTTGCGTGCATCTGTTGTGGGTGTTTTGGTGAGGCCTAAGCACGATTCTTAGTTAGAGATTGTTGTTTTAAGAGTTGAGAGAGAACCAGCTTTGTTGTAAACGTTTGATTGTGAATCAAATAAGATCTCTTCTCTGTTAAATTTTAATCCTTAATTTATTTGTGGGTGTCCGATATCCCTATCAGATTCAACCCTTGTTATGCACTGCTCCCATTGTTGTATCCGTTATAGGCACCAATTCACATACATAGTTGTTCTTCACTTGATGATACCCTGTGTGTCCTCTTATTTACAAGATTTGGACAACCACCATCTTAAGATGTTATAGCTGCTTCTCTTACAAATACTTTTTCTTTTAATAAGAAGGCATACTTCTATTGAAAATAAATCAATGAGTATTGCCAATTACACATAATTTGTTGTGTTTTCAGACCTCTCACAATCAAATACTCAAAGAACCAAATTAACGTAACTGGTTGTAATATGCAATTAATAATGAACAACAGACAACCAAAACACCAAGAAAATTTATGATTAATGTGATCGGTTTAGTTTTCTATGTTAAATATGTTAGAAACCTGAAATCACAGTATATACTCAGGCAAGATCAAAATAAAAGCAAGAATAATAAAAGAAATGCAAAATCAACATAACAAATTACGTAATTCGACCCTAATGGCCTGCATCCATGACAGGATCAGTCTAGCAACTTTTTTATCTCTTCAATCTAGTTTTCCAACCCATATCTTATTCATTTCGTGGTACTGATATTGTTTAATTAGTCTGGACTTGATCATGGGATTATAAGAACAATATGTAACAATTATTTCATTGATGAAGTAAATCTCACTATTAGTATTTTCTCACAAAAATTTCTGGAATTTCTATTTGAATTTTGGAGATTAAAATGAAATAAAAGAGAAACAGACACAAAATATGAATCTTATGATCCAGGATTTGAGAACTAAGCCCTGATAGTAATTCCAAAAGTACCAAAGCAAAGCAAAGGAATTACGTCACGAATTTACCTCGGACTCTAGACTAATTGCAATTTACATCAAGATAAGATCAATTTGGCAGTGATCAAGCTTCATGGAGGACTCGTCAACTTCTAATTATGGCGGTTTAATTTGACTTTTGGCTCGTGGTCGACCTTGAGAGATAGAACACTACGTATTATTATACGATTCTGCCGACTTTTCTTCCACTCCGTAGAAAACTTTGTTGCATTTTTTTTTTCCATAGACAATTTGCTCAAAATATAATGCATTTCTTCTGATCCATGAGAAACATCTTGCTCAATTTTTTTTTTTTTTTTGTTCTCTTAAAAATCTGATCAAACACCTCCTATGCTCTAAGATAAGATAAGATATTATATATATATATATATATACGGCAATAGTAATAAAATAATTTGAGTTAAGAGAAGAGGGTGGAGAAGGGTGTAAGTTTGGATTGAATCCTCTAGAATTTCTAAGCCATGTAAGACATTTTTTAAAACATCCCACCTTTAAGACATAGATGATTATGATAATCATACAGATGAAATTTATTATCGATGTATCCCACTATTTCAACTTTACTCGATACAGAAGCACATTCATCTTTAGTTGATTAATCATTTATCTGTGCACAAAGACTTCAGAAGTAATTAAGAGAATTACCTCAAGATAATCTATTAATACTATCTTATTGAGTTCTTTTAATACACTTTTTCTTAACCACTTTGGAGAGATTAATGTTCATGTATCAGCTTTCAATGTCATATATATATTTTTTATATCTTTTAAATGGTCTTTCTCTTTTGTATTGATAGGACAGTCTGAGCTTATCATTCAATGGGTGGACTCAAAGAATCGTGAATTATACTGCAAATTTAAACGTTTTCAAGATTACATTTGGAGTAGACTCCTAAGATTAGTGGGAGCTTGGAGGCGCTTCATTTAATGATGTTCATTATTGGTTCTCCGTCTTTTAATTTATTACCTCCCAGCAGAAAATGTTGTGCAAAGGTGTTACAAAAGAAGAAAAGGGTTAGTTTCCAAGCATGTTATAACGTCACTTTCGTTAAGAGATTATTCCCCCCATTGATAAAGGTATAATACATACGGGTAACAATGTTCTATAAGCATGAAAGCAGATCACGTAAAACAAGAAAAATGGATTGAATTAATGATAGCCCATATCCTGTTGCTACTATTTCTTTGAAACTTCAGGTGAGATCTTCTTTTCCTTTTTGTTTGTTTTCTCTAGTCTTGGTATTTGCCACTGGAAAGATCTCAAAAGCTAGTTTCGGGCTTTGTATCATGACGGGATATAGAGAACTTAGCATGATAATGTCCTTTCACACTTGGTTGTTCTTGGATTGCAGCTACACAAGATGGAAGAGTTATGCAAACAAGCTACTTAACATGGGGGCAATTTATGAATTCTGGAGGTAGATGAACAAGGAAAAATAATTATCTAAACAAAATATTATATCAACATGTTCTACAATCTCCAATTTAGGAATTTGGTGAGTTTTTAGAACTATTTTTAGACATATTGAAATCATAAACATTTTATATTGAGTTCTATTCATTGTAAGCATAAGATGCTACTGAAGGCCCTTTGTTGTTGATTCTGTCTTATAATTTTCTAGTTTCACCCCAATACTATGCTTGGGAAAAAATTCAATGAATTCATCATGGGAAAACAAAGAAAAAAACATTGGTTCTTGTGTAGTAGCTTCAATTGAATTGAAATCTGAAGGGTCTTTAGAAAAGTAAAAAATTGAAGTGTCTTCTGGAAACTAAAATCCAAATAATCTTTTATGCAACAAATGGTCCTTTTATATAGTAAGTGAGGATATGCAATAAACGAGCAAATGAGTTGTTGATGTCATGTTTCACAACCTAGGCTACTCGGCGTAGTCCCAAATGGAGCTTTATTTTTATATTAATATATATATTTGGCTGGACCCTAGTTAGGGTTTGTTTTTCGGCCTTTTCTCATACGCCTCTCTACTCATTCAGATAGAGATGCTGCTCATTGACCAGCCTTTGATCCTAGAAAGCCCAAGCAGAAGGTGTTTTGATTTACTGAAGAAAACTGATGAAAACAAGCCCAAGGGGAACACCAAACTCTGTACTGATGTTAGGGGTGAAGAAAGCCAAACATTAGAAGAGCCCAGTTGTTCTAGGAGCGGCAAGAGATCAATAAAAACAACTGACGGGAATGACCCAGATCAAGATACTGCAGTCCAGTGTTCGTTGGAGACTATAGGCTGTCATTCAGCTTCTAATCGATTTGCTTCTCTACAAACAGAGGAAGACACTCATGAAGTGGACGAACTGGGTGAAGAATTACTGGAAAGAGCTGAGGGAACCTAGCCCATGAACCAGATTGGAAAGGAAACACCTTATGGTACATTGACTAAGGCTTCTTCCAAGGTAGTTGATGCATAGGAAAAGGAAAATTTGTATAAGAAGTCCAGAGATATTTCATAGAAAGTTCATTCAATAAGTGTGAGGATGGCAGTTTTGGTGAAAGAAAATGAGGAGTGGAAAGAGAAAATGGTTGCTCTATCCATGAATTAAGGGGGAGGACAGAAGGGCAAAGGAAAAGGCAAATCAAAACCTGCTGAAGGTGGTCCGGCCAAAGCTACTAGAGGGAATGCCCAAAGGGCGAGTAAAGATTCCATCACTAAGATTGTCTCATGAAGGCTGTATTCTAGAATGTCATGGGGTTAGCAATAGCTCGGAAGAACCTCCTATTCGTTATTATTATAATTCTTTTTCTTTTCTTGATGGGCTTCATCCCGAACGTCCCATTACATCTAGTACTACATGTCATACTTATTGGGCATAACCCGTTTAATTTAAAACGGCTCTTCAACAACTCTCAGGATGTAGGTTGTTTATGGGATCTGCCGTGGATAGTAGGTTATATGCTTTCCATTGTTTTCATCGAAACTGAAACCTCGGCAATGATGTTTATGGACTCTGAGATTGGCAATTCCAGCATTGAGGTTCCGCCTAATGGGATTGGGAGCGAGTTGGAGGGGCGGCCCGAGATCTTCAACATGTTCAAAATCCTCAGCAACCAGCCCTACCACTCAATCCGCATGAGGCCCCCACCACTCCTCATGCTCCGCAATCCATGGCTCATGCGGAACAAGAAGCAGAACTTGCTCATCCCGTGAGTTTTAGATGCTTGGACTTTACCTATTGATCTCCATAAAGCATCTTCGGCCGGTAAGTGCTCATTCCTTCTCAGTCGCGGGAAGAAGAAATTGCATGCATAGGTGGGATCGAATCCAACCAAGAAAAAGATTTTTCTTTCTTATTTCCAACCAACCCCTTGACCTAACCCTTGGGGGATCGAGAGAGTTCTTTCTATGTCGTCAAGCACCTCAACCGGAACCCTACCAAGTCCAATCTTGGACGGCGCCCTTTTGCTCCCTCCGCCTCAACCGAGCTACAGCTAGAGCATGCGAGCTTGTTCCATTCTACACCCTTTGTGGGGAGCTTGGGGTCAGCAACCACTCCGATGCCAAAATCAAGCGAGATTGAAGGTGGTAGGATGAAATATGTAATGGATAGTGGAGAAGTAGTGTAACTTGTGTTCTAGAGAGGTATTGCTCTATTTATATGTTGCTCGGGTCTCACTTGTTGGGGAGAATGATGAGGGTGTCGTGTCTGTGCTAGTCCAGTCATCATTCATTCTGGCTATGTCAAGGAGTAGGTCTAACTCGGTGGGAGTTACCGAGGGAGCTTAGGGGGCCAATGTCTTGTCCGAGCCACTCAGTTAACTCACTTCCTGTTGTTGTATGCTTGGGATTTCTAATCCACATTTAATACAGCATGGCCCTGGCCTAATCAGCATTTAGTGTAGGGCTCTATGTCGTCTGACTCTCATTTAATGTAGTACACATGTGCCATATCAGTCTCTTCACTCTAAGGCATTCTTGCTGCGGGCTACCTTCCCAGGTCAGGCGCCTACTGTGCAGTTGGTTTCGTTCAGCTAGTGACTGTTCTAGGAATACCTCATCTAGGTTAGAGATCCATTCTTCCACTGGCTGGTCTTTCCCTCTCAGGCCTTGTGTCTGTTTCCTTTTGAGCCTGGCCCTTTCCTTCTTGGGAAGGCCTCGTCTCACAGTACTCTGCAAATTCTTAGAAAAGAAATCTCGGTAGAAATTTCTTCTCTCTCTCTCTCTCTTTACCCTAGGAATTCTTACCATAGGGACAATGTCGGCGCCCTAGCTTGTGCTTGGGATCATACACAATCCGTAACGTCGGGGATGAGCATCACAGGGAAGTTTACCCCTCGTCTTATCGTATACTGTTTTTTTTTTATCGCAGCGAAAAAGGTCAAACCTTTCTATGCGTGTATCACATGGCTTAATATAATGATATCCCAAAATATTACATTACTATTAATATAAACATAAGGATCCTTCATAATTGTTCATTTTTCCAAAAAATGGAAGACCAAAATATATGCAAGTAAATACAAAAGCTGCATAGAGAATCCCCATCCATCATCTCTTAAACCACTGGTTCCTTCTTAATCTCCTTGAAGTTTGGGCCGTAACGGAGGCAGTCCAACTCCAAGGCCGATCCCACCTCACAACTTATCCCGGAGGATGACTCATAGAGGCGACCCATGTGGAGGGAATCGTTTACGCCAAGAACTATACAACACCCGGTAGGGCATATATTACCCAAGACATATGCAGCTAGAAGTAGTGACTCCGCCGCCCAGCGGCTTAGATAGTCTAAAGTCACTAGTTCGAAGGTGACGGACTCAGTCGGGCCCTTGGGGGTCCGAGGCACTGTCTCTAGGGTCATACTCTTCAAGGTCATCATTACTTGTAACTACTTCTATCATCCTGAAAAGGTGATAGTGGAGAGAATAACAGGGGTGGGAGAAATCTCAGTAAGCACATATATATCATAACAAAAACAATTTAAGCATACAGATAAATGAATAGCAAATGATCTGTCATACTTAATGCATTATGAAACTCATGACTTTATGGTGTGCACATGCTCATGCTCATGTTTTGAAAATTCTCTTTTTCTTTTCATATTCTTTTCATATGCTTGTTCGTAATCTCAGAAAACAAAACCATGAAGCTTTCTTTCAAAATTACTCTTTCGCAAACACTTTTCATTTTCTTATCTTAGGCGCCACTTATCATATCATATATGGCCTGAAGGCCCATCTTTTGTCATGACCTCTATTGGACACCTAACGGCTCCCCTACATACCGTGTGTTTCTGCTAGTTACCGTAGCACCCAGGGACCATATCAAACCTAAGTAGCTACGTTTCGCGCTCTTCATCACTCGGCGCTTGATCACTCACCGAGTGACTACAAACTTTTCAGTATTGGTGAGGCCGAAGCTAACACTGTCCTATATGCACCCACTAGCTTTAGGTGCGATCACGCTCCGGACATCCCTTTGGAGCCATACATGGTCTGCCGACGGTTCTTTGTCGACCCAGGGGCTTTCACTCGACTTAGTCACTCCTGAGTGAACAGGGAGTTTCACTGGAACACTACCCCGTCCCAGCTTTTGGGGTTCTTATAAAATTTTAATTAATTTCTTTTCTTTTAAAAACATGTTTAAAACATGATTTTCGTGCTGTATGCATTAGACGTGAGACTCATGTCACAGAATATATACAAGAGGTGACGAACATAATGCTTACTCTACGTTAAGCCTTTTAAAATTTTTCGCTCCTCATAATTTTACTCCTTTCCTTCCCAAAATTATTTAATGGACCTCCAATACGCTTAGGGGTGCTCAGCCCCTTCCCACTAGGGTTGGGCCGAGACCCTTCCTTTACATTTTCCTAGCTTTTTGTCTTCTAATTTTCTCCAAGCACTCTAATTCAACTCCAATCACTTAAATGTATTTTCCTACCCTAAAAACAAGGCTTGGCCAAAAACTCTAGGTCTTTTGACTTGTTATTTTATTCACTTTTTCTTCCAAGATAACTCACCCAATAATTTAAGTGAAAACCATCAATCATGCTAATGCAACCATTTTATTCATAGGCATCTAATGTCTCCAAATATTCAAGCATATCACCACAACATAGCACAATAATCAAATTAATAATTTCCACCCAAAGAAGTCCTTAAATCCAAAATATATGCATGCATAACCCAACATTTTCATTTCCAAGTCAAAATCTAACAAATATATTTTCACCTTTACTCAACTTGTCGATCATACCATATTCTCCTTTCATAACAAATATTCAAATTCTCGACATGAAATAATCTTTAATCTTAACAAAATATTCAAACTTAGACATGGATTTTTACTACTAAATAAATAACACTAAAGGCATCATCCAACATTATGCTAGTAAACCTTCAATCATGCATGCATTTCCTTCATTCCATTTCATGTTAAGCAATTAACTAAACCACATATCATTTCAACTAGGAACACGGCTAGCTTCCAAGCTAGAGTCGCAGGTCCGAAGCTTGCGAGGATCGAGCCGAAGTACTCAAGTATGAAGAACTATCACAGGAGGTTTTTCTTTGTCTCGAGGTCAAATTTAGAGTTCCCTGAGACTGAGGATGAAGATAAGGAGTTCCCGATTGGGGTTACCTTTTAACGCCACAAAATCTTAGGAGGCAGCCAAGGTCAATGCTGTGTTGAATTAGGCGAGTGCCCACCTTGACAAGCTGTGGATGCACTGCATCCATTCTGAGAGCAACATCCTGAAATATCTTACCTTACCAAATCGTTCATATGCTACTAGTCAGAATCTCCCATGGGCTCTTGAGGTTCCACCGGTGCAATCTCGCTAGCATGTTTCCAACTGCCTTGATCGCAAGGGGAAGTCAGTGAAGGTGCGCCATGATTCCCAGATGGACCCTTTGGCCTACAAAGGGTCCTGAGGTGGGGCCCGTCCATCTCATGGTGGCCATGATTAGGATAGTAGAAGAGTTCCTTCCCCGGGACCATGAATTTGGCGTCACGAGAGTTTACTGAGTGCTTGGGACAGTTGTCTCGCCTAGACCCTGTGGAACTTAGTGTTGCGAGGGTTTATCCAGGGCTCGAGACTAGTGCCCGGCTTAGACCCAGCTGTGCTTCGAGTTGCAAGGGTTTACTAGGGGCTTGAGACTGGTGCCCGGCCTAGACCCCGAAAAAACTTGGCAACGTGAGGGTTTATAGGGGGCTTAGCACTAGTGATCGACCTAGACCTCATTATGCTTCAAGTCATAATGGTTTACTAAGGGCTCGAAAATTGTGCCTGTGCTAGACCCCACGACAAGTCGAGGGACTCAACTTTGTTGATTTCTGAATAATGGAGAGGAGGAGATTTGACCTTAACATCTTGTTCCGTTCGTAATATAAAAGATAAAAAATAAAGCTAGTACCTCTTATTCGATCCTTGTACATAGTTTCTTTTCAAGTGCTTGGCATTCCGAGGGTGGGGGAGTTCGATCCCTTGGCTATCTTTGAGGCAGTAAGAGCCCGGCCGATTGCTTATAGTCATTACGTAGGGGTTCTCCCATCGTGGTCCTAACTTCCCTTTCTTCCGAGGTGGTCACTTCTATTTATCTTAGCACCAAGTCACTTTGCCTTGAAGTCACGTGGCCTGACTCATTTGTTGAAGTATCATTTGGCCTTTTGCTTGTTGTTTATTGTCTGTACTACTGCTTCCTTTCTTCCTTTCTTGCAAAAGGTCACCTTCCCATTGTTGGCATCCAGGTTGATGTGTTGGACACGTAGGGTGGGTATCTTTACCTCCATAAGGACTACTGCTGCACTCCTATAAGGGCAAAATGGGTTTCCTATGTAGGGGCTTGGACGGTTGTTTAGTACACCCACAACACCCTTGGGAGTTTGTCTGCCCATCCTCCATTGTGCAATCCAAGCTTCCTTTTGAGTGCAAACAGGAGGGTCTTGTCGGTAGCTTTGATCTAGTCATTGGCTTATGGGTGCCCCGGAGATGAGTACTGAACTTGGATCTTCAACTCGGCACAACCATCTCGGTAATGGGCGCAGTTGAGTTACTTCCCATTGTGCAACAAAAAGCTTTAAGGTATTCCGAATCGGTAGACCATCAACTTCCACAGAAACTTAGTGATGTCCCGAGAGGTAATGCTTGCGAGAGGTAATGCTTGCGAGAGCTTCTGCTTCAACCCACTCTGTGAAATAGTTGATTGTCACCATTACGAATTTCACCCCTCCTCTAGCTACTGGGAACGGGACAATAAAATCTAGATCCCATTGGGCGAAATGCCAAGGGGCGGTGATCCATGTCAATTCTTTGAGACGATTATGTGGCACTAGCCTGTGCTCTTGTCACTTTGGACACTTATTTTCAAAATCTTTTGCATCCCTAAGGGGGCACAACCAATAGTACCTAGATTGGGTCAACCTTGCAGCTATTGCCCTTCCCCGCACGTGACTTACACATATGCCTTCGTGAAGTTCTGCTAACACATATTAGGCTTCATCTAAGGATAGGCATCTGAGTAGCGGCTTGGAGAAATCCCTCATGTATAGCACCCATTCCAATAACGTGAACTGAGCCGCTTTGTTCCTGACTTTGCGTGCTTCTTCTGGGTCGGTGGGTAGTTTACCTTCTTGTAGGAACCCCCTGATGTTTGTTGCCCATTCAAGGGATATTGTCGTCTCATTGGATACTTTGACTCTAATAGATGGGGCGTCAACCATTCCAACCGCGGTACGATCCATGAGAGGGAGCTCCTTCTATCCAAATGCAGCTTTTGCTAGTTGGTCGGCCTTCTAGCTCTCCCTTCTCAGGATTTGTTGGATGTGAAAGTAGCCAAAGTAATCGCGCTCATTGCACGTGAGATAAAGATATTTCTTCAACCTTTCCCCTTCAGTGGTAAATTGTCCCTGGCTAACCACCACTTGAGAATCGGCCCTGACCTTTACTTCTTCAGTGCCTAGCAGTCGAGCCACTGTCATCCCAATCAAGAGTGTCTCGTACTTGGCCTCGTTGTTGGTTACTTTGAAGGCGAGTTTATCGTGCAGTCATGCTCATCTCCTTGGCTGGTTACTATGTGTACCCGTACACCCCCACCAACTCAGCAAGATGAGCTGTTAATGTAGACCTGTCAGGGTTGTCCTTGAGGTGCACTGGGGGCCTTTTTGGGGAAGCTAGTGAATTCGACAATGAATTCTGCCAACACATGTCCTCTAATGGTTGTATAGGGCACATATTCAAAGTCAAACTTGATAAGCTCAATCGCCCATTTAGCTAGCTAATCAAAAGTATTTGATTTTTGTAGAACTGTTATAAGCGGACGGTCAATGAGAACTTTAACAGGATGGGCTTCGAAGTACGGTCGCAGTAGCCTTGTGGCTATAATAGGTCGAAAACTAGCATCTTCGTTCGTGGGTATAGGACCTTAGCACCGTGGAATGCCTGACTGGTGTAGTAGATGGGTCGTTGCCCTTGTTCTGTCTCATGAACCAGCACAACCAAGACGACGTGCAGGGATACTACTAGGTGGACAATTAGTTCGCCTGGATCGGTCTAACTAAGCAAAGGGGGATAGGTTAAGTAGTTCTTTAGGTCGGCAAAGGCTTTCTTGCAGGCCGCATCCCATTCGTGGGATTTTCTCAAAACTTTGAAGAAAGGTAGATATTGATCAGTTGAGCGAGCAATGAAGCAGTTGAGGGCCACTACTTGTCCATCCAATCGTTGGACCTCGTGGAGGTTGCCTGGGGAAATCATCCCTACAATTGCTTCTACCTTCTTGGAGTTAGCCTCGATTCCTCTTTCAGAGATCATGTAATCAAGGAACTTGTTCGACTCCACCCCGAAGGCACATTTCGCAGGGTTGAGTTTTATCTTGTACTGCTGCAGAACAGAAAAAGCTTCCTAAAGATTCACCAGGTGCTACTTAAATTTCTCATTCTTGACTAGGAGGTCGTCCATGTACACCTCAATATTCTGACTGATATGATGCTTGAACATCTAATTGACTAGTCGTTAATAGGTGGCGCTAGCATTTTTGAGGTTGAAGGGCATGGCTCTATAGTAGTAGAGCTCTCGATCAATAACAAATGAAATTTTTTCCTCATTACCCAAATTCATCTTGATCTGGTTGTATCTCGAGTAGGCATCCATGAAATGCCTCATAAATACCCCTTCACAGCAGCCAAGGTAGCATTATTAATTTTTGACCATGTTTTCAAAACACATGGGATGCCACTTAATATTGTCTTGGATAAGGGGCAACTTTCACTAGTTCCTTTTGGAGAGAACTTTTCAGACTCTAAGGGGTTACTCTATCATATTCATCTGCTTAACACCCTCAAAGTGATGGCCAAACTGAAGTAGTAAATAAATGTTTGGAACATTTTTTGAGGAGCTTCTCAGCTGACAAGCTTAAGATGTGGATAGATTGGTTGACACTTGTTGAATATTGGTATAACACCTCATTTCATACCTTAACTAAGATGACTCATGAAGTGGTTTATGGCAAATCCCCTACCAAATGGCAAAGTTTTGTGCATGGTCTTACTACTAATAAAGTTTTAGAAGAAGTTCTCAACTTGAATTTAAATGATGAATAGAAAAAAATGAAAGTCCAAGCAGATAAGAAGAGGCTTGAGAGGCATTTTTTAAAGTTGGAGATTAGGTCTTTTTGAGACTCGAACCATGCAGGCAGCAGTCATTAATGGCAAGAAGAAATTTCAAGCTATCCCTAAAACTTTATGGCCCATTCAAGTCCTTGAGAAGATAGGATAGGTTGCATAAAAATTAGATTTGCCTCAAGATTCAACCATACATCCGATTTTTCATGTATATTGTCTTAAGGCAAAATTGGGTCAGTTTGTATCTCCAATATCAACTTTACCCCAGCCGATAATAAAGGTGAATTAATGCCTAAACCAGAGGCTTTTTAGCAAAGAAGAATCGGAAAAGTTAACAATAGGCCATTGGTTAAATTGTTGGTCCAGCGAAAAGGAGCTGATGTTAAAGATTCGACTCGGGAGGCTTACTGCAAGCTTCAGAATAAGTTCCCTTAGCTTGAGGGAAAGGTCTTCTAAAGAAGGGGGGGGGATGTTATGGATCTTTGAAAGAGATGACTCGCAGCAGCTGGGCTACTATGGAAGAGCAGAGCCGAAAATAAGAATAAGGCTTCGATGATCAAGAATTAGTTTTGTTAGTTGAAAGACTATGACGTTCTTTCATTAAGTGAAATGTAATAAGTAGGGTTGTGTCCTACGGCGTTCTTTCATTAAATGAATTGTAATAAAGAACTAAGTTGTAAGTAGTCGAGGTCTGTTTTGTATGTGATGACATAGTCGTATAGTGGAGAAGTGAATGATGAATTAAACACACTGTTTAATCATCTACTTTGAAAATCAAAGGTTATTCAGAGGAAATTCAGTATAAAAGCACCTCTATTAGTTAGGACTGGGCTCCGACAGAGCTGAAGTCGAAATAGTGCCTTTCGAACTTCGACTCCGACAAGCGGCAGAGCCCAAAATATCCTCCAAATCCAAGTCCAGAAAGAAGTTGGAGTTCGACGCCAATTAGACTTCAAAGTTTCGATCAGAGGTTAGAATTTTGACCTCCAATCGGAATTCCTTACTATGTCGTTGGCAAAACCCTAAATATGAGCTGCTCCACTAAATCACTAATGAAAGAAAACGAGCAAACCCTAAATATTAAATATATATATATATATATATACATATATATATATATATCAAATTATTGATAAAGGAAATGAATAAACCCTTTCTCAGATTACTCTATTGCCTACGAGGTCACGAAACCCATAGGTTGATCCATCAAAGTTGGCATCGTCCATAACAAAAGCTGTAGTAAGGGTCGACAAAACCCATAGTAAAGGTTGCTCCTTCTACAATAAGTGTCATCGAAAGAGTCACGAAACCCATACATTGATCCATTGCAGGCTTGCTGGTCTTAGGGTTAGGGTTTTCGTCATTCTGAATATGGGTGAAGGTAGGGGGAAGAGTGAAGAAAGGTAAATTGAAATGTGTAGAGTTAGGGTTTTTGTCTTTTGGAATATATACATTCTCAAACGGAGTCATTTAAAGTTTTGTAAAAAAAAAATGAAAGATGGAAAGAGGAGAAACGGGAGTCAGTGTCATGACTCGAACCCAGGTTCACACGTTAGGCCAAAACGCGTGCTTAGGTATCTGTTTCTTAACATTAAAATATATAATATATGTGACGCCCCTAATTAGGATTTAACGTAAATTAAGGTGTCTCGATAAGTAACACTTGGCTACTCACCCTCGTATTTAACAAGAATAAAATGCATATATCATGTAATTCGCAACGGATCTGGTTTTAGATATAAAACTTTCTAAAGATCACATGGAAAATATACTCACAACATTCACGTCATTCATTAATAGCTTAACATTGTACATTTTTATATATACAAGGCCCAAATGATAGCAAGTTAGCTAAAAATATATTACATTCTTCCAAAAGACTCTCCTTCACCTCACTCCTTTACTTTCTTGACCTCGGGGAATTCTCTCCCATAGCGAAACCTTTCCATACTAACACTAAAGTCTCGCTGGAGCTGTTGTCCCTGTGGAGTCATGCAAACCCCACACATGGACAACGAGCCATCTAGTTCTAATGTTAAATAGGATCCTGTGCGTTGCCTCTTCTCAGCAAAAATGGATGCGTCAAGGCTCCAAACTCCTGTAGGTTGATTACTAATAAGAGGTCCGAAAGAAACAAAAGAAATGTTCATATAAGGACTATACTCAGAGAGTCCCTCAGGACTCTCCGAAGTCTCTTGCTTCATCGAGGCTTTCACCTTGCTGGTCATTAAATCCTGTATATAGTTGATATGTACAAAAAAATATAAAACCACAAAGAGTGAGATTTCTTTTGAAATCTCAGTAAGTACATAAGCAGCTTAAAAGAAATAGGGAAAAAGCAACCATGATATTATCACCACTGAGTGACTAGGGAAATTTACCCTAAGATATACATCATAAGACCACTGTCTAACTGGTACCTTTCTTGGCTCAAACGAATATGTACTATTATATAAAATTACACCGTTTCCTTAAAAGTTCTTATTCTTTATATTCACCGATGGGCGTTACGTCTCGCCGTCCCCATCACATATACTCATCAATCATCCGGGCGTTACGTCTCGCCGTCCCCATCACATATACTCATCAATCATCCGGGCGTTACGTCTCACCGTCCCTATTGTGATGAGTCTCGTGTCAACCTTCCGGGCGTTACGTCTCCCTGTCCTCGCTATTCAGATCAATCTCACGGGCATTACATATCGCCATTGTCGGCGGCCCAGCTTGCGCTTGGGATCGTACGCAAACTGTGACGTCGGCGATGAGCATCACAGGGAAGTTCACCCCTCGTCTTATCGTTTACTGAATATATATATATATATTTTTATATATATATTCGCAGCGGATAAAGGTCAAGCCCTTTCTAAGCGTGTATCACATGGCTTAAAACAATAATATCCCAAAATAATACAATATCATTAATATAAACATGAGGATCCTTTACAAAAGTTCATTCTTCCAAAACAATGGAAGACCAAAATACATGCAATTAAAACAAAAGCTGTATGGAGGATCCCCAACTATCACTGCCTAGTACAATGGCTCCTTCTTGATCTCTTTGAAATTTGGGCCGTAACGGAGATGGTCCAACTCCAAGGCCGGTCCCACCTCACAACTCATCCCGGAGGATGACTCGTAAAGGCGACCCACATGGAGGGAATCGTCCACGCCCAAAACTATACAACACCCAATAGGGCGTACACCACATATATACGTAGCCAAAGGTAGTGACTCCGTCGCCCAATGGCTCAAGTAGTCTAGAGTCACTAACTCAGAGGCAATGCACTCAGTCGGGCTCGTGGGGGTCCGAGGCATCATCGGTGGGGTCGTACTCGTCCTGGTTGTCATCACCTGCGACTACTTCTATCATCCCGAAAAGGTGATAGTGGAGAAATAAATAAGGGGTGAGATTTCGGGAGAAATCTCAGTAAACACATTTATATCATAACAAAGCAATTTAAGCATACAGTTAAGTGAATAGCAAACATTCAATCATACTTAATGCATTAGGGGACTCATGACTTCGTGATATGCACATGCTTATGCTTATGCTCGTGTCTTAAAATTTATCTTTTTCTTTCGTCTTCTTTTTATACACTTGTCCGTAATCTCAGAAAACAAAAACCATGAAGTTTTCTTTCAAAAATACTTGTTTTCGTAAACACTTTTTCATTTTCTTATCTTAGGCGCCACTTATCATATCATATATGGCCCGAAAGTTCATCTTTTGTCATGACCTCTATTGGACACCTCACGGCTCCCCTACGCACCGTGTGTTCCTGCTGGTTACCGTAGCACCCGGCGACCGTATCAAACCTAAGTAGCTACGTTTCGCGCCCTTTCGCGCTCTTCATCACTCAGCGATTGATCACTCCCTGAGCGACTACAAACTGTTTTGTCGGTAAGGCCGAAGCCAACACCGTCTGTAGGCACCCACTAGTTTTAGGTGCGACCACGCTCCGGACATCCCTTTGGAGCCATACATGGTCTGCCGATAGTTCTTCGTCAACCCAGGGGGTTTCACTCGACTTTAATCACTCCTGAGTGAATAGGGAGTTCCACTGGGACACTACCTCGTCCTAGCCTTTGGGGTTCTTATACAACTTTAATTAATTCTTTTTCTTTTGAAAACATGTTGAAAACATGATTTTCGTGCTATATGCATCAGACGTGAGACTCATGTCACAGAACATATGCCATATATGACGAACATCACGCTTTCCCTACGTTAAACTCTTTTAAACTTTTCGCACATCATAATCCTATTCCTTTTCTCCCCAAAATGCTATAATAGGCCTTCAATGCATTTAGGGGTACTCGGCCCCTTCCCACTAGGGTTGGGCCGAGACCCGCCCTTACACTCTCCTAGCTTTTTGTCTTCTAATTTTCTCCAAGTACTTTAGTTCCATTCCAATCCTTAAAAAATGTTATCCTAACCCTAAAACAAAGCTTGGCCGAAAGTTCTAGGCCTCCTATGGTGTTATTTTGTTCACTTGTTCTTCTAAGATAATTTACTCAATGATTTTAATGAAAACCCTCAACCATGACAATGTAACAACTTTATTCATAAGTGTCTACTATCTCCAAAATTTTAAACATATCACCATCACATAATATAATAATTAAATCAATGATTTCCACCAAAGAGGTTCTCAAATCCGACATTCTCTTTTCATAACAAGTATTCAAAATCTCCACATGAAATAACCTTTAATCTTAGCAAGATATTCACTCTTAAACATGGATTTTTACTACTAAATAAATAACACTAAAGCATTATCCAATTTTATGCTAGAGAACCTTCAATCATGCATGCATTTTCCTTCATTCCACTTCATGTTGAACAACTAACTAAACTATATATCATTTCAACTCCTCAAATTAGAAAAATTAACATAACTTAAACATGGATTCTTACTAAACTAAACATGGCAAGTTTCTCCTCTAAAAAGATTCATTCTACCACATACATACAAGGAAACAAGCAAAGCAACCAAATTCACTCAAAGGTATACAAAGATTGCTAAAGGTAGGATAAGAATGCACTTACCTCTTCAAGAGCAATCCTTCCTCAAAATAGTTGTTCTAACTCTTTTCTACTTAGAATATAGTGAGGTTTAGAAGTTAAAAGAAAGTAGAACAAGAAAAAGTTGAGAGAGAGAGATGCTTGGCCGAGAGGTAGAAAGAAAGGCTAGTGTGTGTGTGTTTGTGAGCTAGCCAAATAAGGGATAGCTTTCCTCAAGAGTTTCAGCCATACACTCCTTTCTAGGGGTCAAGGACAACTCACCATACTTTGATGTGAAGGATACAAGACGAGGTATGGGTGGTTGCATGGGAAAAGAAAACAATGATGCGAAATGGGGGAAATAGGAAACCGGATCCCCCTTAGCCTTCCAAGCTTCATCGAAACCTCTTCCCCTCTCAAGCTTCCTTCTCTTGTCATTTCAACCCTATGACACACTCAACCATCCACTCTCAAGTCTTTCTACAAGATTCCATAGCCATACCTTTGGGAAATTGAGCTTGCATGATCCGGCCATACCTAAACTCCATGTGTCATCCGAAATGCACCCTTCCTCCATCCTAGTTTTGCTTCTAATTCAAGCAACCTCCACTCCTTCCTCTTACACCACCATACCTCTTACACCTCTCACCTCATGTACTTTATTCCTTACACAAAAGCCAAAGTATACGCCATTGCCCTAGGAGAGGTAGACGTGGACGAGGAGGAAGCTATCAATGCTGGTATTATTACTAGTAATACCCCAACCTTGCCTTAATTTTTAAAGTATGAGATGATTTCTTTTAAGATGACCATAGGAAAATTTTTATAGGTGAAATTATTATGATGTGAAATGTGGTATATGTGTTGTTTGATTCTGGTGCGACGAGATCCTTCATTTCCTACGATTGTGTTTGGAGATGTAGATTAGATGTCGAACCGTTAGCACAGAAAGTATTAGTAACACTCCCCAATGGGAAAGTGATTGGATGTCAACGGATAGTGAAGAACTGCCCTTTGGAAATTGCTGGCGTAAAGTTAAACGCCAATTTGATAGTTTTTCACTTGTTGGGGTTTGAAGTAATATTGGGTATGGATTGGTTATCTGACCACTATGCCCACATCGATTGTCGAAAAAATGAGATTATCTTCGAGTTGCCCGGCGAAGAGAAGCTGCGTTATGGAGGGGAGACGGTTAGTTCTGTTTCCTCTATTGTGACAGCAAAGAGGGTAACAAAAAGTCTGAAAGGAGGAGCAGAAGTGTTCCTGTTAATTTCTTTAAACGCACTGGAGGGTGTCAAAAGTATTGAAGATATCTCAGTTGTGAAAGATTTCCCCCGGGTATTTTCCGACGATCTGCCTGGATTGCCCCCAGACCGTGAAACCGAGTTCGCCATTGAATTGGAACCTGCTACGGCTCCAGTTCATAAAGCCCCCTACTGAATGGCGCCGATGGAGTTAAAGGAACTAAATTCCCCACAAGCCATGTTGATGAGTGGGGAATTTCGTTCATGGTCCTTTAGCATTGCCAGAACCTCACAAGCCCTACATGGTGTACAGTGATGCATCAAACATGGGCTTAGGATGCGTGTTGATGCAGGAGGGACGAGTAGTTGCATACGCATCTTGACAGCTCAAGGACCATGAACGAAATTCCCCACTCATGACTTGGAATTAACAGCAGTAGTGTTCGCATTAAAAATTTGGAGGCATTATTTGTATGACGAGAAATGTGAGATATATACGGATCATAAGAGTCTCAAGCACTTGTTTAGTCAGAAGAATTTGAATATGAGGCAGCGGAGATGGATTGAGACTATAATTGACTTTCAGTGTGAGATCAAGTACCACCCTGGGAAGGCTAATGTGGTAGCAGACGCTTTGAGTCGAAAGACCCGAGCAGAAGAGCCGTCACTATTAACGGTTATGCGAAGCATGCTGATTAAGAGTTTGTTTGGAGAAGCAACATTGGAAGCAACGCAAGAAATTGTCTCGTTGACTGAAGAAGAAATCCGAGAAGAACAACGAAAGGATGCTAAGCTGGAAAAGATCCGACAGAAACTGCTAGAAGGGCAAGGATCACCCCACTTTACGTTATCAGACGACGGAACACTATATTTTGAGAAGAGGACAGTAATACCTGACGACCCAGAATTAAAGGAAAAGCTTATGAGGGAGGCACACTGTACCCCTTATACAGCTCACCCTGGGAGCACCAAAATGTATCAAGATCTAAAAGGAAGATTTTGGTGGGAAGGTATTAAAAAGGACGTGGCTGCATTTGTAGCAAAATGTTCGGTGTGCCAATTGATTAAGGCAGAGCATCAACGCCCAGCAGGAATGTTGCAGCCTTTGCCGATTCTGAAATGGAAGTGGGAAGACGTATCTATGGATTTTGTAGTCGGATTCCCGAGAACGTCAGCAGGAAGGAACACCATCTGGGTAATAGTGGATAGACTGACCAAAAGTGCACATTTCC
This sequence comes from Platycarya longipes, assembly GCA_036559045.1. Lineage (NCBI taxonomy): Eukaryota > Viridiplantae > Streptophyta > Magnoliopsida > Fagales > Juglandaceae > Platycarya > Platycarya longipes. Next base: position 28,251,121 of record CM071803.1, on the reverse strand, counting down.
TGCCCATAGCAAACACAGATTCAATGGAAAAATTGGCAAGGATTTATATAAAGGAAGTAGTCTGTTTACATGGCATACCCAAAACTATTATTTCGGATTGAGACCCCATATTTACATCTCGTTTCTGGCAAAGTCTACAGAAAATGCTGGGATCTAATCTGAAGTTTAGCAGTGCCTATCACCCACAGACGAATGGTCAGACAGAACGGACCATTCAGACCCTAGAAGATATGTTACGAGCCTGCGTATTAGATTCAAGCGGCGATTGGGAAAGTCTTCTACCTTTAATCGAATTTGCCTACAACAATAGCATTCAAGCTACTATACAAATGGCACCATACGAAGCACTGTATGGTAGAAAATGTAGGTCACCCTTGTACTGGAATGAAGTCGGTGAAAGTAAGGTTTTAGGACCTGAATACCTACAAGAGGTCAGAGCTCAAGTGGAGATAATACGGGATAGAATGAAAACTGCCCAAAGTAGACAAAAGAGCTACTCGGATCGACGAAGAAGACCGTTGGATTTCTCAATTGGCGACTAGGTGTATATTAAAATCTCGCTGATGAAAAGAGTAGCTCGGTTTGGCAAAAAAAGGAAATTAAGTCCCCGTTATGTTGGACCTTATGAAATTGTTGAGAAAGTCAGAGCAGTAGCTTATCGACTGGACTTGCCTGTGAGCTTACAAGGAGTCCACAATGTATTCTATGTATCGTCCTTAAAGAAGAGTTTTGGTGAAGAACCCATGACAATAATGGACCCGGACAATATTGAGTTGCGCCCTAACCTGACCTACAAGGAGTGGCCAACCCGAATTGACGATCACAAGGAGCAGGAATTAAGGAATCGCAAAATTTCATTAGTAAAAGTGTTATGGAACAACCCTGCTTTTCAATAAGCAACGTGGGAACAGGAAGATGATATGAGAGCCAAATATCCCCATCTATTTGTAAATTAGTGACGTGTTTGTTGTTTTCTTGTTTGAACTTAGTTATGATGAATGAACAAGTGTGTGTAAATATTTTATATATATATATGGGTGTTTTGATTGTTTATGGATTGCTGAGACTTGATTAGTATAGTAACGCATGAAACTTTAATCAGGACATGGCTCGAAATGGGAGGAACCCACGCATGTCGGTGGCCATGGTAGCCCAATTAAGAGAAAGGAGAGAAAACAGACAGAATATTACGTAGACAGCGTGAAAGAATGAGGGAACGAAAGCTAAGAATTTTAGACCTTTTGGAGAGACACCGCACCCACCTCATGGATGTGAACCATGAAGGAGCGCCCGCTTTTCGTCGTGCTAAACCACACGAAGAGCGACAACCACCTAGAAAATGGATTAGAGCAGAAAGAAAACAATTGAAGAAATTGATCCGAAGTGAGGCGAGTGAGCGAAATGTAGAGCCACTGGATTTTTCTGACACCTCGAACGATCGCATTAGGCAACGGGAAGAAGGAATACCCCAGATTGATACCGAGGAGGAAATCATGCATAAGTTGAACGAAATGAGGACAAATATGTACTACGACCCGGATGTAGATGCCATATTCTATTTTTCTCAAGATTCAGTGACCGAAGAGGAAGAGGTACCATCTTATTCATCATTAGAGGAGTCCACCGCCACAAGTGTTTGAGGTATTAAACTTGTATTAATATCTTTATATCATAAACAGATTTCAAGGACGAAATCTTCTCTTTAGTGGGGGAGGATGTGACGACCCGAGAATTTCTTCTCGTATTATTTAATTAAGTAATTGTTTTGATTGAGTGGTTAATTGTGTAATTAGGATAATTATATATTATGAGAAAAGGGCATGGGCTTGAGATTTGGGCCTTGGAACTTAGAATGAGCTATTCGGCCTAGAAAGGAATGGTGAGCCCACAAGCCCAAGAGGATGATCCATGACCCACCAAACCCTACCCATGGGACACTTGTCACTCATAGGAAAATCTTAATTTTTCTAAGTTGAGGAGTTGAAATGATATATGGTTTAGTTAGTTGTTCAACATGAAGTGGAATGAAGGAAAGTGCATGCATGATTGAAGGTTCTCTAGCATAAAATTGGATAATGCTTTAGTGTTATTTATTTAGTAGTAAAAATCCATGTTTAAGAGTGAATATCTTGCTAAGATTAAAGGTTATTTCATGTGGAGATTTTGAATACTTGTTATGAAAAGAGAGTGTGGTATGATCAATAAGTTGAGTTAAGGTGAACATATATTGTTAGGTTTTGATTTGGAGAATGAAAATGTTGAGTATTGCATGCATGTATTTTCGGATTTGAGAACCTCTTTGGTGGAAATCATTGATTTAATTATTATATTATGTGATGGTGATATGTTTAAAATTTTGGAGATATTAGACACTTATGAATAAAGTTGTTACATTGTCATGGTTGAGGGTTTTCATTAAAATCATTGAGTAAATTATCTTAGAAGAACAAGTGAACAAAATAACACCATAGGAGGCCTAGAACTTTTGGCCAAGCTTTGTTTTAGGGTTAGGATAACATTTTTAAAGGATTGGAATGGAACTAGAGTACTTGGAAAAAATTAGAAGACCAAAAGCTAGGAGAGTATAAGGGCAGGTCTCGGCCCAACCCTAGTGGGAAGGGGCCGAGTACCCCTAAATGCATTGGAGGCCTATTATAGCATTTTGGGGAGAAAAGGAATAGGATTATGACGTGCGAAAAGTTTAAAAGAGTTTAACGTAGGGAAAGCGTGATGTTCGTCACATATGGCATATGTTCCGTGACATGAGTCTCACGTCTCATGCATATAGCACGAAAATCATGTTTTCAACATGTTTTCTAAAGAAAAAGAATTAATGAAAGTTTTATAAGAACCCCAAAGGCTGGGACGGGGTAGTGTCCCAGTGGAACTCCCTGTTCACTCAAGAGTGATTAAAGTCGAGTGAAAGCCCCTGGGCCGACGAAGAACTTTCGGCAGACCATGTATGGCTCCAAAGGGATGTCCGGAGCGTGGTCGCACTTAAAGCTAGTGGGTGCCTACAGACGGTGTTGGCTTCGGCCTTACCGACAGAAAAGTTTGTAGTCGCTCGGGGAGTGATCAATCGCCGAGTGATGAAGAGCACGAAAGGGCGCGAAACGTAGCTACTTAGGTTTGATACGGTCGCCGGGTGCTACGGTAACCAGCAGAAATACACGGTGCGTAGGGGAGTCGTGAGGTGTCCAATAGAGGTCATGACAAAAGATGGGCTTTCGGACCATATATGATATGATAAGTGGCGCCTAAGATAAGAAAATGAAAAAGTGTTTACAAAAACAAGTATTTTTGAATGAAAACTTCATAGTTTTGGTTTTCTAAGATTACAGACAAGTGTATAAAAAGAAGATGAAAGAAAAAGATAAATTTTAAGACACGAGCATAAGCATAAGCATGTGCATATCCCGAAGTCATGAGTCCTATAATGCATTAAGTATGATTGAATATTTGCTATTCACTTAACTGTATGCTTAAATTGCTTTGTTATGATATAAATGTGTTTACTGAGATTTTTCCCGAAATCTTACTCCTTGTTTATTTTTCCATTATCACCTTTTTGGGATAATAGAAGTAGTCGTAGGTGATGACAACCAGGACGAGTACGACCCCACCAATGATGCCTCGGACCCCCACGGGCCCGACTGAGTCCATTGTCTCCGAGTTAGTGACTCTAGACTACTTGAGCCGCTGGGCGGCGGAATCACTACCTCTGGCTATGTATATATGTGGTGTACGCCCTATCGAGTGTTGTATAGTTTTGGGTGTGGACGATTCCCTCCACGTGGGTCGCCTTTACGAGTCATCATCCGGGATGAGTTGTGAGGTGGGACGGGCCTCAGAGTTGGACCGTCTCCGTTACGGCCCAGACTTCAAGGAGATCAAGAAGGAGCCATTGTACTAGGCAGTGATAGCTGGGGATCCTCCATGCAGCTTTTGTTTTAATTGCATGTATTTTGGTCTTCCGTTGTTTTGGAAGAATGAACTTTTGTAAAGGATCCTCATGTTTATATTAATGGTATTGTATTATTTTGGGATGCTATTGTTTTAAGCCATATGATACACGCTTAGAAAATGCTTGACCTTTATCCGCTGCGAATATATATATATAAAAAAATATATATATATTCAGTAAACGATAAAACGAGGGGTGAACTTCCCTGTGATGCTCATCCCCGACGTCACAGTTTGCATACAATCCCAAGCGCAAGCTGGGGCGCCGACAATTGCTGTGCAAGAAAAAATGAAGTCTCTTTATAAGAACAAGACTTGGGAAATGGTGTTAAAACTTGACAGGGTTAAAGTCATAGGGTCTAAATTCAAGAAAAATGATGGTATAACTGGGGTAGAAAAACCTAGGTACAAGGCTAGGTTAGTGGCAAATGATTTTACACAAAGGGAGGGAATAAATTTCAATGAAATTTTCTCCCCTATTTTAAATGTTGGGGACCGATCATATGAGCCTGGTGGAAGCCTCACGCAATTACTTAAGTTGAGTAAAACTCCATGCAATTACTTATGTCCCCGTTTGGATTGAGAGATGAGATGTTTATGAGTTAAAATAAGAGTTAAAAGTTGAATAAAATATTGTTATAATATTATTTTTTAATATTATTATTATTTTAAAATTTACAAAAGTTGACTTGAAATTTAAAAATATTAAATTATTTATTATACTTTATGTGAATTTTAAAAAATTATAATAATATAATGAAATGAATTAAAATAAAATGATTTTTTAATACAAAAGAGGCTAAGTGGTTAAATATGCGAAATTTAACACTTCCTTAGGGAGAGTCAAACTTCCCTTAATAGTTAGACCCAAGAATTGAAACATTTAATTAAGTGCGTTACTATGTACTTCAAAAAGTTAAAGAGAAGCAAAAGATAATTTTTCTTTTTTTTTTTGTATTTTAGTTAACCATGACTATAATTAAAGCGATGGTCAAACGTTTGAATTACGATCGCATTTGGAAAGCTAATAAATTCCTTTTTTTTTAATCCATCCAATTTAATGATTTTAATATGGGATTGCTACAATCTTCGTTACTTAAGACTCGTTAAAAGTTTCGTTAGTTATTTTTTGTTTTTTGTTTTTTGTTTTTTTACATAATTTTTAACCCTCTTAATCATTTTCAAAAAAGAAAAAATTCATAATAATATTTTCTTAATTATTAAATTTTAAAAAAAAAACTGGATCGTGCATGCCAACAAACTCAAATAAGGGTGGCTTTAGCTTTTTCCATTTAATATATTTTCTCCCACTATTTTAAATATTAAATTTATAATTATTTACCCATGGAATATATATTCTTTTTATTAAAAATGTAACATTCCGGTCTTGAAAGGGTCAGAGAGTTATTATCTGATTCTCAAAATCATCATTTACAAAATAAATAATTATTCCGAATACACCATAAATATGTTCTCATCTATTTTCAAAGACCCCATAACCATAAATACGAGAGCTCAAGACTTAATATAATTGATCAATTCCAAAATAATAACTTTCAAAATTCTCAATGCTATGTCCCTATACTTGGCAAATCTTACACCCGCTTTCTTTTCTTGATCTTCAATTGAAGCATTCACTTTATCTGAAAAATATTGTGGAGATAAAGATTGAGTTATCAACAACTCAGTAAGTAGAGAACATATACTAGTATGTAAATATTAGCATTTTCATTTCATATACAAGAATTAGAAACATTTCATTTTCATATGCAGATATCAAAATATATTTTCAGAAAAATAGAACATTATCTTAATCCCTTTATATTAAAAAATGCTTTTATTTTGGCATAACATAACTGAAAATCTTTATATTATATCGTATCGTATCATATCATATTATATCATATCATATCATATCACGTCATATATCATATTTGACCTCCGTAGTAAGATTGTATTATTCCCGGTGACCAAACCAAACAGTATCATGTTGTGAAACTTTTTCCTTACTGAGTTGTTATGTGTTATCCCTGGTGACCACAGCCCTTAGCGTGCACACAAAAAATAATACATAAAGGACCACTTTATTTCCAAAGTAGATGCACTCATATCATGTTAGTACGAACCATGTCAAGTGAAACCATATCATCATATCAAAAACATATCCAAAATTATAATGCAAACAAATAAGTATGCCTAAGATTTTTCATATTCATGTCATATCAGACCATGTGTTATGCACTTTCATATCATTTCTAGATAATCAATAACAAATCAAAAACTTTTTATATCACACGTACAAAAATCCCTATAATCGTATTCGCTTTTATGCACATTTTAGAATCATATCAATGATTGCTCATGTTTACACATTTTATATCAAAAAGTATTTTTCTCTTTCATATAGATTTTCATGTTTGCATATAGGACACATACTTAGGTTGTTTTCACATTTTTCTTTTAGAAACACATCATGCACATTTTACAAACCAATCTCAGTCCATTTTTCATTTTTTTATAAATTTAGTATAGAAACCTTGCTTACTTGAACTTCTTAACTTTTTAGAAAATTTTTACTGCAGTACTGAATGAAATCAATCGTCATCTATAGAAATTGACACGTACTTTTGTAAATTTTTCAATCAACCATATATTTCAAGATTTAAGCCTAGAGTACTAAAATAACCTATTTTAATTCCTCAAAAACCTAAAATTCTCAATCCCTAAAAATATTATCACTCAATATCTCACTATCCGCTTAATTTCTACAACTATTCCTAGAAAAATTATACTTACAAACTAAACAAGTCTTTAGCATAATTATAAGAAATGATTTTAGGAAGAAAAACATAGTCTTTGTTAAATAAAAATATATTATTAATTTAAACGGTTAAAAATAAAAATTTGGTTCTTACTTCTCACTTCAAAAATATTCCTAAAAATAAAATTATTCAAAACTTTATTTAACTTCTTTAGAAGCTATATAGTTAATTAGATAAAACTCGCATAAAATGAAGGATAACATTAATATAAAACTAGGGTATTTCAGGAAATTTAAAAAGTGGCTGGTTTTTTGGAAAAGCAAGAAAACAAGAAAAATAAAAGCTTAGTTCGAAAAATGAAACATGACTTCCAGACCAACAATGCGATTGAAAATTCTAAAACTCACCCATATAGGAGACACAGCGCTAAGAGCAGGGTGTAGGCGGTGGTGCAGGCAGTTGCTTGGAGGCACCAAACCAAGGTTTGAGAGAAAGTGATGGGAGAGAGGAATTCTGATGAGAGAAAATGGAGTGAGAGGAGGGTGTTTTGGCTTGGTCTTACCGTGATGGATGCCGACAGACATTGGGAGTATGTTGTTATGAACCCAACTAAGATCAGGTCAGGCTTGATGGGCCTCCTACTTGTTTTAAGTTCTTTAGTAGCCCATGGACCTAATTAATGTTTAGTTAGAATTAGCCCATGGCCTTAGTTGGAATAAGTCAACCTCTTCCAATATATGTAAAGGGCTACGGTTGTTGTTGGGTTTATCTAATAGCTGGACAATCATCTTGTATCTAGAACCTTATTTTGGAGAAAGAGACCCCTCGAAAAGTCTCAGCATGATTCACGCATTTATTCTTTGATTTTTCCTTATCTTTCCATTTCATCCATTCTCGACATTCACCAGTTTATAGAAATATATTCTTCATCAAATCTCATCTATTTCACTCATTGATTTTCTGAGTTCCTTACAAGTGGTATCACGAGCCTACGGTCCTCCATGAAATATAGCGTATGATTCAACAAACAACACGAAAAAATACTGTCGATGGAAGAGATTTGGAAAACTTGTTGCGCATGAAGGAAGCACTAGATAGAATGCAAAACAATCACAAGTGAATGCACCAATCTTTTAGGGTGTGGAACGACCAAGCAGACGACAAAGAAGAGGCAGTAAATGATGATTCTGTAGATAAGGAGGACATAGAAAATCCAGTAGCAGTGGAGGAGTTTGCAGACGTCTGTCATGAAGAAATTTCCCTTTTCCCTGTTCTTAGAACTTCACCAAGTGACTCAGGAGGTTCCACGTTAGAAGTTTCCTCTTGGTCTCTATTTAAGGCCGATCTTGAGCTTCCTACCACTCACCATAACCAAATATAACTCCATTCTTTTAGAACTTCAGCCGAACCATTGATTCCATAAATTTGTCTTCGCAAACAACCCCAAACTCAATTTAGAAGCAAAATTGGGGATGGTGTTCATTGGAGGCAGAAGAAAGGGAGAGCTTTCGAGTCTTTGTTTTTAGTGTGTGCATTGGCTATGTATAGGAAGGGGCTTGAGTTTGTCTCCAATAATGACGACCTCACATTCAGTTTAGATGATGACCTGAAACAACCAAAAAATTTGAGGGGTCATAATTTTTTGGCTCATATTTTGCTCAATATAATGCCACTGAGAGTTGTTTTCGAGCCTTTTGATAGAGGAAGAGGACAAAAACTTATGGGAATCTATGGGTGTGATAAAGTAATCTTAAAGATGATGATGGAAAGTGAAAATATGGTGGAGAGGTTGGCAATACTCGGGGGCGTAGCAAGCATAGTGGAAGTGCAGGTCGGTGGAATTAGTGGGATTGTAGTGCAATTAATTTCTTGGATAAACTCATGGATTCAGAATAAAAGGCTATTTTACAAGCTCCTAATTGATAATGTTGAGGAACTAATTTTAGTTGTAGACACTCTAACTATCGGTAAGGTTTCTCAGAAATGTGGGAGCTTCAAGCATTTCCAGGGCCTTTACATTCGTGTGAAAGACCCATTTGCAGATCTGTTGGTTGACTCACAACCATTACTAGTTGCTTTGCAAGAGATTGTCAATGAAGTACAAGCATTCTCACTCAAAAATGGTCCTGTGCATGAGACTTGGAGAAAAATGGAAATCCGAATTACTATTATTCATACATGTGACAAGACAAGCGTTGGCGTGGATTGGTTAATCTATGATGGCGTGATTGTGGGCTCGTTTCACCCCAAAGATGTCTCTGCATATTTTGAGCAAGGGACATTCAAGTCATTACCTCTTAAATGGATGGATTATGAGTATAGGAGATTAATTGATTGTGTGGTGGATGTGAGAGAGTTATTTGAGAAAATGTCTCATGGGTATGTCGACTCATGGGATAAATCTACTAAAATTTGGAAATACCATTTGATAGAGGAGCAAATCTTGTAGCCTTTTGATAGAGGAAAAGGAGGAGTATGCAGTGGTAATGTGCTTAGTGTAGTTATGAAAATCAACAATGTATTCATTTGCGCGCTTTACCCTGAAGGTTGGTTTATGTTTCGACTTTTCTCTTGTAGTGAAGATATTTTTTTATGAAGATTATTATGAGATTGCTACATGGCTGCGCATACAATGGATGAACAAAAAAGAATTGCAAGTGCAGAAATTGAGCGTCTTAAAAGAGATTTAGAGAAGCAACTAGGCATATGAAAGAGATTCAAAGTTTAATGAGTCTGAACAAAAGATTATGGCTATGAATAAAGAAAGAGAGCAACTAAGCAAATAAAGAGACTCTGCTATCCAGGAGACACATATGTGGCATTCTGAGCTTGCAAAATCTAGAAAGTGTTATATTAGAAACAGATGTTGGGATAGCAAAAGAAAAGCTCAAGATTACAAAGGCAGATGCTAAAGCTAGAATGAAGGTAGCAATACAGAAAGAATCAACTGATGTGAATGAAAAGCAAGAGCTTCTGGCATATGTGAACAAGTTACAAGCACAACTCTAAAGACATCAGATTGATATTAAGCAAGTTTTTGAGGTTATGACTGACCCTTGCTCTGGTATTAATAACATCCTTCTGTGACAAAGCATGTAGACTTGTCGGAGAAGAATGTGGATAAAGCATATCTTAGTGTTTCTAGGGTGATCCTAGTCTCTGGTGAAAGTATAGTTCATATGGCCATAGATCAAGTTTATCTCCACATTCATGATGGTGATTGGAGTGATAGAGGAAGTGAAAGGGAAATTGTGAAAATGGGGAATGCCATGTTCACCTTTGTCCTACTAAAAAATCGAGCAAAGGCCTTATTGCGAGTGTGGAGCTTGCTGGCGCATTCCTTTCTAAGTCAAGGCATGAATTAACTTTACTACCACTTTTTAGTCTCAACAATAGTATTGGTGGACAGAGAGTAGGCCTTCTATTCTCTAAGATAATTGGAGCTGGTAATGGGTCCTTAATTTCTTTTGCAAATGCAGGATTGTTGGCATTAACTCATGATGGCAGCCAAAGGATTGTCCAAATAGCAGCTAGATTCGTGATCTTCTTTTCCTGCTGCCATCATTGTTGGTCTATATTGCTTGATCTTTGCATATGTGGGATCAGCAAGCCTCAGTCCTTTAACAGGAGTGATGAATTGCTTGAGAGGTGCTACATCTTGAAATATCATGTCTTCAGTATTCCCAGTTACTGAAGCAATGGGATTCACTGTCAACAAAAGGACATTGCAGGCTTTCTGCTGAAATATTTTTTTTCTTTTCCAAAGCTTAGGGGTGTGACAAGAAGATCATCACCAACAAACTACTTGCTCTCTAATAATATAGAGTTGCTTCAACATTTGAACCTTGAGAACAAGGTTCTTTAAAAGGGGGAATTTGTTATGAACCCAACTAAGATTGGGTTGGGCTTGATGGGCCTCGTACTTGTTAGTATAATTTGTTTTAAGTTGTTTAGTAGCCCATGGGCCTAATTAATGTTCAGTTAGAATTAGCCCATGTCCTAAGTTGGAATAAGTCATCCTTTTCCAATATATGTAGAGGGGTAGGGTTGTTGTTGAGTTTGATCAGAAATCTGAACAATCATCTTCTATCTGGAACCTTGAAGAGTCTCAGCTTGATTCACGCATTTATCCTTTAATTTTCCCTTATCTTTCCATTTCATCCATTGTTGACATTCACTAGTTTATAGAAATATATTCTTCATCAAATCCCATCTATTTGACTCACTAATTTTCTTAGTTCCTTAAATGTGTTGCCGATGTTTTCTAGGTTGTTCTGGGTGGTCCCGACGTGGTGGGGTCACGGTGATGGTGGCTTGTAGCGGTTCATGTATTATTTGCTCCATCTTTTCCCTAAGGCTTAATGAATTCTGAGGACATGACGTGACAATTCGTTCCTCTCTCATTCAATTGGACAAACCTCGAAGCACGTGCCAGGTCTTGAAGCACGTGCCCGATCCCAATTGTGTGTTTTTAAAATGATAACATTGATTATAGAATGATTCCAGTGTTTTAATGCTATCGAATATTTTAAATGTCTTGGGAATATTATATGAGGTATTTCCAGTGTTATTGGATCCAAACCAGATTTATAAAATATGAAATTATAATATCTTGGAGCGCTACAAAATATTATAATTGTATAAGATCGTTTCATTACCTTGGTTTTAGTTACTTAAAGTATTGTGAGATTTTAATTATGCTTTAAATCTTTGATTTAAATATATGGCTTTATTCTTTTTTAATAATTACTAAGTTTCATCATTTTAATTAATAATGAGGAATATTATATTGTGAACTAAAGTAAGTTAAAATAATATTTTATTTAATTATTCTGAGTGTTTTAAGTTAAATTGATTTTACGTATTTTCATAACAGTATTTTAAGTATATCGTTTGTCAATTTGAAAGTCCCAACGTGTAGAGCCTATAAATAGCCGAGGAAGCCTGAGACCCTCACTTTCTTTATCTCCATTTTTCTCTTTCTCTCTCCTCTCTCTCCCGTGTATGCAGCTCCCCCTTGCCATTCGGTTTCTAGCCTAGTCCGGCACCATCGCCGGCCGTTAGCCGACACCGCCAGCTCCGACGAGCTCCCCTAATGTTGGCGACCTCACCCCCAGGTTGGGTGCACCTCCGACAGCTCCCTACCCTGCACGTGAAAGCCAAACTTAAAAATGGGTTTCATGGCTTCCCCTCCATTTTCCAGCCACCGCTGGCCACCAATGGAGCTGGCACCTCATCGGTAGCCTTAGAACATCCCCCGGCAGCTAACCCACTGCCAGCAGCCCTCCATTTCTTTCCTTTTCACCTCCACCCAAAATGGGCATGGAACCCACAGGTTTCATCCCACCACTTCACCGCTGGCACCAACAGCCTCCCCTTGCTCAAGCAACCCTCCGCCTAGCTCAGTTCCCCCAACTGAGTCTCCACCTCTCGCTGGCAAGCCTAAACGTAAAAATGGATTTCCACCCCTTTTGAGCTAGATCCGCTACCTTCCGGTGGTTGCACGGCCTCACCACCACCACCATGAGTTCTCATTTTCTGCCAGTTACTAATACCGACACTTTGGAAAAGTTAACTCGGCTGTATGTTAAAGAGATCGTGCGTCTTCATGAAATACCTAAGACTATAGTGTCTATTCGAGACCCTCGATTTACATCTCAGTTTTGGAAAAACTTGCAGTCAGCCTTGGGCACCAAGTTGAAGTTCAGTAGCGCTTATCATCCTCAGACAGATGGCCAGTCAGAAAACACTATTCAAACTCTTAAGGATATGCTACGGGCTTGCGTTTTGGAGTTTAAGGGTAGCTGGGAACATCACTTGCTGCTGATAGAGTTTGCTTATAATAACAACTTTCACGCCTCCATTCAGATGGCTCCGTATGTAGCCTTGTATAGAAGGAAGTGTAGATCACCTCTGTGTTGGGACGAAGGTGGCGAGAGTCGATTGCTTGGACCTGAGATCGTGCAAGAGATGAAAGATCAAGTTCGAATCATTAGAGATAAGATGGCAACAGCGCAGAGTAGTCAGAAGAGTTATGCTGACACGAGAAGAAGAGATTTGTCTTTTGAAGAAGGTGATTAGGTTTACCTCAAGGTATCTCCTATGAAGGGCGTCAAGCGTTTTGGGAAGAAAGAGAAGCTTAGTCTGAGATACATTGGTCCATACCAGATTCTCGAGAAGATCGGACCTGTCACTTATCGGATCGCTTTGCTAGACTACTTTGGAGATGTTCACGATGTCTTCCATGTATTGTCGCTGAAGAAGAGTTTTGGTCAGCAGGAACCGCGCTTCGTTGACCCAGAGAGTATTCAACTTTAGCCAGATTTGACTTTCGAAGTCGCGCCAACTCAGTTCGTGGATTGGAAAGAGCAGCAGCTGAGGTCTAAGATGATACCTTTAGTTAAAGTGTCGTGGGGAGATCCTTTGGCTCAGGATTTTTTTGGGAGAAAGAAGCGGACATAAGGGAGCGATACCCGTATTTGTTCGAAGACCAATAGCGGTTTTCTCTAATCGGATCGTTTGTGCCAATTTCGAGGACAAAATTCCTTTTTAAGGGAGGGAGGGTGTGAGGACTCGTAATTTTACGACCTTTGTAATTTAATATTTTAATCTTAAATATGTAATGTTTATTAATATAAATATAATGTTATGAGTTGATTGATATTAATATTATTTTAGTGTGCTTGTGTTTAAAGTATTTAGATATTTCATCTTCATTTAAAGATTATTTTCATATGTAGTTATAAGTTAATTTATTTCTTCATATTATTAATTTCTTGTGATACATTTATTTTAATGCTTGAATTAAATCTTTTTATTTTATTATGTGAGTAATTAATTTAATTGTGTTTTGGTTTTATATTATTATTATTTTATTTAAAGATTTTCGAAATGAGCTTTTAAAATTATATAGATGTGTGTGTGTGTAGTGTTTTGGCTATATGTAGTGTTTTGGATATAGCCCAGCCTTTGTGTTTGTAAGCCGGCCGATGTAGTTAATTAATCCAGCCCCATTTCTTTGCTTGTTACATTTTCGTCCAACATTCTTCAATTACATGAATTGCCTTCCTTTTATTTTGGTGCACCGGCCAATTCTTATGTGCAATACGGCATCGTTTGAACATCAATTTTAATGAAATCCTTTGGTCTTCTCCTTCATGCGTAGCCGACGCAGCATTTCTTCTTCTTCTTCCTTTCCTTTCTCTGTTTAGCAATGAAACCCATGACCCTAAAGCTCTAATTTTGAAGCTTTCCTTCATATTGTTTCACTCACGCGTTGCACTATCAGAGCCCTAGCTTTTTGCAGATCATTTCCCCTCTCTTTTCTTCTCAGATTAGTGCTTCACGTGTCAATTTTCTGCTTCGAATTGGGAGCTTCAAACCAATGTATTCCTTTTGTTTTCTACCTGAAAATTTGAGATTTTCTTCCATAGAATCTTGTGGTTTATTTTGGCTCAGTTTTGTGGTGTTTTACCTGAGTTTTCCCGCTCATTCCCACTCTCAATCACTCGATTTCATGCCTATTTAAGGCGTTGACATCCTATGCTAGTAACGTGTCCAAAGCTCTCTTTCTCATCTATAAATCCGAACGTATAACATCTCTTTTCATCATTTCTTCTTCTTCTCTTAAACTAGAATATCTCCTCTTCAAAACTCCTTTGTAATTCAAAAATTATAGTGGAGTTTGACTGGGTATTTTCTCGCCGTAAGTTCACCATTTTATATCGCCCACGATGCTCTCAGTAAGCATTTTCTCTAGTTTAATTGATTAATTTATTTATGTGTTAATCTTAATTTATTTTTGTGGTATGATTTTATTTATGATCTAGTGAACAGTTTAGTTAGATAATAATTGTATTTTTATTTCTTTTCATCAAGATGATTAATTTATTTTGGTTGTAAATATTTGAGATTATTTTCTGTGTTGGTTATTTATAAGTAAATATCGTTCTATTTACGTGATATGTTTAATTAATTTGTTAATATTATTTATTGTTTTTATTGATGTTACCATATTTTATTGGTGTTCTCTTTATGTCTATTTTTAATTATTTTAGTTGTTTTCGATATTGATATTTTTACTTGTAATGATTTATATACGTTGGCGCTTTGGGCATGACTATAGCAGCGAGTACGCGGGTGGAAGCGCAGAATTGTTGTTCTGCATTTTCGGTAACTTCAGGAATTATTAGTGAGCATATTGTAAGTACTTTCCAAATAAATTTTGAGATTTAAATATATTTTACAATAGCAAATATTGGATATTGGTTGGTTGTTGGATATTTTGTGCATTGTCATATGCATTGCATTGTGCACACATGTTTATGTTTGTAAAGGAAATTTGGGTTTTTGTATAATTGCATGCATGTTCATGTGTTGAAAATGAAAACTAGAATTTCATGTGTTAAATAGCTTTCGGGTGCGTGTGTATCACGACCCCAAGCCGAGATGGCGTATTATCCCAGCCGGAATATACTGAGTGATGTCCCCCAAGTTCTCGTCGGGCGACGATGGGATCGGACGGGATGGTAACGCTCTCGTACCGACTCCATGACTTCTTTGCTGGTGGAGGCTAGGGGATGCTTGGTTATGGTACGTGCTGGGCACGGTTAGCTAGGCATCACCCGTTCCGAAGTCACATGCGTGGTCGTTACCTTCGGTATGATGATGAGAGCCAGGGTGTGCAGATGGTCCCTATGGGAGACTATGGTGCATACGGTTAATAAAATGGATGTTTAGGCCATTTTCTAGGATAGTGGCGGGTTTTGATTATTGGTTTTACTTGGACCAATTTCTGGGAAAATAGTTGTGGTTTTAAAGGATTTAGGTGTATCATTTTATGGGAAAATGATGTTTGTTTTTATTGGAGTTTATCTTGGGCCAAATGGGATTTTGTCGTATGTTTATTTTATTTATTTTGAGGAAGATGATTTTGAGTATCATGCATATGGTGTCGTGTCATGCGTATTGTTGTTACCTGAATATATTTTATATCTTGTACTTTGTTTGGGTTGTACTTACCTGCGATGCCATTTTTGGCGTCGTAGACTTTGGATGCAGATGTCGAGGAGGCTAAGCCTGAGGAGGCGGCTCCGCTGTTGAAGTATAATGTTATAATTTATAATCTTGAGAATTGTTATTCTTGTTTTTGATAATTATGTATATTTATGTTTTGTCTTTTGGATGACTATATTAAATCTTCTGTTGGAGAATTTGTGTTAAACAGTTTTATAAAATATTCCTAAAAATTCTGGTATCTAGATATCGACTTAATTTATCCGCTATTTATATTTTGTGCATGTCACATGTTCACACACTTAGCACTTAATGTTGGGATGCGTGACCCGTGTTCTCGTCATCCCAACACCTCGATTTTCGTGTTTTGTGAGTGAGAGTTAGGGGCGTCACATACACCACATAATTTGTTCTGCTGACTCCGAGCTTGGTTTATCAATGGTATTATCATTCTGAGATGGGTGATCAATTAATTGTTCCATGGTATCATTATGATGATCAATTAGAGGAACTATTATCTTTTTTGAGGATGTAAGTATAGGGACATCTACCCATACTTCCTCAATGATCACATCTCTGGGTTCTATTCTCCCACTAATCTCGCCAAGTTCAATGAATTTAGCATTCCCTATTTCAACAATTCTCGGACTATGATTAGGATAGTATAACCTATACCCTTTGGATCTCTCTAGGTAACTAATAAAATACCCGCTTACTGTTCTAGAATTCAATTTCTTTTCATGTGGGTTGTAAAGTCTTACTTCGGCTGGGCAACCCTAAATATGCATATGTCTTAAACTTGGTTTCCTGCCAGTCCATAGCTCGAAAGGAGTTTTTGGAACTGCTTTACTAAGAACTCGGTTTAAGATCTACATTGTCGTCTTAATAGTTTTACCCCACAATGATTTGGGTAAGGTAGGATTACTTACCATAGTTCTGACCATATCCAATGAGATCCGATTACGCCTTTCAGCAACTCTGTTCTGCTGTGCCGTTTTGGACATCATATACTGTACAACAATTCCACGTTCAAGAAATTTGGCAGAATGGGCCCGGCTTACGACCGGATTCATCATACTTTCCATAATATTCTCTACCTCTATCTGACCTAATGATTTTTACCTTTCTATCTAACTGTCTTTCCACCTCTATGATAAATACCTCAAGGACTGATACAGCTTGAGATTTCTCATGTAACAAATAGATATATCCAAAACGTGAAAAATCATCTATAAAGATGATGAAATAATTTTCTCCACCAAAACAATCTGTGGAAAATGGTCCACATATATCTGTGTGAATTATTTCAAGAAGCTCTTGACTTCTTTTGGCGCCTTTCTTAGTATGTTTGGTTTGCTTTTTTTTTTATGCAATCCACACACACTTCAAGATTAGTAAAATCAAGGTGCGGAAGAATCCCTTCTTTTACTAATCTCTGTAACCTTTCTTTGGAGATATACCCCAACCTTTTATGCCACAAGTCATATGAGTTTTCATTCATCATGTTTCTTTTTGTTCCAATACATGTTTCATGGTGTTGGCCGGGTATATGTATTTTTAATGAATGTATTATCAAGGCAAAGCTGATAAAGACCATCGGAAAGAAACCTAGAACGAATAGATAAACTGTTTTTAAACAAATTGAAATTACCATTATAGAACGAAAAAGAATAACTATTAGTATCTAGTCTAGAAAGGGAAATTAAATTACACCTCACAGAAGGCACAAATACTATGTTATGAAGGTCTAAACAATGACTAGTACTCAAAACTAAACGAAAAGTTCCTATAGCTAAAACTTTAGCCTTATTCTCATTTCCCATAAAAATGAACCATTCATTGGGGCTTGGTGTTTGGCTTGTAAGGTATCTCTGCATGGTTATAGAAACATGAACATTAACACCTGAATCTAGCCACCAAGAATTAGTGGGAACTTTTATAAGGTTTGATTCAAGACATATAAAGGTAAGTGGCTTATCCTACTTTTCGAATCAAGCCTTACGTTTTGGACACTCAACTTTCATGTGTCCATATTCCCTGCAAAAGTAACATTTGCTAATGTTGTTCTGAATCTAATTAACTTTCACAGGTTGTTACCCTTTCGGTGATCCAGTTCGTTTCTTTTTACCGTAATGGTGATTTTTCTTTCCAGCTTCTTTATTCACGAAATTGACAGAGTGATATCCTTGTTGTTTCAATCTTGCTTCATCTTGAACTACCATATTTGCCAACTCATTCACATTCCATTTATCTTTTATAGCATTGTAATGCATCTGGAATAGACCATACTGAGATGGCAATGAGTTCAGAATAAACTGAATAACGAAAGACTCATCGACTTTCATTCCTAGGATTTGCAATCTAGCAGCAATATTGGTCATTTCAAGGATATGCT
Organism: Platycarya longipes; assembly: GCA_036559045.1. Taxonomy (NCBI): domain Eukaryota; kingdom Viridiplantae; phylum Streptophyta; class Magnoliopsida; order Fagales; family Juglandaceae; genus Platycarya; species Platycarya longipes. The sequence continues at coordinate 28,232,986 of CM071803.1, read as the reverse complement.
CCTGTATTTCTTTAGCACCATCATATTTCATGGTGGTGAGTCTAGCTATCAGTGTTCCTGCTAAAGACTTATCAGCGGATTTAAACATGTCATCAACATTTTTCAAAAAGGTTTGTGCTTCCTCAGTACTAGGGAGTGAATTTTTGATATTTTTGGCTATAGTTATTTTCATAAACATTAAACTCAGCCTATTTGATCTCTCTCACTGTTTAAAGGATTTTTTCTGATCATTGGTACTAGTTTTAGCGATGGGTGATGGTTTTGGACTCATAAGGGATAAGTCTAAATCAAGGACTCCTAAAGTGAACCTAACTCTCTCAACCCATTCAGAAAAATTGGAGCCATTCAAAATAGGAACAACTGAAATCTGTGAGTATAGTCATGTGAGTACGCCTACTGCAAGAAATTTTTTATAACAAGTTGTTTTGAGTTAGACACTTATAAACAATAATCAGAATTTAAACAATTATAGATGAACTAGTAGTATCATTAAAACCCTTATTTGGGAGTAGATCTCGACACACAAAGTGTTCCCTCCAATATTAAATTATGTGGATGAACTAGCTGTATTATTAGAATTCTCCTTTAGGAGTGAGCTCTGATATACAAAGTATTTCCTCCAACCTTACTTTTGATGGATAAATTAGTAGTGTCATCAAAACCCTTATTTGAGAGTAAATCTTAACATACCAGGTGTTCCCTCCATCATATCCACTTTTCTATAGATTTAATAATTTGTCATCAAAATTAAGAAAATCTTGTACCTTTGGGCAACTAATCTTTTCTTGATTTTGATGTAAATCATTTGTCCCATATTGGATACGCATGGCATGACAATAAGAGCCAAAATAGACATTTCACAATAATAATATGCATACAAATGTATATAACAATAATATGCATGAAATATAAACTTTGATAAATTTTACTGCAGGTATGAATAATATTTACCAAGTAAGTTCCCAGGACAAGACTAATCTTTCCTAAATAGAACTTCAAGGTTCTTAGGAAAGATTGGAGGGTCACAACGGACACACTTAGAATTTCCAATTTCCTAGACAAAACTGCCTTAGTTTGTACACATCTGCACTCCCACAACAAAATTCATAAAAAAAAAAAAGTTATGTTTAAACCGAAAATGATTTTACAAGAAAATTACAATAATAACATGTATATAAATTAAATAAACATTTTATACATACATGTAGATAATTGTAATAACATGTACATAATTTAAATGCATGCATATAACAATAAGGTATGCCTAAAATAAGTTTTTTTTTAAATAAAATAATAATATTTAATTCGAGCTGGGTTGGAATCGGGTCGGGTCTTATTGTCTGGTCTGGTCCGGGTTAAAACCGGTCCTGTTCAACAAACCGGGTCGAGACCCAGTCCAGTTAAATGGTTTTCGGGTGGGCCACAATAGATCTAGTCCTTTAATAGGTTTAATACAGCTTAACTAGGCTGAAACCCATTGACCCGTCCCATAACTTAAACAAAACCCTAAGTTTTCATCTTCAACTTCCAGCAACTGGAGTCGCCAACCCCCTTCTTTCAAACGGAGACTACCGCAGCATTCAGCCGCAGCTACGAGCTTTGCCGACGATGAGGAGATGCCGATCTCCTTCCACTGGTGACCCTCAGGTCACCTTTCAATTTATTTATTTAATTATTATTATTTTTTTCTTACAGGGATAGCCACGGCCAGAGAGCTTGAGTGCTCTCTACCGCCGTTACCGAGAGGCCAATGAGTGGGCTTCTCAGCGCTTTACGCCTTTGCTCAAAACCGCCACTATAGAGCCGATGGCCACCACATGCCGTGCCCAAACAATCGACTCTAATGCACGTTTATATAGTGGTTACTAGCCCCTTAAATTTTCTCTTCCATCGTAACAAAGCATAAAAAAATACAATAATTGCATAACACAACAAGGGCAAGTGAAAACAAAATCCGAAGATACATCAATACGTGGGGAGGCTTCTATTCTTCTAATACCAGTGCAATATGGCGAGAGTGAAAACCAAGACATGTATAATATGTACTTAATGGATATTCATGAGCATTCATGAGCAATAAAAGGGAATATCATCATAATTTATGCGTTTAAGCTATCGGGTACGGTAAACTCATATTTACACACAAATATATATTTTCTATATATTTTATTGAGATCATAAAAAAAAATTTATAACCTAAATCTTTGATACTACATATTAGATATTTTAACATGATATTAATAATTGGATCTTGGATTTTCTATGATCTATAATAATAAAATGACAATATGAGAAACGTACATTTCTCAATCTTATTGATAAAGAACTATACTGACTATGAGAGAATGATCGCCCTAGTAACGCTTGTCTCACAAGTATCACCCGATGGTTAGAGACACTTTAATATTGTTGGTGAGAACCCTTAAACCTCTCAGTGCTATTTGTAGACTTCCGACCATCAAGAAATCTAAGAGTTTGTGTCTGACTATAATTAGAGATACAGACATTTAATCTTATCTTTTATGAGTAATTTTTATCCTTTTATAACTCAAATATTAACCGATAAGATTTTGAACTATTTCAAACTGATAAGATGGGTGTGTAAGACACAAAATTTAAATAAAACTCTTACAATATCACCCAAAAATATCATTTTCTCATGGGCAATGGAATTTAGACATGGGCAATTTTCTTTTTGTGAGTTCGTAAAAGTAGCCAGTAAAGGTAAAGGAACTGGCATGCATGAAGTAAAACGGCCTCCTTGAATTTGTGCTGAGCTCCGCGAATGTCTTTATATATTTCGCTTAATAAATTTGATCTTTTCGTAAAAAGAAGTATAACTGATAAAGTGTGAAGGTAGGCTTTGGAAGTCACATTTGATTTTATTGGTTTAGTAGGCTGAAAACTTTTACTGGGATCTACAAAACCTGATAATACTAATGTGATACGTCAAAAGAACAATAATTTGGACAAAATCGATTTGACACGAATCCGATTGATTTAGCCTTATTTGGAGCATGAGAGAGGATGAGAAATATGTGATTAGCTAGTAGTGAAATAATTTGTCAATAATAATCTAATCATTTTAGTAAAGATGTTTAAACCATTGGGTTTCGAAAAATAAAAGAAAAAAAAGTTGAATAAAAATGTTAAAAAATTACAATATTATTATAATATATTTTTTTAATATTAATTTTCTTTTAAAGTTTAAAAAAGTGAGGTTTTTTTTTTTGTATTTTATTTGAAAATTGAGCTAAGTTATGTTTGGACTCTAAGATGATCTTAGGTCATGCGCATGCTCTAGTTTATATGTGAATAGTTGCGTTTTGTATGTCCCATTGAGATGTTATGAATATACGAACAGGTTGAGATATATTTAACATTTTATTGGACGTTAAAAAAGTAGCGAGACCCACTATAATTGGATAAGTTGATATGGGTTTAACTCCCAAACATACCCTACTCATTTATAACTTAATGCATCATTTCTATTATATAATCTTATTTGATATTGTCTTCAATATATACGTAGTAGTAGTCTACCCATGCTAGCACACGGTTTTAAAACGATATTTGTTGTAGTATACCCTTGCTAGCACAGGGTTTTAAAACAAGGGAAATGATATTCCCATCGATCGAAAAATATCACCGAGAAAAGCTATCGATTGTCTTTTTTCTTTTTAATTAAAAAATTGCACGTCCTTTAAAGGGGTTTTTTTTTTTTAATATTATTTTTATGCATTCACAGTACACACCTGACCAATATATACTACGGATTATTTGGGTATTGGGCGTACTGCTCCATTCTCACAGGTACTTTGAAAGTACATTATGCTATAACATATTTTTCAATGTGATGATTCTTTAAACATATATTTTTATGCCACTCACAGTACAGTACACCTGATATAGTATACACTACGGAGGCTAGCTCTTCGTATTCGACTGACTGCTCCCCCAATGAAGGTGGTCGACTTGAAATATGGGCAACAATTTAATATGCTATTTTTTTTAGAGGATGTTAGTGACTTTTTTGGCCATTTAGGTGTAAAGGGATTGCATCCATTACAAGAAATCTTAGTTTTTGTGTTCAATAAATAGTAAAAAAAATATTATTTACGAATAATTTTAACTGTAAACAATCATTAATTAACTATAAAATATCATTTTTTTTGTATTTTTTGAGGGAGATGATTAAATTTTGTTGGAGATGATCTATTTATTGCTGATGATGGCTATTTATGCGTGAAGTATAATATAATTGGTGGAGATGACTTTTTTTTGTGAGGCATCATTTGTAGAGATGACGTATTTTTCGGTGGAGATGACTATCTTTAGTGTATTTTGTCTCCTAACATGTGGCTATTGTAAATTCAAGACTTCGTGAGTATCTCAATGCTTTATTGAACAAGTTTGACCTTTTTATTGTAATGTTTTCTAGGTCAGGTAATTGCCAATGCATTTCTCCTGCAAACCGAAATAGTGCGCGCTGATGCCATTCTATGATCAATCGTCAAAGTCTTAATTCCAGTTAGCCGGTTTTCCATAGACGAATCAAACTATGCTTAGCTAAGCAAAGATTACAGAGTAAAACACATCGATTACGTAAGCACAAGCAAGAAAGTCCAAGTTTCCGGTTAAATTCATGTCGTCATGTACGTAGTTATATAGACCAAGAACCACCTAATTAAGACCAGAATTGTCTTAGGAGTACGTAAAAGTCAAAAAAGATTTGCATTCTAGACTTTATGTCATCATCTAGACCTTAAATTTGCTTACAATGATCACAAAAAAGTCGCTATCGTTTGGACAGTAGTAAAAGTGTTTTATTTGATCATATTATGATTATAATTTTTTAAAATTTACATACAAAATATAATAATTGAATTTTTTAAATTTTAAAATAAGAATAATATTAAAATAATATTTTATTCAATATTTAACTTTCATTCAAATTATATTTTATAATATTTTATTCAATATTTAACTTTCATTCAAATTATATTTTCTCATCTTACTGTCTAAACTCCACCTTAGACACAAATATATAAAGGGGGCCGGCTCTCTCCAAAATTTTGATATTTTCATTAGTTTATTGAAAAGCTATGAAAAGAAAGTCTATATTAATATACCACGAGACTTCATAATAATGCCGTAAAGTTGTAAGCCGCTACGTGCTTATACAATAGTTCATCTATGTGAAAATTAATGAAGTACATATAGTGGAAGACGTGCGTACTTGATCTTCTCTATTTGTTTTTAATAAAAATTTTAATTTTAATTTTTAATAAAAAAATTAAAACAATTTTCTCTGAATAAATCTGTAACTGTTTTAAATTTAACATTATTATTGCTTGGATTGAATGGTGACTTGATTTTCTATTGAGAATATCATTTCAGAGATTTAGCTTGTTATATAGATCAATCCTGGCTCGAGCAAATTTTGGCTTAATACTTCATTCGATATTCCGCTCGAGCGAACTCTAGACAAATAGTTAACTCGACATTCGTTTGATAGTTCGCTCAAGTGAACTCCAAGTAGATTGTTTAACCAACACACCCTGCTCGAGCGAATGTTCGTCAACTATTAGTTTTGAGGAGTATTGTGGCCAAAACATAGAAAAAATAGAAGAAATTCCTTTAATGAGATTTTGAGAGTTCAATGGGTCCATTGAGACTTTTGAGATTAAGGAGATTTGTGATTTCTATCTTATACTCCAATTTCCTAATAGTTAATTCCATGAGAACAACTCTACCAAGTGGATGAAGGCTTGTTCAAGTCTAACCATATTATTAACACCATTTTCTATACGCCTTTGGGCCAAGTTACAGTAATTCGAGTCTTTTATGTTGGGCCTACATAAATGGAGGGAAAGGTTGTGAGAGTGGCCTAGGAGGGTGGAAAGCAAAGTTTTGAATACCGTACCCGTGCCGGTATCGATCAAGGCACTGAAACGAAATATATCGGTATCGGTACTGTTTCGTGTACCGTTTCGGAATAGTCTATTTATAAAAAGATTATATATATAAATACATATATAAATTATATTTCAAAAAAATAGTCAATATATGAATAGATTATATACATAAATATATATATAAATAATCTAGTCTAAATTGAGGTAAAAAAAAAAGTAAAAAATGAAAATAAAATAAAATAAAATAAAATCCAGTACGTCCAGTACTATCGAAATATCGGTACAGACTGGTACGACCATTATTTGGGCCAATACGGCCGGTACGGTACGGTACCAAAAACATTAGTGGAAAGTATCTGATACCTAAGTTAGTAAATAAGTTTGGAAACTTCAAAGTAATGAGAGAGTCTATCACTTTCTTATAAGTGGGGATTGCTATTTTTAACTAGAACCTAGAGAGATAGATCGCGTCTATCTTTTTAGGGATCATGTTTTTACTATTAAGTTTTTTAATGTAGAGTGGCTTATGCCCAACACCTGATTTCCATACATGTGATTTGCAAGCAATTGTTAAAATATACTTAGTTAATTAACAAATATATAATGATAAAAAATAGAGCAATTGTTTGCTTACGAATGTAATAATTGCTTGCAAATATATGTAATAATTGTTAATATATGTAACCCTTAATTTTTTTTTACAAAATAATATTAAAATGAATATTATTAATTTAATGCAACATTATTTCCTTACATTAGAAATTTAAATATTGATGTTTTATATCCAAATATCAAAATAATATACTATTTAAATAGGTTGGAGGAAACTCCTTCCAACCTAGTGTAGAGAAATATGTAAGGCGGCTAGAAAAAAAAAAAGGTGACAGCTCTACGTCATTTAAATATTGCTATTTTTGAAGACAGACCAGGTTGGAAAACTACAACCAGAAAGGCACGTGGGGTTGGAAAACAAGTCTGAGTATGAGACTTCCTAGCTAATGCTTATTAAACAAGTGACTCCCTGGTCGTGCAATCGGAAGATTAACGGTTGATTGGCCTAGCCAACATTTTTTTACTGGATTCATCTTTTAGAATTTAGACCACGAGCTTTGACAAATTTTCAATACATTAGCAGCCTTTAGCTTGAAAAATTGTGATATGCTTCTTATCACCATGTTATAACAAATATCTTTTCATAGGAAGATTTTAGTTCTGCTTTGTCGTTCCTTTAGTCATATGTTTTTTGAAAAAAATTAAAAAATTAAAAAATGCTAAAAAACTGAATAGAATGAAGTAACGGTATACCAGCGTCAATGGCCCACAAGTGACACAATAGGACGGTCTAACAAATATTTTGAAGTCACGTCAATTTATAAATTTTTCTTTGTATAATTTATTTGTACTTGTAGTAGTTCTCTTTCTATAAACTAACCTCAATTTATTTATTTTTATGAAAAATCTAGTATAAGAATTCTGTTTATATGGATTTTTTAGTTTTTCAGAAATATTTTACAACTGTGTTGAATAAAAATCAATCGTTACCTATAAAAATAGACACGTATAATTTACTTAAATCTCTAATCAACTATGTATTTTGATCTTTAAGCCTGAAATACTAAGTAACGTATTTTTCTTAACAAAAATCTAAAATTTTCGTAGCCTTAAAATTATATCATCAATTTCTAAAATTATCGGCAACCAATTAACCTCTTCGAGTAATACAAAAATAAATAAACCCCACAAAATTTCTTTTAAAAAGACTTTTAAAAATGAAACGAAAAGAAAAGTTAAGTTACACCGTTTACTACTCACGCCCAAAATTTAGTAGTAATAAGTTAAAAAATATTCGTAACATAAATTATATCTTCCGGACTGTAACATAAATGTTTTAGTCACAAATAGACACAAATAGATTATAATAGGTACCAATAGATTATACAAAAAAAAAACTCATAAATTGATTCGTGACTTTATAACATTCGTTAGATCTACTTTATAATAAAAATATCTTTATAATCTGACAAACTACATCCTTTTATGAATTTATTTTTATGTAATCATTTTACAATTAAAGGATTTTTCATAAGCAAAATATAGCATTCGGCAATGGCACACAATTAGATTCCTCACTTCTAGATCGATCAGATCTCGACTTTACTGCTCCACCCTCCTCCACAGGTATGCGAGGCCTCTGCAAGTTGTAGATGTATGACTATATGTTACAGCTTTTGTCTAATGAAGTCTTGAGAATCCGCAAGTTGGATTTCCTCCTTGACTTGGCTAAGAAACAAGGGTCCAAGCCTAATTTATTGGTCCCCTTGCCTATTTATGGTAATATATATGACTTATTCTATACCATATTTAGTTTAGGTTGATACCATTACTAGCGGGCTGCCTAGCAGTTATCGCCGCTAGCGTGCTGGCTAATGTATTGAAAAAAAAATTTGTTTATTGAGTAAATCAATATGTATCATTGATTTATTTTATCTTTATTATTTTTTTAGTCTCATTTATTTATAAATAGTTATGGATATATATTATTTTTATTTTATTTATTTTTTAAATAATGCTATTTATTATGATCCTCTGATCATAATTTGATGATTATGTAATTTAAATTATTAGAGATTATTAATTATGTTTTATTTGTAGGCATATCATTTAAGGTTATCTTAAGGAATGTTGAGATGAAGATGATAAAATAAATAATAAATAAAATTTTCACGTGGTTGGACTTTGCATACTAATTAGCTGGCGCCTCTGATTCCATGACGACAGGCTATCAACTCCCAGTACTACTTATTCAAACTTCTTGACAAAATTCCACATATAATCCAAAAACATCGTAATTTACAACCCTAATATTGCATTATTCTTATATTGTTATTGAAGGAAAAGTCATCTTTCCATAAAAGGATGGGTATTTGATCATCATGAAGTTTGAAGGTAGACTAAGTAATGCACATTTGATTATATTTATTTATTAGTAGACGGGAAATTTTTCTACCATCCTGCAAAAACTTGATACGGATGTTATCAGTGTAGTTCAATATATTTTGTGACGTAAGGTGATTATTAAATATATTATGTTTTACTTTAAAATTAATAATAATATTTAAATATAAAATAATAATTTTTTATTGAAAATTTTGAGATGCAAAACAAATATCGAAACTTTTTTTACTAATAATATCATAAGTAATACAAAGATTTGAAAGAGAATCTAAATTTTTTTGGTAATTAGAGTATACTTTTTATAACTTAAATACTTACTTTTGTTTTAAGTAATATATACTTCTTTTAATACTTAATTTTGAAAATAAACAAAGCCATCAACAACAAAATACACATAATTTTATTACTGTTATTCCAGTTTTACTATTGTTTGAAAATCTTGTACATTTTAATTGTAAAATCTGTGAGTAAAATTTTTATATTTATTTATTTTTTTAACCAGATTTTCTTATTTAATATTTGCTTTAGCGCCCACCAACCCGCCGATTAATTAGCCTCCAGCCTTGACAAATATGTTATAAGGCTATAACATCAAATAAGACAAAATCTTAATATATATATATATATAGGATTCTTTGAAATTCGTGCATGAGTTGTGCCCTTAATATCTTATTATATAGCCACTGAGGATCAATATAAATAGGTCATATGGCAGAAGGCTTAAGCATATGTTACACAGCAATCCATATAAACAGAAAAGCAAAGCTTCACTAATGGCTCATACAATGCAATATCTTAGCATTATTGATTCCATCCGAAATTGCAACCTCCCTACATTGCTCCCACCTAAAAGAGCTGTCTCAGCTTTAACAAGAGGAAAAGGTGGTGATGCTTCTCATCCATTCCAAAAAATGGCTCCTGAAGAAAATTCAAGTACCGACTCTACTATTGTTCGACGATCAGCAAATTATCATCCTACTATTTGGGATTATAATTACATCCAATCAATAAGAAGCGAATACGTGGTAAAGTGTGCGATTTATATTTTTTTATTGATTGTCTCAATAGTTTAATTTGTAATTATTGTTGATTTATTCGAGAATTTGTTTAAATTTTAGGGGGAGTTATTCACCCGAAAGAGTGATAAGTTGAAGGAAGAAGTGACAATGATGTTTCACAAAGTGGTGGATCCTATAAAGCAACTTGAGCTTATTGACACTTTGCAAAGACTTGGAGTATCTTACCACTTTGAGGATGAAATAAGGAGGATATTGGAAAATAAATACAATACTCATCATAATGGTGCTGTTTGCGAGAAGCAGAGTTTATATGCCACATCTGTTGAGTTTAGGCTCCTAAGACAACACGGATATGATGTACCTCAAGGTAAATGACATACTAGAAATGCTCTGAAAAAATAAATATCATATTCACAACCCCACACTTATTTTTAAAATTTGGTGAGCATTGTTGATTGCAGAGACTTTCAAAAGTTTCTTCAATGAAAAGGGAAATTTCAAAGAATGTCTATGTGTTGATATTGAAGGAATGTTGGCTTTATATGAAGCCTCGTTCCACTTGAGAGAAGGCGAAAGCATTTTGGAGGAAGCAAGAGATTTTGCAACCAGACATCTTAAAGAGTATGTGGATCAAAGTAAAGATCATCATCATATTTGTATGATTATGAACCATGCCCTAGAGCTTCCACTGCATTGGAGGGTGATAAGGTTAGAAGCAAGGTGGTTCATTGATACATATAGAAGCAGAGAAGATATGAACCCTATCTTGCTTGAGTTTGCAGAACTGGATTTTAATATGGTACAAGCAGTCCACCAACAAGATCTAAAAGAAGTGTCAAGGTAAAAAACATGTTTATCCTTATTTTATAACTTGGAAGTTAGCCTCAAAAGCTACGAGGAGATTTAAGGCGTGGTTGAATATTTGGAGTATTTTAGAAATTGTGAATAGAGGCCAAATGATTTGAGTGAAGATGTTTTATAAGATTTTTGAAAAAGAAAAGAGAAAAAGTTAAAAGAAAACATTATAAAGTTAAAAATTGTTTGACTATAAATTTTTAATATAGTTTTTATTTTGAAGCTTGTAAAAATTATATTGACTTTTGTTTTTGAATGTGATCAAAAGATTACAAAATTTGAAATTGAAAAGTATTTTATATTTGAGTGAGATTTGGAAATAAAATTTTGAGAATTCTCATATTTGCCAAACATCCCTTTGATATATATTAAATAGAGAGGAAATAAAATGCAATATATGTTCTATTTCTAAAACATATATTCTTTTCTTGTCTCCTAAAAAAGGTGGTGGAGGAACACTGGCCTTGAAAATTTGAGCTTTGCAAGGGATAGAGCGGTGGAGAATTTCCTTTGGGCTACTGGAGCATTATTTCAACCTCAATTTGGACATGAGAGGAGAATGTTAGCAAAGCTTGGTGCATTGTTGACAATAATAGATGATGTCTATGATGTCTATGGCACTTTAGAAGAACTTGAGCTCTTCACGGATGCCATTGAAAGGTTTGTATTAATAGCAGCACACCTCAAATACTTCAAATATGGTTGCTTATCTTTAATGCAAATACTTACATATAATTTGTTCATGTGATCCAGATGGGATGCCAATGAAATGGATCAACTTCCTTATTATATGCAAATTTGTTTCCTTTCTCTCTACAACACGATTAATGAAATGGCTTTTGACACTCTCAAAGAAAAGGGATGCAATAGCGTTTGGTACATGAGAAAGTCGGTAAGGCCCAGACTTTATTATTCATAACTATTTACCAAGAGTTTATTATTCATAACTATTTACCATTATACGTATTATCTCTTATAACTTTTCTAATTCATTGATCCACCACAATTGTTTTAGTGGGCAGATATATGTAAATCTTATTTGTTGGAGGCAAAATGGTTTTACAACGGATATACACCAAGCCTTCAAGAATACCTTGAATATGGATGGATGACAATAACAATAGCGACTATATTGGTGCATTGTTATTTTTTCGTCACAAATCCCATTACAAAGGAAGCCTTGGATTCATTGGAAGAGTATCCCGATATAATTCGTTTGTCATCATTGATTGTGCGACTTGCAGATGATCTTGGAACATCTACGGTTTGCAAAACATACTTTACTAATTCTTTCTTAATATTTATTGGGCTACTTCACGTGAACATAGGATAACATGTTTTTATATGTTTTGTACTACCTAGGACGAGTTAAAGAGGGGGGATAATCCTAAATCAATCCAGTGCTACATGAACGACACTGGTGCTAATGAGGAAGATGCTCGTCAATACATGAGGTCATTGATTAGTGCAACATGGAAGACAATGAATGGAAATCGCATGAATGCAAGTTCTCCATTTTCTGAAACATATAATGAGATTGCAACCAACATTGCAAGGACGTCTCAATTCATGTACCAACATGGAGATGGGCATGGCATTGAAAACCATGAGACTAAGGACCGCGTGTTAAAGATGTTTATTCACCCCATTCCCATAGCTAAGAATTGATGAATGGTTGGCTAAATCATGTCCAAATATGTTCTACTTTTCCATGTCATGTCTTTCTTATATATATTTGGGGACTGGATCACTTATACTCAAAGGTAAATTGTCTTTTTACCTTACTAATAATACCAGTTATCCTTGCAAAAATAAATAATGTACAAGCCAATCGAAATTCAATAAAATTCTTCTTTCTCTTGGAAAGAAATACAAGTTTCTCGATAATTATATTATAGAAATCTTGCAAGCTACATTTCTTTCCTGATATATATATAATTATGGGCTCTACATGGAAAACTTAGAAAAACTTCCAGTTAATAATTAAGTTCTAACGGGTTTCTATATATAGAAGATTATGATTTGTAATTTTATTGAACCTCGTAGTCGTAGTAAACATTTTTCAAGTTTGTCATCGAGACCAGAAGTACAGACGTAAAGGAAGTATCCAGTAGTTTACATGAAAAACATATAGAATACTTACTACAACAAATTCTAATCTTAAATTATCATGATCATTTCTTTATGGGAGAATGGGGTGGGGGTTTACCTGTTCCATCATTAGCAATATTAACCTCATTAAAACTCAAGATAACATCAGAAGGGCTTTAGAACCTGAGTTATTTAAGGAGATGAGGGTTGGATTCTTCTGATCGTACACCCTTCTGATCTGGTTCCATTCCCATTGCCATGCATTGATCATCAGGGTTTTCCATCTTCTGCCACTCAACTCCATGAATTGGGAACCCTATAAATTTGAAGGAATGAAAATGAATTCGATCATTCCAATTCTGAACAGACAATGACCACAAAGTTCAGCATTTCCCCATTCCATAGTTGCTGAACAACAAGCAAGGAGAGGACGACATACAGTATAATCACCATTATATTTACAATAAACAAAATTTCTGCTACAACTTCATACATAATTATATAACTTTTGAGGACGATAAATACCTGTATATGCCACATTGGTATGATGTAACCAATGTTGAATGTTCTCCTCTTCATTTTTAAGAGACCAGGGCTGGTTTGATTACAAAAATCCAACTATCTTATCTCATATAATCATTATAATATTTTTAAATTTTTATATAAAATATAATAATTAATAATTTATTTTTTTCAAATCTCCAAACAAAGTTAATATTAAAAATTATATTATAATAATATTTAATTAACTAATTTTAACAAAACATCTCATGTGAGAATCATTGAAAAGCTGAGAATACACTACGTTGACTAACAAATATTTCTCATGTATTCATACACATTTTCTACGTACGTCCACCTAAAACGTTTCCGTATTCACCATCGAATTACCATTTTCACATAAGCGTGCTTAAAATCTCCGGCACATAACATGCATCTATATTCTTTAACCAATCACTTAAACAACAAAGCTCTGATAACAATACTTGGTTTGCAGTGGTCTCAACTGAGAGCTGCTTCCGCTCTTTATCAATTAATTATATAATTTTCCATTAATTGATTTATGTGATCAATTCAATACATTCATAAACCTATGTATAACTCAGAAAATAGCTAATAAAAGTTCTCAAAAAATTTCAACCCATCCAGAGCCTTGCAAATTAAGCAGCACCTTCTGCATTGACTTTCTTAATCAATACGTGGAGAGAACCATACTGTGTGTCAAAGGCTGAACCTCGCTGCCTTGGGAAGGATTTGGTGGCTCACCACCTAGTTCCTGTCATAACAGTTTTAGAAATGTGATCAGGGACCCGCAAAACGACATCGAATGAAACCGAATAATCAATAACTTGGACAAGAAACAAAAAAAAAAAAAACAATAATGATAATTAAGTTGACTTAATTTAACGGGTGACACATTCATAAAAAAAAAAAATAGGTGGAGGTGAAGGGGACAGATCAGCTTCTGAGCTATCTGCACAGCATATTACTATAGTATAGATTAATCAATGTTTTACGTTTTGCATTAAATCTTCATGAAAAATCATTAAATTTTTTATTAAAAATTATTTTAACACTATACATCATGCATATTTTTTTTTTCTTTATTAACTTATATATAATGTGTAGATGAAGAGTAGAAAAATTCTTTTAATTTAAAAAAAAATTAAATATAATGTGTAGTATAAAAATGATGAACAGGACTAATATAGAATCTTTTTTACAAGAGCGACTTATTTGAAAAAAAAACCTTTCTGGACTCTTGTACGACCTTTCTAACATTTGTTTCTCATAATTTACTTGCAGTTTTTTATTGAGGCTTTACATGAGTTTACTGCCTGGCAATTATAGAATTTTCTCATATTTTGGCACTTATATAAATGTTTGTTTTAAGGTTTTGTTTGGGTGTTGATTGATGAGATCCATGATATTAGATAATAAGAGAAGTATATGGATAGTCGTAAAATGATTTGTAAATAGTAATAAAATAATTTACATTCAAATGTTTTATAAGATTTTGGAAAATGAGGAAGAAAAATTGAATAAAAATATTATAAGGTGAAAATATTGTTAAAATATAATTTTTTGTAGAAATGATTTTTGTAGTCTTAAAATGTGTGAGTGTTGCACTCCTTTTAAGTATTGGCTAGTATGTAGTTGTTGAGATCATCATGAGATGAAATAAAACCAACTCAACATTCAAATGGGAGATTTTGATACAATTGATTTTCTTTTTCATACGGTATTGAGATACTTTATAAAAAGGCTAAAGGCATAGTGTGTAGAAATGTTCCATAGTAAAGAGCAGTGTTTTCTTTAGTGGAGAATTTGAGCTCAGCCCCTGTAAAATTCTGAATTTTTCATAAAGAACCTTATTCATATGTAGAAGAAATAATAATAATCATAATAATAATATATTATTATTTAGGAGTTTGGATTGGCATAAGAATGCCTTTTGAGTAGATCTCAACTCTTATTTGGTTTGGACCCATTTTTGGTACAAGGCTTTCTATTTCGTTAAGGCATAGAAGAAATTAGGCTCAAGAGAGTGATCACATGATGTCTCTAACATTGAAAGCTCAAGATAAGTCTTGGATGAACAAGGAGGTGCCACTTGACAATAAGGAAGGATATAATGGATATTTCTGGAAAAGAGTACAATGGACATTTGTTTAAATCTTATGGAAAGGAAGGAAAAAGTGAATGAAGGCCCAAAAAGCCCAAAAGGTTTGGCCATGAAGGTGTTAGGTGCCACTTTAGATTTTGAATCCCACTTGGACACATGTCAAGCTAAAACACAATCTGCTTTTGCTTTTTCTAAAAGGTGCCTTGGGAAGAAAAAAATGTGGGTTCTAGAATGATTTCATGAAGAAAAAGAGTGTGGCCGGTGCATGAGAGAGGGAGATTAAGTGTGAGAGTGGAAAAATTGCCTTGGGAATGATCAAAGATCCACTTACATGTCACCCATGCAAGAGAGAAGGATTATGATTTTGAGTGAAAAGACTTTGAAACCTTTCTAATACTTTGAACCTAGACACAAGTTGAAGGGTGAAATGGGAAAGAAGGGAGAAGTAGGGTTTTGGTTTTTAGAGGGAAGGCCTAGCCGAATCCTCACCCTTTTTTTCTTCCCTAATGACATCCTATAATGAGGGAGAAGATGGAAGAAATGGACAAGTGGCAAGCCTGCATTGGATGAAAAAATGCATGTGAGGATCCTAATCCTATATAAACCTAAATGAAGGGGAGGGGGGAAGGGGGGGGGGTTGATATGATTTTTGTCTCCCTCCACTTTACGGTTTTGGCTAAGACAAGTTCTTCCCTAGGTCACCATTTTCTTTCAAATCTTCAAGATTTTAGCATCATTTTTCGAGTGGGAGATCATTACATGAAGATAAGCACATCCCTTATTTGTTTAAACACACCATGCACGATTTAGAGTGAAGAACAACCACCACCTTTCACTCTAAAGATTTTCTTATACCAACACCCATTTTCACTCAAAAACCAGGGTTTTCACTTCTTTGAAATGGAACCCTAGGTGTTCTGTTTTGAACGTTAAAAAATAAGATTTGATAGGAGGAGTTTCGGATTTCACTAGAATAGGAAAACGAGGGTTTGATCTCTTAGAGTTTCGGCCCTAGGATTTTTGGAATGAAGAACTGGTTTTCTAAAACACCAAGCACTCATCCTCACTTGAGATTTTGGATTTTAGGGTTTTGCATGTTTCAATCTTGATATGTTTCCATGATTATTTTTTTAGATTTATCTTGCTTACTATTCTTGGATTTTTTGTAAGTAAACTCTTAACTTAAGTTGGATATTATTTGTGTTTTTTGTGTAAACTTTATCTGTTGTTTGGTTGTTTGATTATTCGAATATTATCTCAAGTTATATGTGAGGGTTTTCGGCTATATGTTTTGAGATATGATTATTGACCATTTGGTGAAAATATGGAGGTGGTATGACCTATATAATTCGGCCTATGTGATTGGAGATGTGTTTGATTGATTATTTGATGAAACTATAATGTTTAAGGACTTGTATGATTTGGCTATGAGTAAATGCTATGTTTTTATTAAATATTTCAATGTATAAATGGATGCATGTTTCGGTCTACACTAGTTCTTACATGTTAATAATGTAAACTTATTAATTGCTAGAACATATGTATTCAGCCTTGAGAAAATAGTGTAGCTAGAAGATATGTTGTGATGATTTGATAAAAAAGAACATGTTAGAGAACTTTAGAATTTCAGCTAAATCTTGAAAATAACTTAGCATAGTTGTTTGGATAAGTAGTTAAGTGGATGCATGAGTTTATAAGATAGAAGGGTGAAAATGATCACTTTGGATGGTCTAAGTGATTCGGCCAAGACCACTTAGGGTTTTGTATAATTCAATTCTTACCCTTTTAAGCATGAAATAGTTAAGTTTTTATTAAAGTAAAGTGTGTTTGGATGTTTTAATGTTTTCAAGCTATGTTTGGAACTGTATGCTATGAATGAGAGTATCTAATTCAGCTTTCATACCTTGCATGGATGAGTCAATGTTTGCATATGAGTTGTTACTTGCATTTGGGTACTTGTTTTGAAAAGAAAATGTCAAAAATCTTATAACGACCCTAAATACTAAGATGGAAAAATGCCTTAGTAGAACTCATTCACTCATGAGTGTTTAAAGTCGAGTGGAATCCCTGGGTCGATAAAGTACAATTGACGGACCTCAAATGGTTCCTATAGAAGGATATTGGAGTTGGGTTTGTGCCTAAAGCTAGTGGGTGAGTCTCATAATGAAGGAGAAATATGCGAACTACTGTGTAAAGGTTTATAAGATGATTCAAATGGGAACATGTGTACATATTTCGGTTAGGATGATTCAAATGGGAACAAGACTTATTCAAATTGCACACTCAAGCTACCTAATTTGACTCAAGATCATATGTCATTATGTTGAAGGAAGCCAATAATAAAGAGTTTTAGTTAAATAAGTAAAAGATTTTAAAGGAATATTCTAACTCAAATGAGGCAATCAGATTGAGTAATTTGAGATGCATAAATTGAATTCCTATGTTGGCTTTCGCTACTATATTTTAGTTTACTTCTTGAGCAAGAATCTAGACAAGTGGAAAGTATTGATTGGAAGACAAGAATCTATAGGTAGCAAGTGGTGATTAGAAGAAAATGGAGAACCAAAATATTAGACATCTCTTTGGATGAATTTCAGCTATGGTGATTCTAAATGGAATTTCCAATTAGCTCAAAGTCAAGGGAGGACACTTGGCTTGAGATAAACTGGTTTAGAACAAAGAGATCGGTAAGAAAAGAGTTTTGTCAGCTAGCTATAAGTGGCAACCGGAAATTAGGAAGGAAATGAGATGTAAACCGATTCATGCAATGACACCACCAACTTAGGCCTATGGTAACCAACTTAGTGTGTTGTCTTATTTGAAAAATCTTTGTAACACATATGATAACTTGACATGTGTAAGGACAAGTGGCACTCAAGGGACTTAGGATTAAGATGAACTTCAGATGGCATTTAGGGAGATTGGAGTTGCTAAATCAAAGTTTTTGTCTTACCTTAGATTGTTGATCAAAGGTGGAGATGATATGTATATCTAGACTTTTGGCATTTTTTCCTATGTGTCATAAGATAAGCCATTGATCCTTTACTTGCCAACCAAGCATAAACAAGGTAAAATGATCACCTTAAACCTAAGAGTGACAAGTGGCTCACGGCAATAGAGACTTGTGTATGTGTTTTTAGATTCTTCACTCAATTTTATATAAGGTGGTCGACCAAGCTTATAGTAGACCACCTTATAGGAAGTTCACTCCCTTTTTCCCATCTCAAGCTCTTAGCCAAACCAAGAATAAAACTCTCTCCACCTTCTTATCCATTCACTCACCCTAACAATCTATCTACAAGGCATTTTAGGTGTGTTTCCAAAGGATTTTCAAAGATAAATCTCTTTCACAAGTTAAATCTCTTGGGAAGATTTTGCTATGTTTTTCTATGTTTTATTAAGATGATGATTTTAAGTGTTAATCTAAGGAATAGTTGGAGGTTTATAGTGAAAATTCGATAGAAGAACTCAAGGATGTTAGTTAGTAAATTATGGTTAAGGGCTTGAATACTAGTGTGGTATGTTTAGATGAGCAAAATATTATTTTGGGAAGCCTATAGATTTCTGCTCTAGTGGTTACTTTCAAGAATTTTAGGCTTATAATTCTTAAGTTGGTGATGTAATTATGATATGAATCTTTGGGTGATTTATAAAATTATATTCTTTGATTTACTTGAGAAATAGTTAAAGACAAGTTCGGCTGAAGAAGATCTTTTAAAGAATAAGGATTTATTTTAGTAAATTATGGTTGAAAGTTTGGATGTTGGCATGTGATGTTGGAATGACAAAAGAACCAAATTTAAGATTTATAGGGTTCGGCCCTAGTGAAATGTTTTAGAATTCTGAGTTTTCAACCTTATGTTGACATGATGATTACTTGGGGTGATTGAGAAAATCATATTATGGTCTTTCTTGAAGAGTAGTGGAGGATATTATGTTTAGTGTGGGTAAAATGGTTATTTGATAAAGAGAATGGTTAATGAAAATGAGTCATCAAGTGATTTAGGGCTTTTGACTAAGGATGAGTTTAACTTATGAAGTTTCCAAAATATGCTATGAAGAGAGCAAGATGGTTTAAAGGAAAGGAAGAGAAATTTTGAACTAACCCTACCTTGATGTTCGGATTAAGGCTTTTAGGGTTAAGGTTGGAGCATTTTCCTTCAAATGAATTATTTATGTTTTAAGTGAAAAATGAATTATTGATGCAAGTATGATATGTGTATGCCATGAGTTGAAAATATTCTACATGTTATTATGGCCCATGAATTATGTAGCATGTATGCAAGGGTTAAGAGCACATGCATGTTCATTTACATCACCAGATCATATGTTTTAAGTCATGCACCATGCACAAGGAAGTTCAAGTGGACATGCATGATCATTCATGGTACTAACCACATGTTTTCAGACCTCATGGTTTTTGAAAGAAATAAGAAAATAATAAGATTATGAAAAGTCACATCATGACGGTGAAGGCGATTCGATCTGCCTGATGATTGACGTGCCGATGGTGAAGGCGATTCGATCTGCCGTATGACTGACATGACTTGGTGGTGAAAGCGATTCGATCTGCCGCCATGATAAGAAAAATCATGTCATGACGGTGAAGGCGATTCGATCTGTCGAATGACTAACGTGAATATGAAAGCTGACGGTGAAGGCGATTCGATATGTCGTCATGCTAAGAAATCCGACAGTAAAGCAATTCGATCTGTCATCATGGTTAAGACTAAGATTTATATAAACAAGAATGAAAATATGAAATTAATATTTTCATGAAAAGATACGTCATGTCACGAAAAGTGTGCACCTGCATCAACTAAATCCTTTTTCTGGAAAAATGCATGTTTCTATAAAAAGGTGGACAGGTCATATATAAGTCATGCATGCGTCATACATAAGTCATGATTAATAAGTCTTATGATCATATCATGTGCATTGACATGTTATTTGCATATACAATTATTGTTTTTGTTATCTTAATTATGTACTTACTGAGATTTCTTGAAATCTTACTCTTTTATTTTTATCTATCATTTCTTATAGAATGATATGCGTTATTACAGAAATAGGTGAACCATCACGAGACCCAGACGTCATTGGAGATTCTGAGGTGCCTCGAGGGTCCTACAGAATACTCATCTTCTAAAGAAATACTCATCTTTTGAAGAAATGATCCCTCCCATATATAATCTATTACTAAACTAGGAAAACACCCCTATGATTAAAAAGAATAGTTGTATATTTGTTCTTGAAAATATCGAACAGTGATAAGTACTAATGGGAAACTGGTGCATTATACTTTATGTTTTATAAGAATATAGATTTTTACTATAGCTTACCATGTGATAATCGCAAAGAATTAGATTTCTTTGCTGAACTTTTGGAGTTGATCTTATTCTGTTGCGATATATTCTGAATACTACTAGTAAGTTAGATGCATACACATATTTTTAAGCATGAACAAAGAGGAATATAGCCTAATTTTACAAGTCATGAGACTTTAGTTTACGTTAGACCCCATACGTAAATTGGGGACATCGCAACAGCAGTTTTGTTGCAGAGTTAGAGTTTGAGCTCGCAGGACTAGCTCTGTCAGAGGAGTGATTAGTTGTAGATTGATCTCCTCTTGTATTTACGTATGGTTCTAGTTTACCTTTAGTTGTATTTTAATGGATGACTATATAAACCTACTTGGAGGATTTTATTTTGGGTTGTAAAGTTTTGATTTTTTTGGTACATTTGTTTTGGCAAACCCTTTTTATTTTCCACTGCGATATTTTATTTTTTGTGTTGCACATATTTCATGTTTGAACACACTTGCACTTGACAAACAGGGGTGTGTGACCCGTGTGGTCATCATTCGGTTGTCTCGACTTCCACCCGTGCCCATGTGGGAGTTGGGGGCACCACACAAATTCTGGTTAGTTTCTCATATCTAATTTGCACCCACATGCTTCTGTTTTCTACCGTAATAGTCCTTCCTCAAGTCAGTGCCCTTTTCAAATCCAAATTTACTCTAACTCGGTTATATTCTTCTGGTACGTCCACTTCCATGACTTCCCCAATGTATCTCCAATCATTTCCCCATATCGCTGATTCATGTAACAAAATGGCAATTTATGGAGTTGAACCCAAAAGTTTTGCATTCAGAATTAATTACCAAAGCATGTTGTTGTATTTTACTGTCAAGCGTTTTTAGCACTAATAGGTTTGAATCAAATAGCCAAGGTCTTCAAGCCATCACCTAATTGCAATCTTGCTCATTTATGAAAGTGATGATAAAAGTGTTTTCCTTCACTTCCAAAAACCCCACCGCCTTATGTACTTTCCAAATTTTGAGCATAGTTGATTTTAAAAACTCTTTATTTACTACTCTATTTGATAGAATCTTCCCCACTACTCTTCGATGTTCCTTTTTCTTTTAAACATCACACTGAGTTGCCTGAATGATAATCTCCTTATGATCTTCATCATTCAGACGTAGTTTACATTGAATCTTCGCAAGATCTTGCATCCCTCACAATCACTAAAAACACGTTATTTTGGTTGAAATAGGCAACACAAAATAGCACTATTCACACCTCTACCCAGTGGGAGTAGAGAGACTATCACTTAACATCATGTGAGAAAGAGAGAAGACTCTAATTAACATGAGCTTGTTGTAATAATGTATTCCATATGTTTTTCATGTGCACTATTGGATTCTACCTTTACGTCCGTTTTGGTCTCGAGAACATACTTAACACTTACTATGAGGATCAATAAAATTATAAATGATAATTATCTATATAGAACTTAATTAACTGGAAGTTTTTTCTAAGTTTTATAGTGCATTTATTTTACGCTCTTTTGGAAAACACCATCATGTGACTTTAAAAAGAGTGATGCCTACAAAATTTTTCAATAATAATATCCAAAGATGATGTTCCCATTCTTATGCAAATAATTGCAGTGTACTCTCCCCATCCTATAATGCCTATTAAGATGCTCTTTCGTTATTCTTTTTTAGTTCCATTCAAGCATGTAGAGTGCATTCATTTTCAATTCCATTCAGGCATGTAGAGCTCAATGCTAGGAGTATAGGGCTCCGTGTACCTTTTGCAAAATTGATGACGTGACAAAAATACCATGTCAACCGAAATATGAAAAAAAATATCCAAAAAAGCTAAATATATAATAAGAGAGAAAAAAAAATAGTTAAATTAACAAATGTGTAAAAGTAACTTTTGTATATGGTGTGTACGCAAAAGGTATATAAGTCGTGCACAAATATTATTTTTCTTAGGGAATTGGAGTCTAGATGGAAGCATTTAATGGGTTTCTACACACATCAATGTGTGCTTGGGCAACCTTTTCTTTTGTCTGTTCCAATACTTTAAGCTCTATAGGACTCTAGAACTTATGATTAATTTTAATGAGCCTATAACCTGTGCAATATGCGGTCTGTTATTTATGAAGAACAAGAAATATGAATCTTATAAAAAAGTATAAAATTGTTCGTTATCAATGACCAACCTAAAGCAGACTAAACTGATGACGGTTTGTTGTGATCTTAACAGGTAGTGGAGATTGTTTGGGGTGTAAATGTAATTAAAGTTTGGCTAGGAATAGATGGGCTAGTTTTAAATTTGAATATTGGATAATATAATTTTAATAAGACTCTAAGTGTAATCCGATAAGGATAAGAATTTGTTTTGCAATGTAACTCTTATCAAGCTATGTTTAAATTAAAAGATAAAAGATTTCAAGAGTCCTACATAAGTATTTGAGTCTGAAGATTAGTTGAAGAGATTGAGATGCACAAATTATACGAAGAGATTGGAATTGGTTTAGACTTGGAGACATCCAATAGTAGAGTTTTTGTCAGATACGTTTGCAAGTCGTTAGCAACATAACAGACTAGCAAACGGGATAAACCGTTAGTAGAATTCTAATATGACTATACCACTGCAGGGTCTATTTATAGAGGGATTCGACTGAGGTTTTGGTGAACATACTGGAAGCAACACTTTAAAAATACTTTCATAAGTATTGGTGGATGCTTGAAGCCGAGAAAGGAGTTCAAGTATTCATGTGTGAGAAAGTTTTTAAGAGAAGAATTTTTAAGATACTCATTCTAAGGGATTGAGTGTGAGCACACTCTATGGGAGAGTTGAAGTGTTCATGATCGGCTACTAGAGATTCTAAGAGGAAAGACAAAGGACCAAAGATCATTAGAGGTTTTGACAAACTACTACGGTAAAAGACAAGCGGGTTGCGTATCTTGTAGAGTAAGAGTTTAAGTTACAAAGATTTTGTGAACTAAGAACTTTACTTGTAATATCACAATCTAATAAAATGGGTGTCTTGGATTTGGTTGCCTGTAGGGTTTTAGTTTTGAGAAATTCTTTAAAGGGGTTCCCTTCATAACCAAATATTATGTTTATTTTATTTAATATTTTATGTTGGTTACTAATCAGTTTTAATAGTTTCTATTATGCCTAAACCATCACGTTATGTGATTGTCATCATCGTATGCAACGTTAGCTGTAACAAACAACTCTTCCACCGCCACTAACGAACTCTCCACCATATTGGCCACCCTTTTACGACCTAAAATTAGTAATCAAAACCCTTGATTCGAACCCTGAAGTATTCCCGTTCTGAGGTCATGGCATCGACCTCAATGGAGCAGTTAACGTTAAAGTTAGTGGCTTTGGACACCACTAGCCGTGTCGAGAAACGAGCAACGTACGGGTTTACCCCACTATGGTATAACCCTGTTTCTCTTGTATTATGTTTATTAACTGTTTGTGGACTATGTTGTTGGTTGGTTGTGCCGGACTGAGTTCGAAGAGTTTGGGGTCGGATGAACTGGAGGATGGAGTTGTGACATGGTTGTTTGATGTTGGAAACTATGTTGTGAAGTAGGGTTGTGGACTGTGCTGTATAGTACGGGGGTGCTTTGTGTTCAGGTATGGTGTTGAGGCAGGTGTTTGAAGGGAGTACACGTGTAGTGTACTCTATGGGGATAAAGTGGCGTACTATGTAATGTGCATCGTGTGAGCTGGGACGTAATGTACTATGGAGAGAGTATACGTAAAGTATACTCGATGTAGGGTGTATGTGCAGAATAGAGTACGCAGCAAAAGCGTGGAGGGTACTCCACGTGCTGTAGTTGTGATGCATCGTAAGGCATGTCGTGAAGATAGATAGTTACATGATTGGGGAATTTAAGGCACGTGAAGGGTCAGGAATTGTGGAATAGCAACCCAGAGTAGTGACGTGACTGGTAGCCCTAGTGACGGCTGTCATTGTGCAATTGTGTTATGTCTCGAAATACATGCAATGCGATGGAGTCGCATAGCGAAGGAGTAACGGGTACTCTATCCCAAGTAAGGACTTCGAGGACATAAGGATATCGAAAGGTATCCTAGTGTCTGTAGTGAGTCTCCAATAGTCATAGCAAAGCAAGGACTTTAAGGACATAGGGATCTCGAGAGGTATCTCAGTGTCCACAGTGAGTCTTCGATGGTCTTAGTATAGTGGGTAAGGATTTCGAGAACATAGGAATATCGAAAGGTGTCCCGATGTTTGCAGTGAGTCTCCGATGGTCCTAGCATAGTAAAGACCTCAATGACGTGAAATAGTAGGACAATGTCCTAGGTTTTTCTTAGTTACTTGCTTGTAAGATATATATATATATATATATATATTGATGCTATTTGGACTGCATGATATGGAAATAGCATGAAGACCATGTAAGTGTTATGTTCATACACGTTAATGTTTACCAGAATAGTAAAGAAAGATAATAGGGTTGAAAATGCTAATATACATATGTATGGCCATTCTTGGTAGCCCTTTTTATCGAATCCTAATACTGAATTATATGCCTGTGATTGGATACCTATATGTAGTGATTATTGGATGTATTCTTTAAAAAGTACAAAATGAAACTTGAGATTTCTATTATATGATTTTATGAAAGAATGTCATGAACTGGCACAATGCGAGGATACTATGCGATGATCCTACGAGACGATCCTATGTCCTGGCGAGATTAAGTGTATGCGTATGCGTCCGGTTCGTGGGTATGCTTCAAAAAGATATTTTTTATAGACAGACTGACTAGGAGGAAAAAGATAGAAAGTATAGGAATTAATGTATAGGAAAGTCTAGGAATAGTAAGGTAAAGAAAAAGAAAAGAAAATTTGAATGACTATATGCTATGAAGTATGAGAATGTGAAAGGGGTATAAAGGATGACTCAAGGGTCCAAAGGAAGACCTAGAATCCAAAGGCAGATCCACCAACCCTAGCACAAGGGGGTTAACAATGTGTGATGATCTAAAGGAAGTGAATGAACATGGATGAATGTCATGTTATGTATGATGTGTAGTGGTTGTTGGTTGATTGTCATGTTGACTTATAGTTGTTAGTGGTTGTTCTTGGTTGCTGATTTGTGACTTGCTTGTCCCATAGCTATTTGGTTGTAGTGGCTATTGTCGTGCTTGCTTGGTAATTAGATGCTTGTTTGTTTGCTGATTTCTTGTGTGTTAATAACTTAAAGTAATGATTAAGAAAAAGAAGGATCTTCGAATTTTCTATGTAATGAACGTAGCATAACAAGACACGTAAGAAATAAGGACCTAATAGGATTATAGTTATGAAAAAGGAAGCATGTATTGTGTTGTAATTATGTACGTATATTTGTGTGTTGGTTGGATGCTTGAAAAACGTACTTTGTTATATACTAAAAATGATATAAAGTAATGTTTACTGAGTATTCGACTCATTTCATTTTTCTTTCTGTGTGTTTCGTCCCCCACATAGTAGTACATAGCAGGAGGCAGACAGTCCAAAGGAAGAGCACGACAGTCTAAGTATGTGAGAAAGACCTTTTAGTTTTAAATCTTATGTCTTTCAACTATGAACCTCTTTTATTATAAAAATGTATTTTATTTTAAAATGTGGAGTCTGGCACCCTTGGAATGAACTAAAAGGTTTTAAAACGAATGAAATCAGTTATGTTTTATAAAATTGTTTTGAAAAAAAAAAGGCCATGTAAGGGCCAGGTCTTTACAGTTCAAGTAGGAGAGTTTGGTACTCTATTTTCGAGGGTGAAAAGATATTTGAAGAGGTTCTTTTATCTACACCATATGAGTTCAATAATACCAAATAAGGCCAGTATGAGAGGCCCAATGAGATGTTGGAAGACTACGGTCATACCGTATGCAAGCTATCATGAAATTACACCACCTAGTGGGTCGAAAGACTTATAACACATCATCAACAACTAAGGATATTCTTTACCAAGAAACCAATGGGATCATATTGCTTAATAGTAGTGCGTCCCAAATTGTTTAAGTATTAATAATATATTGCCTTAATAGTGAGATCCACTCTTTCCTACCTCTTTATCCTCTGTGCAGATGCTCTCTCAAGCATGTTCTAGCAAGCTGAAGCTATAGGCAGTATCATGAGTGTGCCAATAGGGCGAGGAGAAATCTATGTCTACCACTCGGTCTTTGTCCATATGGTTTTCTTTTTTGCAAGGCCAACTCTTTAGAGTGGCCACGGATTAGTCATATTCTAAAGACATATGAACAAGGGTCTTGACAGAAGTTAAATAAAGAGAAGACCTTGATTCTTCTTAGCAGAAATATACCCTTTGAGAATCAAATGACCATCTTGAAGATTGTAGGAATCGAGTCACAAAGTTCCCTTGAAGAATATTGGGATTACCAGCAACTACAAGAAGAAAGAAATTGAATGCATTCCATTCACTCATTGAAAGAATGTGGACACGAGTCACTAATTGGAAATCAAAGTTCCTCTCAGCGGGTGGCAAGGAGATCCTAGTTAAGGCTATCCTACAAGCTATCCCAACTTACACAATGTGGACTTTTATGCTACCTCACGCTAGTTATTTTGGAAGTTTTGGTGGGCAAGCAATGAGGACAAGGCAAAGATCCAGTGGGTAAAATGGAGCAATCTGGGGCAAGGAAAAGACCAAGGTGGATTGAGGTTTAGAGAGTTTTAGCCTTTAATGTTACTATGTTATCAAAGCAATGTTGGAGAATCTTTAAAAACCCCGAGTCTCTACTAGCTAAGGTTTAATGCAAGTACTTCCCACATGAAGAAGTCTTATGGCAAGACACAAACTGCTAAATGAAGGCCTGATTTGGAAAGTTGGAGATGGAAACCACATCAGAATATGGAAGGATATGAGGGTTCCAAACTCAAACAGAATGATGCCAATCAGGCAGGATCAAAACGCAACAGGGTTTGAAAAGGTGACATGTCTGAAAAAGCACTCTCCAATCTATTCTCTACTACTGATGTCACTTGAGTTAAATTTATCCCTATTAGTTCTTTTGGGAGAGAAGACATGCAAATATAGGGTTATACAAAGAATGAAATTAACTCAGTTAACAATGCCTACTAGCTGCAACAAGAAATTCTCAATTAGAAAAGGGTGAACCTTTGAAAGGAAGGGAGAGGGTGGAGTCATGGAAAGCTATTTGGAAGATGAAAGCTCCTATGTTAAGATATTCATTTGGAAAACTTGCTAAAATGCTTTCCCTCCCATGAAGAACCTATTTAATAGGAAAGTGACAATTGAAGATGTCTGCCCCATCTGCACCATCCATCTAGAATTAGTCTCCCATGCACTATGAGACTATGAATCAGCAAAGGATGTGTGGTGCAAAGCAAGTAAAAGGCTCTAAAAGATAACCACACACATGTCCTCTTTTATCGGGCTATAGGAGTTGTTGATTAGGGCCTTGCAGGAGGATAAGATTATAGAATCTGCAATGACTACCAGATTAACTTGGTTCGGGAGGAATAACTTTGTTCATGGAAAATGTTTTTCCCACCCCCATTCAATTAACATGAAAGCAACTGAGGAGATACACCTATTTAGACAAAACCATGATCAGAAACATTCTACTAATCCTATTGCTTGAGAATAATTATGCAGATGGGTGAAACCTCCTATAGGGTTTTACAAACTGAACATGGATATAGCAATCAAGAAAGAGATAGGTCGAGTTGGGATAGTTGCTATTATCAGGGATCCTTTGGGTCAAGTGGTTGGCACTTTGCATGCACAAAGAAATCTTCATTCTGATTTATTCATTGTTGAGACTTATGCTTTAATGATAGCCTCCATTTTCTGTCAAGATATAGGAAGACATGTCGACACCCCCAACTTAGGCTTGAGTTTGAACCTAGACTGAAGCGTCAGGAACATGTAGCACAAGGCTATATACCCCTCGTTCATGTCAGAAAGTAAAATGCATGGGCGTAACTTACTAGCAGTATACAATAAACATCGCAACTGAAAAGGTCAAACAAAAAGGATAGGCAAGAAATTTAAAATTTTTGCCAATCATCACATGGTAAAGCTAAATAAAATCTCAAAAATTTTATAAACATAATACCATAATGTATCAAGTCATCCAAAGACCAAGCTCCCAAAATACGGGAGGTACACAATTTCCTCAAACTTACAAAACATAAACATTGTCTGATAGTAGAAAGGAAATGACCCTACTACCCCTTCCCAAAGGGGTTTCTTCTTCACTTCTTTATAACGGGATCCAAAACGAAATTGGCCCATGTTGAACTCAAGGTTTCAAGGTTCATGTAAATCTACACATGGATTTTGATGATAACAAATGAATTCAAAGAATAAAGGAGTCTCAAGCTCAAGTTGTCTACACAATACAATCAAGCACATCAAGGAACCAAGCATGAGCAAGAAGGGAACAAGTTCACATTAAAATCATAGAGTAATTTTGTAAATCTCTTAAAAATTCGAAATTAGGATTAAGGCTCAAAATAAATATTTTATCATAAAGCATTAAAATACATTTTCCACATGTGCATGAATATTTTGAAAATTAAATTTGAAAATTTTGAAAGATGATTGATTGTCATCTTTCACATGTGCATGACATGATTAAAGGTTTGAACTTTGAAAATATTAAGATGATTGATTGTCATCTTTCACATGTGCATGATATGATTAAAGGTTTGAACTTTGAAAATATTAAGATGATTGATTGTCATCTTTCACATGTGCATGTTTTATTTGAATATTTTCAAAAGTGGTGGATGATTTTCTTGACTTATGCAAAAGGTAGATGTCTTTGTTTGAAAATTTTGAAAAGTAAAGTGTACTCCTTTTGTCATATGCAAAAAGTATAAGATTAGGTTTGAAATTTTTGAAAAGTAAAGTGTGTTCCTTTTATCACATGCAAAAAGTAAAAAGATTAGATTTGAAATTTTTGAAAAGTGAATGATGATGTCTTTGACATGTGAATCTTTTTAAATTTGAATATGAAGTCTCATATGCCTATAAATAGATCATTTGAGAGCTTCACATTCACAACACCAAGAGCATACAACATTCATTCAAAGCTTTCATTCTCTCTTCTCTAAGCATTGAGCCTTAACCCTTGTTCATTTTGAGAGATATAGTTTGCGCTGTATTGTTTTTATTTCACTCATTGAGGAGTGTTTTCTGATAGCCTACCCACTATCAATTCTTGTATCAGTAAAAGGGTGTGTACAACCCTTGTGTGTGTAGAAGGTGTTCTACACGGGGAATAGTTAAATCACCAAGTGTAAGGTGATTAGAAGTGTAGAGGGTGTTCTACACGGATTCTTTGGAGCAGTGCTGCTCAAAAGTGTAATAGGTTTCTATCTCCACCTAAAGGAGATTGACTAGTAAATTTGGGATCCTCAAGGGGTAGCTTGAGGCGAGGACGTAGGCAGTGAGGCCGAACCTCGTAAAAATACTGAGTTTGCTTTCTCTTACCCTACTCTTTATATTTCTTACTGCTTTATATTTTGTTTATATTTTATATTGTATATTTGATTTATAACTGTTATTTTTTTTTTAATACAACTCAATTCACCCCCCCTCTTGTGTTAGTCATCTGGGCAACAATTGGTATCAGAGCTAGAGCTCTATTATAAGATTAACTATCTTTTGAGTTAAGATCTTATGGCTAACATTGCAGCTTCATTTGGTGAAGGTCAATCTAGCAGTCGGCCTCCACTCTTTTGCGGAGACAATTACTCATTCTGGAAAGTTAGAATGAGAATATTCCTTCAGGCTCAAGGTCGAGAAATCTGGAAATGCATTGTAAATGGACCTTATATTCCAACAAAAGTGGTTGATGGAGTAATGGTCAAAAAGGAAGAAGAAGAGTTTGATCGTGAAGACGATAGACTTTATACTTTGAATTTAACTGCTATGAATTTATTATATAATGCTCTCAATGGTAATGAATTTAATAGAGTAATGACTTGCGCTACAGCAAAGGAAATTTGGGATAACTTGGAAGTTACTTATGAAGGAACTTCTCAAGTCAAGGAATCAAAAATTTATATTCTTACTCATGAATAT
Source organism: Platycarya longipes (assembly GCA_036559045.1). NCBI lineage: Eukaryota > Viridiplantae > Streptophyta > Magnoliopsida > Fagales > Juglandaceae > Platycarya > Platycarya longipes. The sequence goes on along the minus strand of CM071803.1, from coordinate 28,202,114 downwards.
GAAATGTTTAAGATGAATGATGATGAATCTATTTCTAGTATGCACACTCGTTTTACTAATATCATAAACAGCTTGACAGCTCTTGGCAAAGTTTATTCCAAAGTGGAGATAGTAAGAAAAATTCTCAACTCTCTACCAAAACGTTGGAAATCAAAAGTGACAGCGATTCTTGAAGCTAGAGACCTCAAGAAGCTTGAAGTGAATGAACTCATCGGGTCACTTATCACCCATGAGTACACATTGAAAAGAGGAGAAGAAGAAGGAAAGCAAAAGAAGAGCTTGGCACTCAAAGCCGTTCCTCATGAAAGTGAAAGCGAAGAAAATGAAGAAAGCGATGATGAAGAGATTGCAATGATCACAAGAAGATTTAAGAGATTCTTGAAAAATAAAGCTCCTCCAAGGAAACCTTTCAAAAAATTTTCCAAGAAAGATTCAGGTAAAAATGACACTTTAATTTGTTATAAATGCAATAAGCCTGGTCATATCAAGTCAGATTGTCCTCTGCTAAAGAAAGATCGAAACAAAGGCAAAAAAGCAATGAAAGCTACATGGGATGATGATTCAAGTAGCTCAGATAGTGAAGCAAGCAATGGAGAATCAGCAAATCTTTGCCTTATGGCTAAAGATGACATTGAGGTAACAAATCTTGATAATATTGAAGATCTTTCATATGAAGAATTGCAAAATGTTTTAGAAGAGGTATATGAAGAATTTGAAAAATTGGGTATCAAATATACTGCTTTGAAAAAGAAAAATTCTTCTTTAACAAACGAAATTGATATTTTAAGAAAAGAAAGTATTGTTTTAAAAGATGAAAATCTTGAATTGAAGAAAAAGAAAATTGATTTAGAAAATATTATTGAAAACTTTACAAATGGAAAAAGAAATTTTGAAAAACTTCTTGGTAGTCAAAGATGTGTTTTTGACAAGGCAGGCTTGGGATATATGCCAAAACAAAAATACAAATCTTATAAAAACTTCTTTGATAATCCTTCTACATCAAAGTCCAATATTCAAAATTCTTTTCATAAAAATAATTTTGTTAAAAAAGGATACTATTATAATCACTTTAGTCCTTCATATATGTCACATGTTATTTGTAATTTTTGTAATAGAAATGGTCATAATTATCTTGCTTGTCCAATTAGAAGAAAACATACAATGACTATTAGGGCCATATAGGTACCTAAAAATCTTGTTTCTTCTAATACTAATAAATAAAGGACCCAAAGAACTTGGGTACCAAGAAAAATCATTTTAATTGTTTTTATAGGTGTGCATGAAGTCTTCCACGAACAAAAATAAATGGTTTTTAGATAGTGGATGTTCAAGACACATGACGGGAGACAAGACTAAGTTCTTTGATCTTAGATCTAAAGAAGAAGGACACGTGACATTTGGAGACAACTCGAAAGGAAAGATCGTGGGAATAGGTAAAATTGGTAATGAGTCTTCTCTTATAATTGAAGATGTTCTACTTGTTGAAGGTTTAAAACATAATCTTTTAAGCATAAGTCAATTATGTGATAAAGGATTTACAGTTACTTTCAAAATGGATAAGTGCATTATATTGAATGATTATGATTGTAATATTTGTTTTATTGCTTTTAGAAGTAACAATGTTTATACAATTGATTTTGAAGAAATCACCTCACAAGATGCGATTTGTTTTTCAGCTCAAAATGAAACTAATTGGTTATGGCATAGAAGACTAGGTCATGCCAACATGGAACTTATTTCCAAACTTTAAAAAAATGATCTTGTGAGAGGTTTACCAAAGGCAAATTTTCTTAAAGACAAAATTTGTGATGCATGCCAATTTGGTAAACAAACAAAAACTTCTTTTAAAACCAAGAAACATATTTCCACTACTAGACCACTGCAACTGATACACATGGATCTTTTTGGACCAAATAGAGTTGCAAGTTTAGGAGGAAAATATTATGCATTTGTTATTGTTGATGATTTCTCTAGATATACTTGGGTCATCTTTCTTGCTCATAAAGATGAGGCACATAATGCTTTTACCAAGTCATGCAAGAGAATTCAAAATGAAAATGGTTATACTATTTCAAGTATCCGAAGTGATAGGGGAAAAGAGTTTGTTAATAAAAATATTGAAACATTTTGTGATGAAAATGGTTTTGTGCATAATTTTTCTGCTCCTCGAACTCCTCAACAAAATGGGGTAGTAGAGAGAAAAAATAGATCTCTTCAAGAGATGGCAAGAACAATGCTCAATGAGAATAACTTGCCTAGTTATTTTTGGGCTGAAGCGGTAAGTACTGCATGTTATGTTATAAATAGAGTTATGCTAAGGTCTAAATTAGATAAAACCCCCTATGAGCTTTGGAATGAGAAAAAGCCCAACATTGATTACTTTCATGTATTTGGATGCAAATGTTTTATTTTAAATGACAGGGATAATTTAGGCAAGTTTGATGCAAAATCTGATGAAGGTATCTTTCTCGGATATTCTACTAATAGTAAAGCTTATAGAGTATTCAATAAAAAGACTTTGACTGTACAAGAATCTATGCATGTAGTATTTGATGAATCTAATTCTCTACTCTCCAAGAAATCTATTGATGAAGAAACAGGAGGTATAAATAATACGGAAAGTCTCAATCTCAACAAAGAGGAAGTCCAACATGGAGATATCAGGAAAGATCATCAAAATTTAATACAAGATGCAACCAAACAGTGGAAATTTGTGAAAGATCATCCAGTGGAACAAATTCTGGGGGAACCTTCACGAGGTATAAGCACTCGATCATCTCTTAGAAATATTTGCAATCATACTGCTTTTCTATCTCAGATTGAACCTAAAAATATTGATGAAGCACTTCTTGATGAATCTTGGATTCTAGCTATGCAAGAAGAGCTTAATCAATTTGAAAGAAATGATGTTTGGACACTTGTTCCTAGACCCAAAAATCATACTATTATTGGAACAAAATGGGTTTTTAGAAACAAGAAAGATGAGTCCGGAGTCATTACTAGAAATAAGGCTCGACTTGTAGCCCAAGGTTTCAATCAAGAAGAAGGAATCGATTATGATGAGACATATGCACCAGTCGCAAGATTAGAAGCTATTCGAATGCTACTTGCATATGCTTGTTATAAAGATTTCAAACTTTTTCAAATGGATGTTAAAAGTGCTTTCTTAAACGGTTCTATAAATGAAGAGGTATATGTTGAGCAACCTCCAGGTTTTGAAAATCATATTTCTCCAAATCATGTTTTCAAACTCACAAAAGCACTATATGGACTCAAACAAGCTCCTAGAGCGTGGTACGAGAGACTTAGTGGTTTCTTGATTGAAAAAGGCTTTTCAAGAGGAAAAATTGATACAACTCTTTTCATTAAATACGAAAATGATGATATTCTTTTGATTCAAATTTATGTTGATGATATAATATTCGGTGCTACTAATGAAAATATGTGCCAAGTTTTTGCTAAGACTATGCAGGAAGAATTTGAAATGAGCATGATGGGAGAGCTTACATTCTTTCTCGGATTGCAAATTAAGCAAGCAAAAAGTGGGACATTCATCAATCAATCGAAATATATTAAGGAATTGCTGAAGAAATTTGGGATGGAAGGTGCTAAGGAAACTGGAACACCAATGAGCCCATCCACTAAACTTGATAAAGATGAAACCGGTAAACCAGTTGACTCGAAGGTATATCGAGGTATGATTGGTAGCTTATTATATTTGACAGCCAGTAGACCAGATATTATGTTTAGTGTGTGCTTATGTGCACGCTTTCAATCATCTCCAAAAGAATCACATTTAATTGCAGTTAAGCGCATTCTTAGATATCTTAGTGGTACAATTAACTTAGGGTTATGGTACCCTAAGCACACATCTTTCGATCTAATCAGCTACACAGATGCAGATTATGCTGGCTGTAAAATAGATCGAAAAAGCACTAGTGGAGCATGTCACTTCTTAGGTCGTGCACTAGTTTCCTGGTTTAGTAAAAAACAAAATTCTGTTGCACTATCTACTGCTGAGGCAGAATATGTTACTGCGGGTAGTTGTTGTGCTCAAGTTCTTTACATGAAGCAACAACTTAAGGATTTTAAACTTATGTACAATCACATTCCAATCAAATGTGATAATACAAGTGCTATAAATCTTTCAAAGAATCCAATACAACATTCTCGGACCAAACATATTGAAATTAGATATCATTTTCTTAGAGATCATGTGCAAAAGGGCGATATTGTATTAGAATTCACTAGTACACATGATCAATTGGCAGACATTTTCACAAAACCCCTACCAGAAGATAGACTATGCATAATTAGAAGAGAAATAGGAATCATGCATGCCATGGATATCTGCTAGATACTTTTATTTCATTATCTTAAATGACCTACAGAAACTTGAGACGTTTAGCCTCATCATTCAAATGCATTTGCTCCTCATAAATCATCATGCCATCCTTGTCTAAAGGATTAGGCAATCGAAATGAAGAGGTAAGCAAGGATTTCAAATCCTTATTCTGTTGCTTTAACTCTACTATTTTTTTGTTTGACTCATAAACAAGTCGTTGAAGTACAGATACAGTCTCGTTAAGCTTCTCAATTTCGCGAGTTTTGGACTGCAACCGAGCAGAAAACGCGACGATAGATGATGAGTATCGAGTTCCGAGACCCACAAGCTCGTAAATGGCGTCATGATCTGATTTATTAGCTAAATCAGTCTCTTGTTGCTTCATAGCACCCACGACAGATGTAGAAATAGATTGAGACTGAGGTGAAGGATACCTCAAATCTTGATTAAGAGAAGCACTGAAGGGAATTCTACGAGCCATTGAAAAATTGTAGAATGAGAATGCAAGCAAATTGCAAAGATGAGAAGAAAGCTTGATGCGAAATAGATAAAGCTAAGGATTGCTCTTATAGAAACGGAAATAAGAACAAGACAAACTTATAAATCATGATGATATCTCAATTTTCAGCAACATCAAGCGGATCAAATCTCTGCACCGAATTGCCAGAGCTACGCCTCCAGCCTTTGCAGGTTTTGTCGGGCACGGGTGGTTTCAATTATTCAGCTCTTTACAAAATTTCCTTCCGCACCGAATTACCGAAACTAGGCCTCCAGCCTTTGCAGGTTTTGTCGAACACGTGTGGCTACGCACCGAATTCTCTACAGTCTCTACTAACGCAGCGTTTTATTTGTCTATTGGTTATTGTAGGAATATATTTTATTGAGCTAATTATGATTCCTTTTTAATGATGCCAAAAGGGGGAGAAGTTTTAGACTAGAATATTAACATTGTTTAATTTGCTAAACTTGTTATATATGCTTGGAATTATATTTATATTTTTGCTTGAAAAACTAACGCACATTCTCAGGGGGAGCTTAAGTATTCATACAGGTTTCAAGTTCTATCAAGTATTTGTCATCATCAAAAAGGGGGAGATTGTTGAACTCAAGGTTTCAAGGTTCATGTAAATCTACACATGGATTTTGATGATAACAAATGAATTCAAAGAATAAAGGAGTCTCAAGCTCAAGTTGTCTACACAATACAATCAAGCACATCAAGGAACCAAGCATGAGCAAGAAGGGAACAAGTTCACATTAAAATCATAGAGTAATTTTGTAAATCTCTTAAAAATTCGAAATTAGGATTAAGGCTCAAAATAAATATTTTATCATAAAGCATTAAAATACATTTTCCACATGTGCATGAATATTTTGAAAATTAAATTTGAAAATTTTGAAAGATGATTGATTGTCATCTTTCACATGTGCATGACATGATTAAAGGTTTGAACTTTGAAAATATTAAGATGATTGATTGTCATCTTTCACATGTGCATGATATGATTAAAGGTTTGAACTTTGAAAATATTAAGATGATTGATTGTCATCTTTCACATGTGCATGTTTTATTTGAATATTTTCAAAAGTGGTGGATGATTTTCTTGACTTATGCAAAAGGTAGATGTCTTTGTTTGAAAATTTTGAAAAGTAAAGTGTACTCCTTTTGTCATATGCAAAAAGTATAAGATTAGGTTTGAAATTTTTGAAAAGTAAAGTATGCTCATTTTATCACATGCAAAAAGTAAAAAGATTAGATTTGAAATTTTTGAAAAGTGAATGATGATGTCTTTGACATGTGAATCTTTTTAAATTTGAATATGAAGTCTCATATGCCTATAAATAGATCATTTGAGAGCTTCACATTCACAACACCAAGAGCATACAACATTCATTCAAAGCTTTCATTCTCTCTTCTCTAAGCATTGAGCCTTAACCCTTGTTCATTTTGAGAGATATAGTTTGCGCTGTATTGTTTTTATTTCACTCTTTGAGGAGTGTTTTTTGATAGCCTACCCACTATCAATTCTTGTATCAATAAAAGGGTGTGTACAACCCTTGTGTGTGTAGAAGGTGTTCTACACGGGGAATAGTTAAATCACCAAGTGTAAGGTGATTAGAAGTGTAGAGGGTGTTCTACACGGATTCTTTGGAGCGGTGCTGCTCAAAAGTGTAATAGGTTTCTATCTCCACCTAAAGGAGATTGACTAGTGAATTTGGGATCCTCAAGGGGTAGCTTGAGGCGAGGACGTAGGCAGTGAGGCCGAACCTCGTAAAAATACTGAGTTTGCTTTCTCTTACCCTACTCTTTATATTTCTTACTGCTTTATATTTTGTTTATATTTTATATTGTATATTTGATTTATAACTGTTATTTTTTTTTAATACAACTCAATTCACCCCCCCTCTTGTGTTAGTCATCTGGGCAACAGCCCATATTCAGGTTGCAACCCTGCTGAAGACTTATCCCTACCGACGATGCATAAATGCCATCGATGGACAGGGATCTGTCTGAGCTCAAAACTATACAGCACCCCATGGGTCACCGGTCCTCTGGCAACAGGGGTGCACTCCTCCTCATCTCATTTAACAGCTTGTCATACCATAAATGGGCCATCTCATCAAAAAGGGAGTACTCTGTCAGGCCCTCATGGCTCTAGGGATCTCCTGGGGAGTCTGACTCCTGTGATCCATCTATGTCTGCAACCACTTCTATCATCCTAGGAATGAATGATAGTTGAAAAAAATCAAAAGAGTGAGATTTCGAGAAATCTCAATAAGTACACATTTAACATAATAAAGCTATCACAAGCATATACATGCAAACGTAACCAAATGCACGTATTAATAACACGAGATTTATGACATGACTTGTGCACATGCATTTTCATAAAAGACTCTTATGTTTCTTTGACTTTCTTTGACACGTATTCATTACTGTTCATGAACTTTCACATCATTTCTTAATATTCATAGCATTACGCATCGTTCTTCTTATTCATATCATTCTTAGGCTAGTAGTCTTTCTTGTCATGGCTTTACATATAACGTGTTGGATATCTCACGGCTCTCCTATGCACCGTGTGTTTCCCGCTAGTTACCATATCACGCTATGAATACTTTAGTCGAGGTGACCACATCATAATCATATTCTTAACAGTAGTTTGCATATTTCGCCATCACCGTCCTTGGCACACACTAGTTTTAGGTATGACCTCACTCCAGAATCCTTTCATAGGAACTATTCGAGACCCGTCGACTATTCTTCATCGACCTAGGGGTTTCGCTCGACTTTATTCACTCCTAAGTGAACAGGGAGTTCCACTAAGGCAGTACCTCGACCTAGCCTTTAGGGCTCTTATGAAAAGTTCTTAACTTATTTTCTTGTGAAAAACATGATAATCCAAAAGGCATAGAACTCATGACTTGAATGGACATGCATGCGATATGCGACTTCTTATGCAAAGCATGTACTTCATGAAACATATGAAACATACACTTCCAAACCATATCTTGGTCTCGCTACATCATGCAAACATAATTATATTTCAAGAAAATCATGTTCATTAGTTAAAAGAAAGACCACCAAAATCAACCCTAACCCAAAAGGGTAAAGCTGAGACACTTAAGAGATTCAAAAACCTAGTTTTCCTTCTATTTTTCTTCTATCAACCCATGTATTCCATTAGAAAAATAAATAAACTAATTAACAAACCATAAGGGGTCTTGGCCAAAACCCTAGATGCTCATTGGTCTCATTGTTCTTTGTCCACTTTCACCAAACAAGACCTACACCTTATTTAATGCATATACCCGAAATCATAAACCAAAGAATTCAATATTTAGCTCTTGAACCCCTCAATGAATTAGGTCAATATCATATCATCAACCAAGAGTTGAATGCCTAAAGTCTCACTTCCAAAAACTCACTATGGCCAAAATATATAAGTTCTCAAGAACAAGATTTCCATCATCTAAAGCATGCGTGGCCTTGACTTAACCCTAGCCAAAAATCACTAAGTTATATACCTTATGTTCATTCATCAAGTATTCCAAAACTTTCAAAAAATGTCTCTTATATTAAACCTTAAGATATAACCTTAACAATGCATAAAGAGAATATAAAAAGATCATCTATCCAGCAAGCAAAAAGATAATGTAAATCAATCCAACAACAAGTTCACCAAATATATAAAAATAATGCTAATATTAGATTAAGAGTGCACTTACAAAACATCCAAGAACAAGGTAAGAAAATATAAAAGAACACAAGTGAACTAAGATTAAATCTAGGGAACATTTACTCAAGAAAAACCAAATGTTCTATGTTAAAAAAGAAACCGTTTGGTTTCTGATGAGCGCACAAAAATGCACTCTAAATAATCTATTTAAATGCTAAAAGAAATGAGAAAATAATGGATATAACTCATGTTATTAAAATTAATGGTCATTTATCTTGAGATAGATACAAGCATGATTTAATATATTGATGAGAATATAAAATGCCAAATTTTTCTCTCTTAATGTTTAATATTTTATTCTTATTTGATGCCTAAATATACTCATTATTCTTACATTTTGATTTAGGACACAAATAGAGGCATTAGGAGCAAATGAAGATAATTGCGAAATTTTAGACAATTCTGACGTCTTTTCGTAATATGGGCATAACTCTCTCATCCAATCTCCGATTGAGCTAATTCAAGATGATATGGTACCGCAAGAGAAATATATATAACTTTTATGTTTTATGTTTTAAGAGATATCCACTCAATCCAAGACAAAATTGACCATCAAGTGGACGCACCTGCACTTGACGTTCCTGGATATTTTTCAGCCACTTGCATCAAATCCAAATGTCATCATAATATTTTCCAGCAATCACTTCTACACCAACTTGGAAATTCAATGATCAATTCATATGCAAGATGAAGTGCACTCAAGTTTCTTTAAGACAAATTATTTGACCACAAAATATTAAGTCATACAAGACAACTAATGGATAGAGAAGCAAAATTGAAACACTCAACCTACAAGCAAAATCCAGCTCATGCATAGTGGGAAAATAAATTATCAAAATGACAACTCACAAATCACTTGGATTCAAGAATGGCACATGGCAAAACAAGTTGAAATTGTGATGATTTTGTCATGACAACTTGCATGAAGGATGCTTATAAATAGAAGGGAGGGGTGTGTATTCAAAAACCATGCTTAGTGCGCTTGGATGCCTTGGAAGAGACATTATTTTGAGAGCTTGAGAAAAGAAAAGAAAAACCAAAAAAGAGAGAAGAAAATAATGGTTGGCTCTTCCATATTATCCCTTGGAGAATTTTTGTTGCATATTTTCAATATGTGTAACTAATTTTCTAGTAGAGCTAGGGATGAATTTGTATATATGATGGTATTTGTAATTGTTTTTTATTCATATATGTGTTCTTCAAATATTAAACTCTTTTGTTTAGTCATTTGAAATTTATTATAAATTTTTCGTCATCAAATAATCTTAGAATTTATTTCATTTATAGATTCAGTCTTGCTTTTTCTATTGAATGCAATAATCCTTTAATTATGTTTGGTTCAATTGGTTATCTATATTAATTTAATTCTCTGCTGCAATATTACTCTACGAGTATATTGTTGACGTTGAATTTCCTTAATATCGATAGCAATTCCCGTTCTTATATTGTAACGAATGATTTTTCGAAAGATTACATTTGATTTAAATTTGGTTATTAATGTTTTATCTTCCGATTGAAAATTTGGACATAGAATTTTCAATTGAGTTATTAATGAATCAAAAATAATTAAAATATCGATTATATATAAAGGATTCCCGATGCTCTACTTTTCGTCTCATTTTTATACTTTTCAAATTACTCATTTAGTTTTAATTTACGTCACACTCTAAAATTTACTTTTCGTACTCATCTAAATTTTTTTCTTAATTTCGTTACTATTTTTTAATTTCTCAATCCATCTCCCTGTGGAATCGACATTCCAAAGCTATACTGCAAACGACCGCGTTATTGATAGGGACCTCGGTCGTGTCCCTACTCAACTAAGTTGGTCCTATTCGCCTTGTTGCTCCTCAATGACCGAGTAAGGCTCCTTTTGCTTGTGATGGTTCACGTGCACCAACAATGGATGAAAGGGTGATATGAGGTTGAGATGGTTAAGAGAATCTGATTGAGTTCGTCTTGGCTAAGTAGGGTAGAGTGGTGTACGGCAATGGGATTGGATGGCTAAGTGTATGGAGCAATAAGGTGGTATTTAGGCTATGGTAGTCTTGGTTATGGTAATGAGAAGGGAGATGTGGTGGGCTGAGTGGTAGATTATGGTAGAAAAGGTTTAGGCGAATGTCCTTTGAGTAGGCCTATGAATTAGGGTCTCTTTGGTAAGGAATATGGATCATATAGTGTAGTAGGGTTAGGGTTTTAGTGGAGGCTAAGGGGAATTTCGAGATTGAAATTAGGTTAGGGTTTGGAAGTCAATTGGCTAAAGTTTGGGAAGATGGGTTTCAGCTAAGGTGGTTAGAATTAGGTGGGATAGGGTTTTGAGATGTTTTGGATAATTCCTAAAATGTAGGAATTAGGATTTTAGCAAGATAGGTGAGCGGCAATGAGGTAGGGTTGTTGGCCGAATATTGCTTCTATTTTGGGATAAGATTTGATTGATTCAATCAATTGGATAATTGATTAATCATTTGAGAGAATTAAGGTTAATTTGGTGATGTGGCAAGTGGAGAATTTCGGCAATAGCTAGGGATGGAATGGTCGAGTGAGATATTTATGGAAAGTGGAAAGATTGGATTTTGAATTGATTTGAGTTTGGGATAGAGTTGAGTGGAGGCTTGTTGGGGCCGAGATTTGAGTTGTTTTTGGATGAGAGAAGATTTGATTTAATTGGATAAATTTAGGAGAAGATAAGGGAATGATGGCCGGTTATTGTTGTTGGAGATTTGGTTAGAATTTTGATTTAAATTTTGAAATGATTTGAAATAGAGGAATGTATGTGGCCGGATATAGGGATTATTGTAGTGGTCGGTTATGGAATGGATTTGGTCGGTAGAATAGGTTTTGAATTTGAATTGACTTGGTTGAGAGAAATATGGGAAGTTATGATGGATAAGTTGGCAAGTGAGGGATTCGGTTAGAGCAAATGGATGATGGCCGAATATGAGTTTGGATAAGATAAGTGGTTATGGTTTTGATTTGAATTGATTTGAATTAGAGGGATGATGTGGCATTAGATGATGTGGCAATGGGGTTCGGCTAGGGCAAATGGATGATTGCCAAATATGAGAAAAAATAGGAATTGTTAGTTTGATTTGAATTTGAATCAATTTGAATTCAAATCCAAATGGTGGCCGGTCATGCTAGGATTAGGGGGCCACGAAAATGACTTATTTTGGATGAGGGATGAGGTGGATTTAAGTGAGAAAATATAGGAAAGGATGAGGGTTAGGTGGCCGGCTAGGTTAAAGGGTAAAAGTGGCAAGTGTTTAAGCTAGGGTTTGATGGCCTTTGGTCGTGTGATATGGGTAGGGTTTTGGGGATTTTTACGTGGCTGCTATGGGGCAAATGGAACACCAAAATGATCAATTGAACAATCAAATGATGATTGAACAAAGGATTATAAAAGAACAAGTCAATTCTTTCAAGGCACCAAGGGGTTTCGGCAATGCCTTCCTTCACTTCTTCTTTCTCCTTCGATCACTCCAACACACTCAACACTCAACTCTCTTGAGCAATCCGAATCTCCCAATGGAGGAGAATTTCAAATTCCTCTAGGGAACACACACACAAGTTCTCAAATCCACAAGTGGTGTGGATTTGGCCTCACAAACACAAAACTCACACAACAATCAAACAACCACTTAAGAACACAAAAACATAAAAATCACTCAACACAACTCACTCCAAAACCAAAAACTCTTTTTATGAATTACCTCAAGATTTTTATAAATAAAAATGAAAACAAACAAAAGGATAGATGTGGATTACCGATTCACGAATTGCACGATGATCCTCTTCCAAAGGGATTCACGAATTGCACCCTAGGGAAGCCCAAGTGCTAAGCACCGAAATCCAAACCACAATACTTGTGGCCGGCCTAACTCTTTTCCAAGAGCAAAAGTCTAGTCTCAAATTGTCCAAAGATGTGAAATGAAAACCTAGAGGTCCTATTTATAGAGTCTAACAAATTGAAAACCCCTAAAAGGTCCCTAGCAAAATAAGATAATTACTAAAATAACCAAATGCATAAATAAATAAAATAAATACATAAATAAGCAAATGTGGCGCCAATGATGATGGGCCGTGGCATGTTGTGGCCTGTGGCATGGCATGGCCCACGGATGGTTGTCTGCATGGCACCTGGCTGCATGGCATCTGATAGTGTGCATGACATGGTGACATGCTTAAACTTGATGATGTGTCCCGGGTGATGCCGTGCTGTGGTAGTGTGGCCCAGTCAGGTGGCTTGGGCGGTGGTCTTGCATGGCTCGGGCTGAGTGCCGGGGTGATGGTCATGAATGGCCCAAGCTGGCGGTCTGGGCGCATGAGCTGCGCGTGGCCAGTAGCCTCCATGGTTGCTTGCTGCATGTCAAGGCCTGAGCCAAGGCATGCATGCAGACTAGCCAAGTGACTGTCCTGACCTTCCACTAGCGGTGTCAATGCATGATCTAGGGCGATTTTAAATAGGGTACTATCAGTTATTCTGTGGGCGTAATCAAATTTTGGAGCCGTTGCCGGGGAGACAGTAGAAGAATTTGTAGTTTTTTTTAGTAGTTTGTAAAAAAAAAAAAAAAAAAAAAAAGCAGCAGCGGTAACTCCGTTGATTTTCCTTTTAGCTTTCTGCATCTTTATTTTATTTTACTCTTTTCTTTTCGTAATTACTTTTTTGTTTATTGTTTACTTTATTTTGTTATAGGTTAATTTTATTTTAACAAATACCATCTTTAAGGCCAAGCAAGCCACTCACATCCCACATCAGGTGTATTCTACCTTGTTTAGTTATTCAATTCTGATTCTTAAACATTGAGGACAATGTTTCATTTAAGTTGGGGGATGGGAATACAAATCTATTATTTAAACTCTATGGCATATTTCAATCAAAATATTTGCCAAATTTTTTTCACACAGGTATCTTTTCACACATGATACTCATGCTCATTCATAATCATCTTGGTGAATTCAACAAACTCATCTTAAATTATTTTGCTAAAGCATCCACAGAACTATTTATGCACTTCTCCAAACTTTGTGGTAATATGGTGATTTGACACATGTAACTAAAGAATTATTTTGCTCAAGTATTCATGTGAATTTTGTGAGAATTGAGAGCTTACAAATACAGAAATTGTGATAAGTATCCATTGATCTATTGAATTTGACACTTTTTTTGAGAATATCATTACATGGTTTGTGGTAAAATGGTGGATATACTTGGGATATGACGAAAGTCAACTTAGGATTAACATTTGAGCCTTTCAAGCTGACCATTTTTATCATAGACCCCTAGCAGCCAATTTTGAGCCAATATACATGTATGGCCTTTTCTTTTCATATCTATATCATCCATACCTCTCCACATTGGAGTATAGCTTATACACTATATTTTCCTACCATTTTACTTCCAAGTGTGTACTAGGTGTGAAATTATCATTTAAAAATAAAAAGACAAAAATGGCATGGTGCTAGATATGTCCATCAAATTATTCATGAAAGAGTTCATCAAATTGCGAAGACACCAGTGGCAAAAGAAGATGGAAAAGTATACTTAGTCAAAAATCTAAAAAATTGAAAAGTACATCAAAAGGAAAGTATAGTCTACTGAAAAATTTAACAGATTCCCTTTTGTATATACTTGGAAGTTTTTGAAACCTCTTCACCTTTCCTTCTTATGAACCCCAAACCTAAGCCACATTTCAACCTTTTGTGTTGATTTTTTCGATTCTAAGTATGCTCGTGGAAAGAATGGTGGAAATCTCATTTGTTAGTATTCATATCATAAGATCAATGTTTACTTGTTACTTATATATAATTGGCTAAATTTCCATGAGAGTAAATGTACACCTTTGTCAACTTCATAGAGAGAATCCTTGTACAAAAACACTTATATACCTGTGAGTTATGGAGTTGAAGCTTTTGCTTAAAATATTCCTACTGTTGTATGTGTTGGAACCTCTGATTTGATAAAATAGTTTAGAACACATACACACTCTGTGGATTACTATATGAAAATTACTTGTGAAAGGGTTATTGAATTCTTAAGATTGTTTTGATATGTAAATTTGAAAAATGTGTCTTGATGGCTCCTATGTGTTATATTCTTTGGTCTTTCTCATCATTTTGCATGAAAATTGCTAGGGACTAGCAATGAGTAAGTTGGGGGGTGTGATGAGTGAACAAAAATTTACTCTAAATACTCTATTTAAATGCTAAAAGAAATGAGAAAATAATGGATATAACTCATGTTATTAAAATTAATGGTCATTTATCTTGAGATAGATATAAGCATGATTTAATATATTGATGAGAATATAAAATGCCATATTTTTCTCTCTTAATGTTTAATATTTTATTCTTATTTGATGCCTAAATATACTCATTATTCTTACATTTTGATTTAGGACACAAATAGAGGCATTAGGAGCAAATGAAGATAATTTCGGAATTTTAGACAGTTCTGACATATTTTTGTAATATGGGCCTAACTCTCTCATCCAATCTCCGATTGAGCTGATTCAAGATGATATAAAACCACAAGAGAAATATCTATAACTTTAATGTTTTATGTTTTAAGAGATATCTACTCAATCCAAGACAAAATCGACCATCAAGTGGACACACCAGCACTTGACGTTCCTGGATATTTTTCAGCCACTTGCATCAAATCTAAATGTCATCATAATATTTTCCAGCAATCACTCCTACACCAACTTGAAAATTCAATGATCAATTCATATGCAAGATGAAGTGCACTCAAGTTTCTTCAAGAAAAATTATTTGACCACAAGATATTAAGTCATACAAGACAACTAATGGATAGATAAGCAAAATTGAAACACTCAACCTACAAGCAAAATCCAGCTTATGCATAGTGAGAAAACAAATGATCAAAATGACAACTTACAAATCACTTTGATTCAAGAATGGCACATGGAAAAACAAGTTGAAATTGTGATATTTTGTCATGACAACTTGCATGAAGGATGCTTATAAATAGAAGGGAGGGGTGTGTGTTCGAAGACCATGCTTAGTGTGCTTGGATGCCTTGGAAGAGATGTTTTGAGAGCTTGAGAAAAGAAAAGAAAAACCAAAGAAGAGAGAAGAAAATAATGGTTGGCTCTTCCATATTATTCCTTAGAGAATTTTTGTTGCATATTTTCAATATGTGTAACTAATTTTCTAGTAGAGCTAGGGAGGAATTTGTATATATGATGGTATTTGTAATTGTTTTTTATTCATATATGTGTTCTTCAAATATTAAACTCTTTTGTTTAGTCATTCGAAATTTATTATAAATATTTTCGTCACCATATAATTTTAGAATTTATTTCATTTATAGATTCAGTCATACTTTTTCTATTGAATACAATAATCCTTTGATTATGTTTGGTTCAATTGGTTATCTATATTAATTTAATTCTCTGCTGCAATATTACTCTACGAGTATATTGTTGACGTTGAATTTCCTTAATATCGATAGCAATTCCCGTTCTTATATTGCGACGAATGATTTTTCGAAAGATTACATTTGATTTAAATTTGGTTATTAATGTTTTATCTTCCGATTGAAAATTTGGACATAGAATTTTCAATTGAGTTATTAATGAATCAAAAATAATTAAAATTCCGATTATATATAAAGGATTCTCGATGCTCTACTTTTCGTCTCATTTTTATACTTTTCAAATTACTCATTTAGTTTTAATTTACGTCACACTCTAAAATTTACTTTTCGCACTCATCTAAATCTTTTTGTTAATTTAGTTACTATTTTTCAAATTCTCAATCCATCTCCCTGTGGAATCGACACCCCAAAGCTATACTGCAAACGACCGTGTTATTCTTTGGGCGTAATTAGTTTCCAAGAAAATGTCATTTTCTTAGAGAAAACCCTAGGGCCGAATTCTTTGAAAGAACAAACCCTAGTTTTCACTTTTATTTTTCTCAAAAATAACTCTTGACTCACCACTCAATCTTTCCTTTATTTAAAAAACCTCAAATTTTAGGATTTTTGCTTTAGAAAGAACTAAAGGTTTTGATTTTTCATGAAAACTCAAGAGTGTATAAGAAAGCATAGGGGGCCGAAACTTTGAAAGGAACATTCTCTAAATCTTTGCATGAAGAAACAAAAAGAGGTTCAAAAGATGTTCACTTTCCAAGGTAGATGATTCCACAAAATCTTTGAAGAAAACATACAAGTATGTCAAGGAAAAAAGTTGTTTGGGTGTTGAGTAAGTGTAACACCCTCTTCCCTTATGCTAGGAGATGTCACTTAACTCTTTCTAAAACATTTAATCCGGAAAAGATTCTTGGTTTTAATAATAGAATTAACATTTATTTCAAAAGCGAAGTTATAATAAAAATATCTTTTTCAATCCTTAATTGAACATAACTGAAAGTAACTTGTGTCGTAAAGATACTTATCTACTAGAAAATATAAACTCAACTAAAAAATAAAAATTTAAACTTATTTCATAAAGACACTTGTTTTTAATAAAACTTAAAAATTTTAAATAGCTGCTCAAATTACTCCTGGCCTGTCTACTCGCACTGGTCATCTTCATCACCTAGGTGGTTTTTAAAAAAAAAGGGAAATAAACTAAAATGAGTCGATGACTCAGTAAATAAATCCATCACAATATAAGATAATATTATAAGAAATTTTCATAAAACTTATGCTGAATTCTGAAATATGATTGTACATGTTAATACTGATGCCATGCATGATTGACTTGACTGACCAACTGACTTAAGTGACTGATTTAAAGTAACTAATAGGTTTGACTGATCTAAACTGACTAACTTAATTGATTTAAATGATCTGAATTTGACTGTACTAGTTTAGCTGAACTGATCTAACTGAGCTGATTGGCCAACACACTTAATCCTGTGTGCAAGGTTGTACACCGGCCCTACGCGCTGCAGCAAGGGGAGATCGCTGATAATACTCTAGCGTACTATGGTGAATCACGTTTAGATCCGTGGCTTGCACATCTACCCTGATCTGATATGCATTGGTACCATGCAACTAAAATGGCCACATGAAATAACTGATTTACTGAACTGAAGCTAGCTGAACTGTTTTTACTGACTGATTTAATTGGATGACTGTTTAATTGATTTCTGATCTGATTTAGTCTTATACTTAAACTTAACTCAACTTATATGACTTATGTGGCATGATATGCATAATACATGCTATCTCATATATAACTAGAATTCGCTGAGTTTAAACATGATGCAGATGACATGATCGTATGCTATGTTGAATGACATGCTTGCATGATGTAAGAGGTTTTTGAAAAGGGCTATCAAAGAACTAGCTTTACTAATAATATAAACTAATGTGAGGATATTAGTTTTGTGATCAAATTCACTTATCTCGTAGCGCTGCTTCCTAAATTCTCTTTCATAGCTCGTCACCTATATGAAGTTATTAAATCATCACTAACGTTGCCAAAATAACGTGTTGAAATATTTTACTGGATTAATACATATTGCCAAGAATAATAATATAATACATACACATCATACTTTATACAAAAGACATTAAATACTAATAAAATAAAATACTTATAAAATATTTTACATTAAAATATGCTTTAGTAAAACAATTAAAGCTATACTCAACAAGTTGGATATTTCTTTTAAATTAAACTTACTTTGTATAAAATAATTAAATGAATATTCTGTTTAACATAGAAATCAATGAATACTTATCTTTTAAATACTAATAACATACTAAACCTTAGAAGAATACTTTAAACTATATTCAATTCTATCAAAGTAAGTTGTGAAAATTGAAATTCTTAAAATAGGTTTAACTTTTTATAATTAATATAAGTACCCAACTTTATCATAAATCTAATAATTATTAACAACGTTTAAAATATTCTTAACATATTTATTCAAAGTTTATAAGAAATCTAATAAATACCAATATTATATAATTATTAAAATAATAATATCATACCTTTTTAAATATTATTTAGTAAATAATATATATTCATTTGAGTCCAAAAAGACAGCTGAGATTTAGTTCATAAAATAAACTTAATAATACTTGATATAAAAATATCCTTAATTATTTTCTATGGGAAAATAAAGCTTAATAAAATTATGGCTAACGTATTTAATATTAAAAAAAATCTTGTAAACTGTTATTATAGTTTAATAATTATTTAAATAGACTTGATAAAATAGTTCAAGACTCTTAAATATATATTATAATTGTGAAAATCTTGAACTGAGACATTTATATGATTAAAACCAAGCATATATAAAAACATAATACACCGGCCAGTGAAGCTTACGTAAAACAAACACATGAGGGAGAGAGGAAGTAGTGATGCTCACTGAGGGAGAGATGTGACTGAGCTAGGCTGAGGGTGGCGACGAGAGTGACGGCAGAGAGTTGAGAGAGAGAGAAACGTGAGATCAGGGAGGATCCGAGAGTGGGAGAGGACATAAAGGATGGGTATGTAACGTTGGCTTACCGTTATGGCAACGAGGAGGCATGCGGCAGTTCAGGAGCTTCATACGGTGGTTTCCATCGAGAAAAGATGGCCGTTCAAGGCGTCTCTTGCAGCATCTTGTTGCTTGAAGATACTCTATTTTTGGTGTGCGAAAACAGGGGAGGATGATCAGCGGTTTGGTGGCTCTCCAAGGGTGACCGCGTAGTGTCTCCGATAGCTGGGCTTCACTGTTGTGCCTGGTGGAACTAAACAGAACCAAGAGCAAAGGATGCTTTGTTTTCGGGTGTCAAAACAGGGGACAAGTAATGAGATTTTCGGTGGTTTAGGCACGGAGGTTCAAGATGGTTCTAGGGTTGACAATGGTGGTTGGCTCTCGTATGGCTGGGTAGTGGCTAGCCAACGGTGGTGCAGAGTAGTGATGCGTGCGGAAGTAAGGTGGCTCACGGTGGTTTTAACTTGGTGGTGAACCGGTGGCTGTCCAAGGATGGGACGCAGCTCGTGTTTTTCCGGTGATGCTCTGTTTTATGGAGGAAGCACAGGGGACTAATGCAGTGCCTCGGTGGCTGACCAGCGTTGGTTCTCTAAGGGAGGAGCAGTGGCGAGGTTGGCTTAGCTTGGGGGTGTAAGGCGGCCTTGGGTGGTTTCCATGTACAGAGGTGGCTGGTGCGCACGGTTGGGTCGCTGCAACCTCACAGAAGAGGAGCTCTCGATCAACGCGTCAACTTGTGTTATGCTGAAACATTGAAACTGAATGGTGTGGTGCTGTGACTGGTCGTGTGGCGGTGACACCGGTGAAGGCTAGCGGCATCTTGGGTTTAATCAACAACGGAGGCTGGCGGCTTGATGGTGCTCTGTTTTTGGTTTGGAGAGCAGGGTTTTATCGGTGATTTGCTTAAGCATGTTGTGTTAAAGAAAATACACGTGTATTTATAGATAGAAGAGAGGCTACTAAAAAACCTAGAGAGGAAAGGGAGAGACGTGCATGCAAAGTGAAATTTGTGTTTGCATTTGAATTGAATTTTGAAATATTTGAGATCGAATCTAAAATATGAGAAGATTCGGTTTGGTTCGATTTTAAGAACCTTTATTCAAAAAAATAACTACCTAGGAGAATTGATAAGAGAGGAAATTAAAAACAAAAACAATCTTATCTTATAAATATATTTCAAAATGATACTAATAACACTAATAATAATAATAATAATAATAATATTAATAATAATATGAAAATTCGTAAAGAATCAAACTATTCACATCTAAATACTATTTATTTGGGTCGGGATATTACAACAAGTGTGAAGAAAGGTTGTAAATTCACTTTTCTCTTACTTGTCATTTGTCAAAGTATGTCACTTGTCAAGAGATCTTTCCCCACTTCATAATGCCTACCAACCATTCCTTTTATCCAAAATCCTAATTTTTCAACTTCCCATGCAAAATATTCCTTGGGAAAGTCAAAAGTAAGATGTCTTGCTTTACCAAGTGTCCAGAAAGGTTTTAAAAGAAATCTTAGGTGCCTACCTCCCAAGCTTGGTCGGCCACCACTCTCTTCATGGGCCTTTGGGCCTTGTTTCCACTCTTGGGCCAAACTCCTATATACCTAATACAAGAAAAGTGCCTAGGTTTGATTCTAAATACCTCCAAAAAATGAATAAAATAATAAATATCCCTTCCAAGCACGAACAAAGTCCTTTAAAAAAAATTCGGAGTGTCACAATATAGGATATTCTTATGGAGGGTTATTCATTGCAGGTCGTCAATAATCTTAGCAAGGACGCAAGTGATTGGAGCCAAGGAGGTACATTACATGTCAGAAGGGAAGGAAATCAAGTTGCTCATCTGTTAGTTAGAAACGCTCTATCCCTTGAGGAAGACTTATATGTATTGGAAGACTATCATGCTTGTATACATTCCACTATCTCTAGTGAAATTATGTAAGTCAGTTATGAGCAATAAATTAGATGGGTTTTCAAAAAAGAAAGGCCTAAGAGGAGTAATAGACAATCCAATAACTTGATACAACTTCAAGTATTCAACACATTCTATATATTTATATATAATATATTTATATAATTATTCATTTAAATACATTTAAATATTATTTTTTTATACATAGCACGACGGGGAGGAACACATTGGGGTAGCGTGGTGCAGGCCCGCATGCCCCATGTGGCCCACCCCTAGTTTTTGCCCATGCAAACCCATGATTAAGAAAAAAGTAACCCTTCTTAAATACTCACACGTATCTTACCCTAAAATAGCGTATGGAGCCCTCGTCCCAACCTGAAATGGTGTTGATGCCATTCTATATGATCTTTTTAGTAGCTGCCTCAGACAATTCATGTATGGCTAGTGAACTGTCAACCGGCAAATTCTTTATTTCAAGTTGCCGGTTTTCCATAGACGAAACAAATCGTGCTTACCTAAGCAAAAGATTACTAAAAGATCAATAAAACACATGGGTTAAGAAACAAACACAAGTAAGCAAGTTATAAATTTTTAACTTAGACTTTACAAAAGAATCTACATGAATGTATTTGTCACTTGTTTGATAAATACATATCTTTATTTTATAGATAGCTTGGATAGATGAAGTTTCCTCCAATTCAATTTGGATGGAGACTTTTTCCAATAAACAAATTATATAATATTTGGTGAATGAGCCTCCACTGATCTGGACCATCCAATTCTAGATATATGGCTATGTTACAACTTATATATTCTAATCGAGAATCTTCATGTAAAAAAGAACGTGAATATTTTGGTCAATGACCCAAGAATCAGATGATTACAGTGCTTCCATGGAAAATGTGGATCACAATTGCATTCAACATATCCTCAGGTTGGGTTTTAAAACTACTTTTATAGCAGTCACCAGTCACCTCCTTAGCTTGAATAAGAAACAAGGTTCTAAGCCTATTTTTTTTTTCTTTGACGAGATACCCGACCCCACCTCTTGTACTCTCTAGTTTTATTTGAATGCAAGTATGATTAATGATAAATAAAAAAATAGAATGGATCACATCAAAATTTTCAATTGCATATGA
The DNA here is from genome assembly GCA_036559045.1 of Platycarya longipes. Classification (NCBI taxonomy): domain Eukaryota; kingdom Viridiplantae; phylum Streptophyta; class Magnoliopsida; order Fagales; family Juglandaceae; genus Platycarya; species Platycarya longipes. The sequence goes on along the minus strand of CM071803.1, from coordinate 28,180,012 downwards.
TTTGGTCTTGACAACATGATCAAATAATATGGCCTGCTTCTTACATCATTGTTAGAAGAGCAATGTTGTATGTGAAAGATGCCATTTTCATTGGGTTGACATGATCTAGATTTTATTTGTAAGAAGATTTAGGTTCAGTTTGGATTCAAAGATTAGATGAGATGAGATGAGATTATTTTAGATGAAATATAAAAATTGAGTTAAATATTATTATTATTTTGACAATTGAAAATGTTGAATTATTTATTATATTTTATATAAAAATTTAAAAAAATTATAATTACAAGATTAGATGAAATGAAATATTTTTTAATCCAAAATATGGGAGCTTAATTTTAAACTTTTCTTATCAATCAAATATGTCAATGTCAACAATACAACGGATCAAGTTGTAAATCAGTCAATCTTCACTAGCTAAGTAAGCTCTGGCTCCATGAAAATAGACTAGCATGCAATTCCCACTACTTATTTAAACTTCTTGACAAAATCTCCCCTGGCCGATCACATATCTGTCAGATATTTTAACATGACATTAATAATTGGATTTTGAATTTTCTATGATCTACAATAATAAAATGATAATATGAGAAACGTACATTTCTCCATCATATTGATAAAGAACTATACTGACTATGAGAGAATAATTACTCTAGTAACGTTTGTCTCACAAGTGTCTCTTGATGGCTAGAGGTACTCTAATGTTGTAGGTGAGAACTCTTGAACCTCCCAGTACTATTTATAGACTTCCGACCATCAAGAAATCTAAGAGTTTGTGTCTGACTATAATTAGATATATAGACATTTAATCTATCTCTTAGGAGTAATTCTTATTCTTTCATAACTCAAATATTAACCGATAAGATTTTGAACTATTTCAAACTGATAAGATGGGTATGTGAGACACAGAACTTAAATAAAACTCTTACATTCTCCCACTTGGCCCATACATCCATAAAATAATACTTTTCGTTCATGGGCTTATCACAGGAAATTAATCATACTACACAAATTTATTTCCTGAACTTTTTATAACTCAAAACACATTTCATAAGTTCCATAATATTAATATCAAACTAACTACCAATACGAATCATGGTTGCCTTCTATTATATAATTAACAGATTTCCTTCCGTGTACCACAACACCAATAGCTAAATTCAACACACGATCTTTAATTGGGATAATTATGACTAATACAATAATGGTTTGAGTTCTGATTCATGTCTATTGTAGACATTATCTTGTCATCATTCATCTACACCATTCAATGTACATATAAAGTGGAAAGACAAGAAAACAGAAACAAAATAACCATAGTTGATATCATTAAGTGTCCAAATAGAATCATAACAATCACGAGCTCAATAACATGTTTACATCATAAGACCTATACTATTAACACGTTCTTTAAACTGTTTCGCTACTAGACCCATTGTTAATGGGTTTGCTATCATAAGCGAAGTACTAATATGTTCTATGGACATTTGTTGTTTATGTACTTCCTCCTTGACGCTTAGGTATTTGAGCTCGATGTGCTTAGCACCTTTAGAATACCTATCATTCTTGGAAAAAAAGACTGTAGAGGAATTATCATAGTAAATTCTCAGCGGCCTGGCTATAGAGTCAACAACCCTAAGCCCTGAGATAAAGTTCCTCAGCCATAAACCATGCACTGTGGCCTCAAAGCACGCCACAAACTCAACCTCTATTGTTGATGAAACAATGATTGTTTGTTTCATATTTCTCCATGAGATCGCTCCACCGGCCAATAGGAAAACATAACCTGAAATGAATTTCCTACTATCAGGACAACCGGCAAAATCTGAATCTGAGTATCCAGTTACCTCCAGGCTATTAGTTCTTCTGAAAGTAAGTTGATAATCATTAATTCCTTGCAAGTATCGTAATAACCTCTTCGTTGCTTTCCAATAAGACATCCCTGGGTTACTTTGGTAGTGCCCAAGCATGCCAACTACAAAGCTAATATCAGATCTCATGCAAATCTGTGCATATATCAAACTCCCCACAACCAAAGCATAGAGAATTTTTGTCATCTCTTTACGTTCCCACTCAGTTTTAGGATATTGTGATTGGCTAAACTTATCACCTTTTGATATCAGAGTATCCAGTGTTAAACAACTTTTCATGCCAAATTTCTCAAGAACCCCTTTCTATGTAACTTTTCTGAGACAATCCCTATAGTCCTTGCTTTTGATCTCGAAATATTTCAATTCCGATCACAAATGATGCTTCACTCATATCTTTCATTTCAAAGTTCTTAAAGAGAAAATGTTTCATAAAGTTAGCCAAGATCACTACTAGCCAAGAAGATATTTTCAACATACAGGATCAAAATTATGAACTTACTCACACTGACCTTTAGGTATATACATTGATCAACGATATTCTCTTTAAAATCAAAGGCAGTAATAGTATCGTTGAATTATAAGTATCATTATCGAAAAGCTTGATTAAGTCCATCTATCGATTTCTTAAGCCTACACACTAGGTGATCTTTGCCCTTTTCTGAGAAGCCTTCTGGCTGTTCTATGTAGACCACTTCATCCAAACTTCCATTTATAAAAGCGTTTTTCACATCTCTCTGATGTTACACTAAATCATAATGAGCCACCAATGCCATAATGATTCTAAATGAGTCATTTTTAGATACTAGAGTAATGAATGTCTTCTTTCTGAGTAAAATCCTTAGCAACAAGTCTGGCCTTATGTCGTTCGATGTTGCCTTTTGAGTTGCATTTGGTCTTAAAGACCCATTTACACCCGACTCTTTTACTCCCTTTAGGCAACTCAACGAGATCCTAGAGTTGATTCTGATCCATAGATTTCAATTCTTCTTTCATGTCATCAATCCATTTACTAGAATCACTTCCCTTTATGGCTTGTGAAAATATTAGTGGATTTTTACTTATCCCAATGTCAAATTCAGATTCTTGAAGATACACCACATAATCTATCGAAATGGCAGATTTCCGATCTCTTTGAGATCTACAAAAGATAATATGTTCTGCTGACTCCGAATTTGGTTCGTCAATGGTATTATCATTCTGAGATGGGTGGTCAATTAATTGTTCCATGGTATCATTGTGATGATCAATTAGAGGAACTATTATTTTTTTGAGGATGTAGGTATAGAGACATCTACCCGTACTTCCTCAATGATCACATCTCTGGGTTCTATTCTCCCACTGATCTCGCCAAGTTCAATGAATTTAGCATTCCCTATTTCAACAATTCTCGGACTGTAATTAGGATAGTAAAACCTGTACCCTTTGGATCTCTCTAGGTAACCAATATAATACCCACTTACTGTTCTAGAATCCAATTTCTTTTTATGTGAGTATTAAAATCTTACTTCGGTTGGGCAACCCTAAACATGCATATGTCTCAAACTTGGTTTTCTGCTAGTCCATAGCTCAAAATGAGTTTTTGGAACTGCTTTACTAAGAACTCGGTTTAAGATATACATTGTCATCTTAATAGCTTCACCCTACAATGATTTGGGTAAGGTAGGATCACTTACCATACTTCTGACCATATCCAATAAGGTCTGATTACGCCTTTCAGTAATTCTGTTCTACTATGGCGTTCCAGATATCGTGTACTATGCAACAATGCCACGCTGTTCAAGAAGTTTGGCGAATGGGCTCGGATTACGGCCTGATTCATCATACTTTCCATAGTATTCTCCACCTCTATCTGACCTGATGATTTTCACCTCTTTATCTAACTGTCTTTCCACTTCCATAAGAAATACCTCAAGGACCGATACAGCTTGAGATTTCTCATGTAACAGATAGATATATCCAAAACGTGAAAAATCATCTATAAAGATGATGAAATATTTTTCTCCACCAAAATAATCTGTGGAGAATGGTCAACATATATCTGTGTGAATTATTTCAAGAAGTTCTTTACTTCTTGTGGCGCCTTTCTTAGTATGTTTGGTTTGCTTTCCTTGTATGCAATCTACACACACTTCAAGATTAGTAAAATCAAGGTACAGAAGAATCCATTCTTTTACTAATCTCTGTAACCTTTCTTTGGAGATATGCCCTAATCTTTTATGCTACAAGTCATATGAGTTTTCATCCATCATGTTTCTTTTTGTTCCAATACATGTTTCATGGTGTGGGATATAGGTATTTTTAATGAATGTATTATCAAGGCAAAGTTGATAAAGACCATTGAAAAGAAACCCAGAACCAATAGATAAACTGTTTTTAAACAAATTGAAATTACCATTATGAAATGAAAAAGAATAACCATCAGTATCTAATCTAGAAAGGGAAATTAAATTACGCCTCACAGAAGACCCAAATACTGTGTTGTGAAGGTCTAAACAATGATCGGTACTCAAAACTAAACGAAAGGTTCCTATGGCTAAAACTTCAGCCTTATTCTCATTTCCTATAAAAATAAACTGCTCATTAGGGCTTGGTGTTTGGTTTATAAGGTATCCCTGCATGGTTGTAGAAACATGAACGTTAGCACCTGAATCTAGCCACCAAGAATTAGTGGGAACATTTACAAGGTTTGATTCAAGACATACAAAGGTAAGTGGCTTACCTTACTTTTCGAATCAAGTCTTACGTTTTGGACACTCAGCTTTCATGTGTCCATATTCCCTGCAAAAGTAGCATTTGCTACTGTTGTTCTGAATCTGATTAACTGTCACAGGTTGCTTCCCTTTCGGTGGTCCAGTTCATTTCTTTTTACCGTAATGGTGGTTTTTCTTTCCAGCTTCTTTATTCACAAAATTGACAGAGTAATGTTCTTGTTGTTTCAATCTTGCTTCCTCCTGAACTACCATATTTTCCAACTCATTCACATTCCATTTATCTTTTATAGCATTGTAATGCATCTGGAATAGACCATACTGAGATGGCAATGAGTTCAGAATAAACTGAACAACGAAAGACTCATCGACTTTCATTCCTAGGGTTTGCAATCTAGAAGCAATATTGGTCATTTTAAGGATATGCTCCTGTATTTCTTTAGCACAATCATATTTCATGGTAGTGACTCTAGTCATCAGTATTTCTGCTAAAGACTTATCAGCGGATTTAAACATCTCCTCAACATTTCTCAAAAGGTTTGGGCTTCCTCAATACTAGGGAATGAATTTTTGATATTTTCGACTATGGTCATTTTCATAAACATTAAACTCATCTTATTTGATATCTCCCACTGTTTAAAGAATTATTTCTGATCATTGGTACTAGTTTCAGTGATGGGTGATGGTTTTGGACTCATAAGGGATGAGTCTAAATCAAGGTCTCCTAAGGTGAACCTAACTCTCTCAACCCATTCAGAAAAATTAGGGCCATTCAAAACAGGAACAGATGAAGTCTGTGAGTGTAGTGATGTGGGTACGCTTACTGCAAGAAATTTTTTATAACAAGTTGCTTTGAGTTAGACACTTATAATCAATATTCAGAATTTAGACAACTATGGATGAACTAGTAGTATCATCAAAACCCTTCTTTGGGAGTAGATCTCGATACCCAAAGTGTTCCCTCCAATATTAAAATTTGTGAATGAACTAGCTGTATCATCAGAACTCTCCTTTGGGAGTGGACTTTGACAAACAAAGTATTCCCTCCAACCTTACTTTTGATGGATAAATTAGTAGTGTCATCAAGATCCTCCTTTGGGAGTAAATCTTAACATACCAGGTGTTCCCTCCATCATATCCACCTTATTATAGATTTAATGATTTGTCACCAAAATTAAGAAAATTTTGTACTTTTGGACAACCAATCTTTTTTTGATTTTGATGTAAATCATTTGTCCCATATTAGATATACATGGCATGACAATAAGAGCCAAAATCGATAGTTTACAATAATAATATGCATAAAAATGTATATAACAATAATATGCATGAAATATAAACTTTGATAAATTTTACTACAGGTATGAATAATACTTACCAAGTAAGTTCTCATGAAAGACTAATCTTTCCTAGACAGAACTTCAAGGTTCCCAAGAAAGATTGGAGAGTCACAACGGACACATTTAGAATTTTCAATCTCCTAGATAGAACCGCCTTAGTTTGTACACATCCGTACTCCCACAACAAAATTCATAAAAAAAAAGTTATGTTTAAACCGAAAATGATTTTACAAGAAAATCACAATAATAACATGTATATAAATTAAATAATCATTTTATACATACATGTAGATAATTGTAATAACATGTACATAATTTAAATGCATGCATATAACAATAAGGTATGCATAAAATATGTTTTTTTTAAAATAAAATAATAATATTTAATTTGAGTTGGGTTGGAATAGGGTCGGGTCTTACTATCTTGTCTGGTCCGGGTTGAAACCGGTCCTGTTCAACAAAGCGGGTCGAGACCCAGTCCGGTTTAATGGTTTTCGGGTGAGCCACAATAGATCCAGCCCTTTAATAGGTTTAATACAGCTTAACTGGGCTGAAACCCATGGACCCGTCCCATAACTTAAACAAAACCCTAAGTTTTCATCTTCAACCTCCAGCAATTGGAGTTGCCGACCCTCTTCTTTCAAATGGAGACTGCCGCAGCATTTAGCCGCAGCTACGAGCTTTGCCGGCGATGAGGAGATGCCGATCTCCTTCCGCCGGTGACCCTCAGGTCACCTTTCAATTTCTTTATTTCTTATTATTATTATTATTTTCTTACAGGGATAGCCATGACCAGAGAGCTTGAGTGCCCTCTACCGCCGTTACCAAGAGGCCAACGAGTGGGCTTCTCAGCCCTTTACGCCTTCACTCGAAACCGCCACTATAGGGCCGATGGCCACCACACGCCGTGCCCAAACAATTGACTCTAATGCACAATTACACAGTGGTTACTAGCTCCTCAAATTTTCTCTTCCATCGTAACAAAGCATACAAAAATACAATAATTGCATAACACAACAAGGGCAAGTGAAAACAAAATCCGAAGATACATCAATACACGGGGAGGCTTCTCTTCTTCTAATACTGGTGCAATACAGCGAGAGTGAAAACCAAGACATGTATAATATATACTTAATGGATATTCGTGAGCAATAAAAGGAAATATCATCATAATTTATGCGTTTAAGCTATCGGATACGGTAAACTCATATTTACACTCAAATATATATTTTCTATATATTTTATTGAGATCATAAAAAAAAACTACAACCTAAATCTCTGATAATATATGTTAGATATTTTAACATGACATTAATAATTATAATATCACCTAAAAATATCATTTCACTATAAGAAAAAGGACTAGATATAACCAATCTGATGCATAATTGGTCATTTTTGACAATTTTTGATGCATCAGATTAGTTATATTTGATCATTTTTTTTGTAGTATTTTCTCATGGGCAATGGAATTTAGACATAGGCAATTTTCTTTTTGTGAGTTCGTAAAAGTGGCCAGTCAAGGTAAAGGAACTGACATGCATGAAGTAAAACGGCCTCCTTGAATTTTTGCTGAGCTCCGCGAATGTCTTTATATATTTCGTTTAATAAATTTAATTTTTTCGTAAAAAGAAGTATAACTGATAAAGTGTGAAGGTAGGCTTTGGAAGTCACATTTGATTTTATTGGTTTAGTAGGTTGAAAACTTTTACTGCGATCTACAAAACCTGATTATACTAATGTGATACAAATGAACAATAATTTGGACAAAATCAATTTGACACGAATCCGATTGCTTTAGCCTTATTTGGAGCATGACAGAGGATGAGAAATATGTGATTAGCTAGTAGTAAAATAATTTGTCAATAATAATGAAATCACTTTAGTAAAGATGTTTCATTGGGTTTCAAAAAATAAGAGAAAAAAAGTTGAGTAAAAATGTTAAAAAATTACAATATTGTTATAATATATATTTTTAATATTAATTTTCGTTTAATATTTAAAAAAATGGGATATCTTTTTTTTTTTTTGTATTTTGTTTGAAAATTGAGCTAGGTTGTGTTTGGGCTCTAAGATGATCTTAGGTCATGCGCATGCTCTAGTTTATATGTGAATAGTTGTGTTTTGTATGTCCCATTGAGATGTTATGAATATATGAACAGGTTGAGATATATTTAACATTTTATTGGACGTTAAAAAAGTAGTGAGACCCACTATAATTGGATAAGTTGATATGGGTTTAACTCCCAAACATACCCTACTCATTTATAACTTAATGCATCATTTATATTATATAATCCTATTTGATATTGTCTTCAATATATACGTAGTAGTAGTATACCCATGCTAGCACACGGTTTTAAAACGATATTTGTTGTAGTACAGCCATGCTAGCACAGGGTTTTAAAACAAGGGAAATGAAATTCCCATCGATCGAGAAATATCACCGAGAAAAGCTATCGACTGTCTTTTTTCTTTTTTTATTAATGGTTAAAGGTGGTTTTTAATGAGTTTATAATTTATTTTCAAATGGTTAAAGGGTTTAAAAATATTTAAAAAAAAAAAATTGCACGTCCGGTGAGTTTTTTTTGGGGATATTGTTGGTCGGAGGGTGTACACCTTTAAAGGGTTTTTTTTTTTTAAAATATTTTTTTATGCATTCACAGTACACACCCGACCAATATATACTACGGATTATTTGGGTATTGGGCGTACCGCTCCTTTCTCACAGGTACTTTGAAAGTACATTATGCTATAACATATTTTTCAATATGATGGTTCTTTTAACATATATTTTTATGCCACTCACAGTACAGTACACCTGATATAGTATACACTATGGTAGGCTAGCTCTTCGTATTCGACTGACTGCTCCCCCAATGAAGGTAGTATCGACTTGAAATATGGGCAACAATTTAATATGCTATTTTTTTTTTAGAGGATGTTAGTGACTTTTTTGTCCATTTAGGTGCAAAGGGATTGCACCCATTACAAAAAATCTTAGCTTTTGTAACCAATGAATAACGAATAAAATATTATTTGTGACTAATTTTAATTATAAATAGTCACTTGACTAACATTAACTGATTACAAAAAGTCATTTTGCTTGTAGTGACCTCTCGCATCAAGTTGATGATCGAGACATAGAAGTAATATTTTTTGGGGGAGATGATTAAATTTTGTTGGAGATGATATATTTATTGCTGATGATGGAGATGACTATCTTTTTGTGAAGCATCATTTGTAGAGATCACATATTTTTCGGTGGAGATAACTATCTTTAGTGTATTTTGTCTCCTAACATGTGGCTACTGTAAATTCAAGACTTCGTGAGTATCTCAATGCTTTATTGAACAAGTTTGACCTTTTTATTGGAATGTTTTCTAGGTCAGGTAATTGCCAATGCATTTCTCCTGCAAACCGAAATAGTGCGCGCTGATGCCATTCTATGATCAATCGTCAAAGTCTTAATTCCAATTTGCCGGTTTTCCATAGACGAATCAAACTATGCTTAGCTAAGCGAAAGATTACAGAGTAAAACACATCGATTATGTAAGCACAAGCAAGAAAGTCCTAATTCCAAGTCTTAATTCCAACTTGCCGGTTAAATTCATGTCTTCATGTACGTAGTTATATAGATCAAGAACCACCTAATTAGGACCAGAATTGTCTTAGGAGTACGTAAAAGTAAAAAAAGATTTGCATTATAGACTTTATGTCATCATCCAGACTTTAAATTTGCTTACAATGATCACAAAAAAGACGCTATCGTCTTTTAATGTAGAGTAGCCTATGCCCGACACCCGGTTTCCATACATGTGATTTGCAAGCAATTGTTAAAATATACTTAGTTAATTAACAAATATATAATGATAAAAAATAGAGCAATTGTTTGCTTACGAATGTAATAATTGCTTGCAAATATATGTAATAATTGTTAATATATGTAACCCTTAATTTTTTTTTACAAAATAATATTAAAATGAATATTATTAATTTAATGCAACATTATTTCCTTACATTAGAAATTTAAATATTGATGTTTTATATCCAAATATCAAAATAATATACTATTTAAATAGGTTGGAGGAAACTCCTTCCAACCTAGTGTAGAGAAATATGTAAGGCGGCTAGAAAAAAAAAAAGGTGACAGCTCTACGTCAATATTGCTATTTTTGAAGACAGACCAGGTTGGAAAACTACAACCAGAAAGGCACGTGGGGTTGGAAAACAAGTCTGAGTATGAGACTTCCTAGCTAATGCTTATTAAACAAGTGACTCCCTGGTCGTGCAATCGGAAGATTAACGGTTGATTGGCCTAGCCAACATTTTTTTACTGGAGTCATCTTTTAGAATTTAGACCACGAGCTTTGACAAATTTTCAATACATTACCAGACTTTAGCTGGAAAAATGTCTTTTCTCAGGAAAATATCTTTTCTCAGGAAAATATCTTTTACCAGACTTTACTGGATGCTTCTTATCACCATGTTATAACAAATATCTTTTCTCAGGAAAATTTTAGTTCTGCTTTGTCGTTTCCTTTAGCATGTGTTTTTTGAAAAAAAATTAAAAAATACTAAAAACTAAAGAATGAAGTAACGGTATAGTCCAGCGTCAACGGCCCACAAGTGACAATAGTACAGTCTAACGAATGTTTTAACGTCAATTTATAAATTTTTCTTTATATAATTTATTTATATTTATAATAATTCTTTTTTCATAAATTAACCTCAGTTTATTTACTTTTATACAAAATCTAGTATAAGAATCCTATTTATATGGACTTTTTAGCTTTTCAAAAATATTTCACAACTGTGTTAAATAAAAATCAATCGTTACCTATAAAAATAGACACGTAACTTACTTAAATCTCTAATCAACTATGTATTTTGATCTATAAGCCTGAAATACTAAGTAACATATTTTTCTTAAGAAAAGTCTAAAATTTTCGTAGCCTTTACTTTTACGTAATCTTTTTATAATTAAAACATTTTTCATAAGTAAAATATATCATTCGGCAATGGCACACAATTAGATTCCTCACTTCTAGATCGATCAGATCTCGACTTTACTGCTCCACCCTTCTCCACAGGTATGCGAGGGTTTTTGACGAATGTTTTGAGGCAATTTCTTCGTTTGCTATATTAATGAATCTCCCAGCTTTGCTCGACTTAAAATGGTTGTCTATTCTCCGAATAGACACATCACATGGTTGGGATAAATATATGAACAGTAACAGGAAAACTGGGATGTCTGTTCGAAGATGCCAAGAAAACCAGTTATCTTTTCTTTTGTTATTGCAAAAAATGCTTCCATTTCATTTGGATCCGAACATTATGTATCTTGATACATTGAATTGACTTCATTCATGAAAACAGGGCTAAGCTCGAATTGAGACGGGGGACCTATGGAATGAAACCCATTTGCTCTGGACAATTTTCTCCTAATTGGACAGTGCTTGGAAAGATTTGTCGATCTAAAATTATACCTTTAGTAATTCCAATGCGAGGGAATTGACAGCCTTCTTAAAAGACATTTGAGAACTCGATGCTTGGTTGAGATTAGAATATGAAACATGTACTGAACATCCTTGGCTTGATCAGGGTTGTTATATCCCTCTCCAAAAAAGTATATATATATAAGTTTACAACATCTTTTATAATATTTTACACCATATATGTTATGAAGTAGGGATCTCGATTTTTAAGTAATGCTATTTATTATGATCCTCTGATCATAATTTGATGATTATGTAATATTAAATTATTAGAGATTATTAATTATGTTTTATTTGTAGGCATATCATTTAAGGTTATCTTAAGGAATGTTGAGAAGAAGATGATAAAATAAATAATAAATAAAATTTTCACGTGGTTGGACTTTGCTTACTAATTAGCTAGCGCCGCCTCTGATTCCATGACAACAGGCTATCAACTCCCAGTACTACTTATTCAAACTTCTTGACAAAATTCCACATATAATCCAAAAACATCGTAATTTACCCTAATATTGCATTATTCTTATATTGTTATTGAAGGAAAAGTCATCTTTCCATAAAAGGAAGGGTATTTGATCATCATGAAGTTTGAAGGTAGTCTAAGTCATGCACATTTGATTATATTAATTTATTAGTAGACGGGAAATTTTTCTACCATCCTGCAAAAACTTGATACGGATGTTATAGTGTAGTTCAATATATTTTGTAACTTAAGGCGATTATTAAATATATTATGTTTTAATTTAAAATTAATAATAATATTTAAATATAAAATAATAATTTTTTATTAAAAATTTTGACATGCAAAACAAATATCGAAACTTTTTTTACTAATAATATCATAAGTAATACAAAGATTTGAAAGAGAATCTAAATTTTTTTGGTAATTAGAGTATACTTTTTTATAACTTAAATACTTATTTTTGTTTTAAGTAATATATACTTCTTTTAATACTTAATTTTGAAAATAAACAAAGCCATCAACAACAAAATACACATAATTTTATTACTTTTATTCCAGTTTTACTATTGTTTGAAAATCTTGTACATTTTAATTGTAAAATCTGTGAGTAAAATTTTTATATTTATTTATTTTTTTAACCAGATTTTCTTATTTAATATTGATTTTATTCTGGACAAAATGTTTTTTTATCTTCTACACTAATCAATATTTTCTATAATTTTTTTTCTTTGTGGGAGCTAGCCTACTCAAATTGAAAGCCTTAACCGACAGCCTTGAATGCGACACCAAACAACAAGATTTTAGACACTGATCCTATTGATTTAATTAAAAAAAACTCTTCAAGAACCTTTTTTCAACTAACAATATATATTATAAATACATATATTAGCGCCCACCAACCCGCCGATTAATTAGCCTCCAGCCTTGACCAATATGTTATAAGGCTATAACATCAAATAAGACAAAATCTTAATATATATATATATATATAGGATTCTTTGAAATTCGTGCATGAGTCGTGTGCCCTTAATATCTTATCATATAGCCACTGAGGATCTATATAAATAGGTCATATGGTAGAAGGCCTAAGCATATGTTACACAGCAATCCATATAAACAGAAAAGCAAAGCTTCACTAATGGCTCATACAATGCAATATCATAGCATTATTGATTCCATCCGAAATTGCAACCTCCCTACATTGCTCCCACCTAAAAGAGCTGTCTCAGCTTTAACAAGAGGAAAAGGTGGTGATGTTTCTCATCCATTCCAAAAAATGGCTCCTGAAGAAAATTCAAGTACTGACTCTACTATTGTCCGACGATCAGCAAATTATCATCCTACTATTTGGGATTATAATTACATCCAATCAATAAGAAGCGAATACGTGGTAAAGTGTGCGATTTCTATTTTTTTATTGATTGTCTCAATAGTTTAATTTATAATTGTTGTTGATTTATTCGAAAATTTGTTTAAATTTTAGGGGGAGTTATTCACCCGAAAGAGTGATAAGTTGAAGGAAGAAGTGACAATGATGTTTCACAAAGTGGTGGATCCTATAAAGCAACTTGAGCTTATTGACACTTTGCAAAGACTTGGAGTATCTTACCACTTTGAGGATGAAATAAGGAGGATATTGGAAAATAAATACAATACTCATCATAATGGTGCTGTTTGCGAGAAGCAGAGTTTATATGCCACATCTGTTGAGTTTAGGCTCCTAAGACAACACGGATATGATGTACCTCAAGGTAAATGACATACTAGAAATGCTCTGAAAAAATAAATATCATATTCACAACCCCACACTTATTTTTAAAATTTGGTGAGCATTGTTGATTGCAGAGACTTTCAAAAGTTTCTTCAATGAAAAGGGAAATTTCAAAGAATGTCTATGTGTTGATATTGAAGGAATGTTGGCTTTATATGAAGCCTCGTTCCACTTGAGAGAAGGCGAAAGCATTTTAGAGGAAGCAAGAGATTTTGCAACCAGACATCTTAAAGAGTATGTCGATCAAAGTAAAGATCATCATCATATTTGTATGATTGTGAACCATGCCCTAGAGCTTCCACTGCATTGGAGGGTGATAAGGTTGGAAGCAAGGTGGTTCATTGATACATATAGAAGCAGAGAAGATATGAACCCTATCTTGCTTGAGTTTGCAGAACTGGATTTTAATATGGTACAAGCAGTCCACCAACAAGATCTAAAAGAAGTGTCAAGGTAAAAAACATGTTTATCCTCGTTTTATAACTTGGAAGGTAGCCTCAAAAGCTACGAGGAGATTTAAGGCATGGTTGAATATTTGGAGTATTTTAGAAATTGTGAATAGAGGCCAAATGATTTGAGTGAAGATGTTTTATAAGATTTTTGAAAAAGAAGAGAGAAAAAGTTAAAAGAAAACATTATAAAGTTAAAAATTGTTTGACTATAAATTTTTAATATAGTTTTTATTTTGAAGCTTGTAAAAATTATATTGATTTTTGTTTTTGAATGTGATCAAAAGATTACAAAATTTGAAATTGAAAAGTATTTTATATTTGAGTGACATTTGGAAATAAAATTTTGAGAATTCTCATATTTGCCAAACATCCCTTTGATATATATTAAATAGAGAGGAAAGAAAATGCAATATATGTTCTATTTCTAAAACATATATTATTTTCTTGTCTCCTAAAAAAGGTGGTGGAGGAACACTGGCCTTGAAAATTTGAGCTTTGCAAGGGATAGAGCGGTGGAGAATTTCCTTTGGGCTACAGGAGCATTATTTCAACCTCAATTTGGACATGAGAGGAGAATGTTAGCAAAGCTTGGTGCATTGTTGACAATAATAGATGATGTCTATGATGTCTATGGCACTTTAGAAGAACTTGAGCTCTTCACGGATGCCATTGAAAGGTTTGTATTAATAGCAGCACACCTCAAATACTTCAAATATGGCTGCTTATCTTTACTGCAAATACTTACATATAATTTGTTCATGTGATCCAGATGGGATGCCAATGAAATGGATCAACTTCCTTATTATATGCAAATTTGTTTCCTTTCTCTCTACAACACGATTAATGAAATGGCTTTTGACACTCTCAAAGAAAAGGGATGCAATAGCGTTTGGTACATGAGAAAGTCGGTAAGGCCCAGACTTTATTATTCATAACTATTTACCAAGAGTTTATTGTTCATAACTATTTACCATTATACATATTATCTCTTATAACTTTTCTAATTCATTGATCCACCGCAATTGTTTTAGTGGGCAGATATATGTAAATCTTATTTGTTGGAGGCAAAATGGTTTTACAACGGATATACACCAAGCCTTCAAGAATACCTTGAATATGGATGGATGACAATAACAATAGCGACTATATTGGTGCATTGTTATTTTTTCGTCACAAATCCCATTACAAAGGAAGCCTTGGATTCATTGGAAGAGTATCCCGATATAATTCGTTTGTCATCATTGATTGTGCGACTTGCAGATGATCTTGGAACATCTACGGTTTGCAAAACATACTTTTCTAATTCTTTCTTAATATTTATTGGGCTACTTCACGTGAACATAGGATAACATGTTTTTATATGTTTTGTACTGCCCAGGACGAGTTAAAGAGGGGGGATAATCCTAAATCAATCCAGTGCTACATGAACGACACTGGTGCTAGTGAGGAAGATGCTCGTCAATACATGAGGTCATTGATTAGTGCAACATGGAAGACAATGAATGGAAATTACATGAATGCAAGTTCTCCATTTTCTGAAACATATAATGAGATTGCAACCAACATTGCAAGGACGTCTCAATTCATGTACCAACATGGAGATGGGCATGGCATTGAAAACCATGAGACTAAGGACCGCGTGTTAAAGATGTTTATTCACCCCATTCCCATAGCTAAGAATTGATAAATGGTTGGCTAAATCATGTCCAAATATGTTCTACTTTTCCATGTCATGTCTTTCTTATATATATTTGGGGACTGAATCACTTATACTCAAAGGTAAATTGTCTTTTTACCTTACTAATAATACCAGTTATCCTTGCAAAAATAAATGATGTACAAGCCAATCGAAATTCAATAACATTCTTCTTTCTCTTGGAAAGAAATACAAGTTTCTCGATAATTATATTATAGATATCTTGCAAGCTACATTTCTTTCTTGATATATATATAATTAGGGGCTCTACATGGAAAACTTAGAAAAAACTTCCAGTTAATAATTAAGTTGTAACGGGTTTCTATATATAGAAGATTATGATTTGTAATTTTATTGAACCTCGTAGTCGTAGTAAACATTTTTCAAGTCTGTCGTCAAGACCAGAAGTACAGACGTAAAGGAAGTATCTAGTAGTTTACATGAAAAATATACAGAATACATTACTACAACAAATTCTAATCCTAAATTATCATGATCATTTCTTTATGGGAGAATGGGGTGGGGGTTTACCTGTTCCATCATTAGCAATATTAACCTCATTAAAACTCAAGATAACAACAGAAGGGCTTTAGAACCTGAGTTATTTAAGGAGATGAGGGTTGGATTCTTCTAATCGTACACCCTTCTGATCTGGTTCCATTCCCATTGCCATGCATCGATCATCAGGGTTTTCCATCTTCTGCCAATCAACTCCATGAATTGGGAACCCTATAAATTTGAAGGAATGAAAATGAATTCGATCATTCCAATTCTGAACAGACAACGACCACAAAGTTCAGCATTTCCCCATTCCACAGTTGCTGAACAACATGCAGGGAGAGGACGACATACAGTATAATCACCATTATATTTACAATAAACAGAATTTCTGCTACAACTTCATACATAGTTATATAACTTTTGAGGATGATATATACCTGTATATGCCGCATTGGTATGATGTAACCAATGTTGAATGTTTTCCTCTTCATTTTTAAGAGACTAGGGCTGGTTTGATTACAAAAATCCAACTATCTTATCTCATATAATCATTATAATATTTTTAAATTTTTATATAAAATATAATAATTAATAATTTATTTTTTTCAAATCTCAAAACAAAATTAATATTAAAAATTATATTATAATAATATTTAATTAACTAATTTTAACAAAACATCTCATGTGAGAATCATTGAAAAGCTGAGAATACACTACGCTGACTAACAAATATTTCTCATGTTTTCATACACATTTTCTACGTACGTCCACCTAAAACGTTTCCGTATTCACCATCGAATTACCATTTTCACATAAGCGTGCTTAAAATCTCTGGCACATAACATGCATCTATATTCTTTAACCAATCACTTAAACAACAAAGCTCTGATAACAATACTTGGTTTGCAGTGGTCTCAACTGATTTCTGTGATCAATTCAATACATTCATAAGCCTATGTATAACTCAGAAAATAGCTAATAAAAGTTCTCGAAAAATTTCAACCCATCCAGAGCCTTGCAAATTAAGCAGCACCTTCTGCATTGACTTTCTTAATCAATGCGTGGAGAGAACCATACTGTGTGTCAATGGCTGAACCTCGCTGCCTTGGGAAGGATTTGGTGGCTCACCACCTAGTTCCTGTCATAACAGTTTCAGAAATGTGATCAGGGACCCGCAAAAGGACATCGAATGAAACTGAATAATCAATAACTCGGACAAGAAAAAAAAATAAAAAAATAATGATAATTAAGTGGACTTAATTTAACGGGTGACACATTCATAAAAAAAAAAAAAAATAGGTGGAGGTGAAGGGGACAGATCAGCTTCTGAGCTATCTGCACAGCATATTACTATAGTATAGATTAATCAATGTTTTACGTTTTGCATTAAATCTTCATGAAAAATCATTAAATTTTTTATTAAAAATTATTTTAACACTGTACATCATGCATATTTTTTTTTCTTTATTAACTTATATATAATGTGTAGATGATGAGTAGAAAAATTCTTTTAATTTAAAAAAAAATTAAATATAATGTGTAGTATAAAAATGATGGATAGGACTAATATAGAATCTTTTTTACAAGAGCGACTTATTTGAAAAAAAAAAAGAAAAACCTTTCTGGACTCTTGTACGACCTTTCTAACATTTGTTTCTCATAATTTACTTACAGTTTTTTATTGAGGCTTTACATGAGTTTACTGCCTAGCAATTATAGAATTTTCTCGTATTTTGGCACTTATATAAATGTTTGTTTTAAGGTTTTGTTTGGGTGTTGATTGATGAGATCCATGATATTAGATAATAAGAGAAGTATATGGATAGTCGTAAAATGATTTGTAAATAGTAATAAAATAATTTACATTCAAATGTTTTATAAGATTTTGGAAAATGAGGAAGAAAAATTGAATAAAAATATTATAAGGTGAAAATATTGTTAAAATATAATTTTTTGTAGAAATGATTTTTGTAGTCTTAAAATGTGTGAGTGTTGCACTCCTTTTAAGTATTGGCCGGTATGTAGATGTTGAGATCATCATGAGATGAAATAAAACCAACTCAACATTCAAATGGGAGATTTTGATACAATTGATTTTCTTTTTCATACGGTATTGAGATGCTTTATAAAAAGGCTAAAGGCATAGTGTGTAGAAATGTTTCATAGTAAAGAGCAGTGTTTTCTTTAGTGGAGAATTTGAGCTCAGCCCCTGTAAAATTCTGAATTTTTCATAAAGAACCTTATTCATATGTAGAAGAAATAATAATAATCATAATAATAATATATTATTATTTAGGAGTTTGGATTGGCATAAGAATGCCTTTTGAGTAGATCTCAACTCTTATTTGGTTTGGACCCATTTTTGGTACAAGGCTTTCTATTTCGTTAAGACATAGAAGAAATTAGGCTCAAGAGAGTGATCACATGATGTCTCTAACATTGAAAGCCCAAGATAAGTCTTGGATGAACAAGGAGGTGCCACTTGGCAATAAGGAAGGATATAATGGATATTTCTAGAAAAAAGTACAATGGACATTTGTTTAAATCTTATGGAAAGGAAGGAAAAAGTGAATGAAGGCCCAAAAAGCCCAAAAGGTTTGGCCATGAAGGTGTTAGGTGCCACTTTAGATTTTGAATCCCACTTGGACACATGTCAAGCTAAAACACAATCTACTTTTGCTTTTTCTAAAAGGTGCCTTGGGAAGAAAAAAATGTGGGTTCTAGAATGATTTCATGAAGAAGAACAGTGTGGCCGGTGCATGAGAGAGGGAGATTAAGTGTAAGAGTGGAAAAATTGCCTTGGGAATGATCAAAGATCCACTTACATGTCACCCATGCAAGAGAGAAGGATTAGGATTTTGAGTGAAAAGACTTTGAAACCTTTCTAATACTTTGAACCTAGACACAAGTTGAAGGGTGAAATGGGAAAGAAGGGAGAAGTAGGGCTTTGGTTTTTAGAGGGAAGGCCTAGTCGAATCCTCACCCTTTTATCTTCCCCATGACATCCTATCATGAGGGAGAAGATGGAAGAAATGGACAAGTGACAAGCATGCATTGGATGAAAAAATGCATGTGAGGATCCTAATCCTATATAAACCTAAAGCCAAAAATGAAGGGGAGGGGGGAAGGGGGGGGGGGTTGATATGATTTTTGTCTCCCTCCACTTTACGGTTTTGGCTAAGACAAGTTATTCCCTAGGTCACCATTTTCTTTCAAATCTTCAAGATTTTAGCATCATTTTTTGAGTGGGAGATCATTACATGAAGATAAGTACATCCCTTATTTGTTTAAACACACCATGCACGATTTAGAGTGAAGAACAACCACCACCTTTCACTCTAAAGATTTTCTTATACCAACACCCACTTTCACTCAAAAACTAGGATTTTCACTTCTTTGAAATGGAACCCTAGGTGTTCTGTTTTGAACGTTAAAAAATAAGATTTGATAGGAGGAGTTTCGGATTTCACTAGAATAGGAAAACGAGGGTTTGATCTCTTAGAGTTTCGGCCCTAGGATTTTTGGAATGAAGAACTGGTTTTCTAAAACACCAAGCACTCATCCTCACTTGAGATTTTGGATTTTAGGATTTTGCATGTTTCAATCTTGATATGTTTCCATGATTATTTTTTTAGATTTATCTTGCTTACTATTCTTGGATTTTTTGTAAGTAAACTCTTAACTTAAGTTGGATATTATTTGTGTTTTTTGTGTAAACTTTATCTGTTGTTTGGTTGTTTGATTATTCGAATATTATCTCAAGTTATATGTGAGGGTTTTCGGCTATATGTTTTGAGATATGATTATTGACCATTTGGTGAAAATATGGAGGTGGTATGACCTATATAATTCGGCCTATGTGATTAGAGATGTGTTTGATTGATTATTTGATGAAACTATAATGTTTAAGGACTTGTATGATTTGGCTATGAGTAAATGCTATGTTTTTATTAAATATTTCAATGTATAAATGGATGCATGTTTCGGTCTACACTAGTTCTTACATGTTAATAATGTAAACTTATTAATTGCTAGAACATATGTATTCAGCCTTGAGAAAATAGTGCAGCTAGAAGATGTGTTGTGATGAGTTGATAAAAAAGAACATGTTAGAGAACTTTAGAATTTCAGCTAAATCTTGAAAATAACTTAGCATAGTTGTTTGGATAAGTAGTTAAGTGGATGCATGAGTTTATAAGATAGAAGGGTGAAAATGATCACTTTGGATGGTCTAAGTGATTCGGCCACGACCACTTAGGGTTTTGTATAATTCAATTCTTACCCTTTTACGCATGAAATAGTTAAGTTTTTATTAAAGTAAAGTGTGTTTGGATGTTTTAATGTTTTCACGCTATGTTTGGAACTGTATGCTATGAATGAGAGTATCTAATTCAGCTTTCATACCTTGCATGGATGAGTCAATGTTTGCATATGAGTTAATGTCACACGTTACTTGCATTTGGGTCCTTGTTTTGAAAAGAAAATGTCAAAAATTTTATAACGACCCTAAATGCTAGGATGAAAAAATGCCTTAGTAGAACTCATTCACTCATGAGTGTTTAAAGTCGAGTGGAATCCCTGGGTCGACAAAGTACAATTGACGGACCTCAAATGGTTCCTATAGAAGGATATTGGAGTTGGGTTTGTGCCTAAAGCTAGTGGACGAGTCTCACAATGAAGGAGAAATATGTGAACTACTGTGTAAAGGTTTATAAGATGATTCAAATGGGAACATGTGTACATATTTCGGTTAGGATGATTCAAATGGGAACAAGACTTATTCAAATTGCATACTCAAGCTACCTAATTTGACTCAAGATCATATGTCATTATGTTGAAGGAAGCCAATAATAAAGAGTTTTAGTTAAATAAGTAAAAGATTTTGAAGGAATATTCTAATTCAAATGAGGCAATCAGATTGAGTAATTTGAGATGCATAAATCGAATTCATATGTTGGCTTTTGCTACTATATTTTAGTTTACTTCTTGAGAAAGAATCTAGACAAGTGGAAAGTATTGATTGGAAGACAAGAATCTATAGGTAGCAAGTGATGATTGGAAGAAAATGGAGAACCAAAATATTAGACATCTCTTTGGATGAATTTCAGCTATGGTGATTCTAAATGGAATTTCCAATTAGTTCAAAGTCAAGGGAGGACACTTGGCTTGAGATAAACTGGTTTGAACAAAGAGATAGGTAAGAAAAGAGTTTTGTCAGCTAGCTATAAGTGGCAACCGGAAATTAGGAAGGAAATGAGATGTAAACTGATTCATGCAATGACACCACCAACTTAGGCCTATGGTAACCAACTTAGTGTGTTGTCTTATTTGAAAAATCTTTGTAACACATATAATAACTTGACATGTGTAAGGACAAGTGGCACTCAAGGGACTTAGGATTAAGATGAATTTCGGATGGCATCTAGGGAGATTGGAGTTGCTGAATCAAAGTTTTTGTCTTACCTTAGATTGTTGATCAAAGTTGGAGATGATATGTATATCTAGACTTTTGGCATTTTTTCCTATGTGTCATAAGATAAGCCATTGATCCTTTACTTGCCAACCAAGCATAAACAAGGTAAAATGATCACCTTAAACCTAAGAGTGACAAGTGGCTCACGGCAATAGAGACTTGTGTATGTGTTTTTAGATTCTTCACTCAATTTTATATAAGGTGGTCGACCAAGCTTATAGTAGACCACCTTATAGGAAGTTCACTCCCTTTTTCCCATCTCAAGCTCTCAGCCAAAGCAAGAATAAAACTCTCTCCACCTTTTTATCCATTCACTCACCCTAACAATCTATCTACAAGGCATTTTAGGTGTGTTTCCAAAGGATTTTCAAAGATAAATCTCTTTCACAAGTTAAATCTCTTGGGAAGATTTTGCTATGTTTTTCTATGTTTTATTAAGATGATAGTGTTAATCTAAGGAATAGTTGGAGGTTTATAGTGAAAATTCGATAGAAGAACTTAAAGATGTTAGTTAGTAAATTATGGTTAAGGGCTTGAATACTAGTGTGGGAAACCAACCCTACAGTAGATATAAGCTCAGTTAAGCTGAACCACTTAAGTCTAGTGTTCTGTGTTGTCTTTATTTTTTTTATTTTTTGATAGAAACTTCTCAATTTCATTACCTTAGTAAGCAGAAGAGATACAAAGAGGCAACTCCTCTAGTGTTACAATAGGATCAAGGAATGAAAGAGAATCCCTTGCTAACAAGTGAGCTAAGCCATTACCCTCTCTCCTAACATGAGAGATGCTCCACTTGTCTAAGGAACTAAGTAATACACGGGCTTCATCCAAAAACATGCTTGAGCTATTCCACCCTTCTTTGGTAGAGGCAAAAGCCTTAGAGACATGAAGTGAATCACCTTCTAGGATGACATTCAGATATCCTTGGTGAATAGCAAATCTCACCGCTTGTAAGGATTCTGCCAGTAGGGGATTCCTGAACATCGGTTTGGAAACTCTGAGTGTAGCTATGATTTTCCTGGAATCATCATGAGCAAGCACACCAGCACCTACTCTGCCATGAAGTTTGTCTATTGCACCATCCCAGTTAACTTTCACCCATGAGGTAGGAGGAGCAGACCATATGAGAGGCGATGAACACTGAGTAGACTCCTTACCATGCCTGTCTGCTGCTACTGTGACTAGTAATTCCAGTTTTGATCTAGCTTCCTTGACTAAAATCGATGGGTGATAGAAAACTCCCTCGAAGCTAAATCTGTTTCTTCTCCACCATATACTCCTTGCCACAACCACAAATTCAATGAGATCTTGGGGCTCCAGCATCTGGTTCAATTTTTCAAAGAAGGTCAGGAAGGAGCACTCATTCATGACTAATTTTTGGAGTCGCTGTGAACAAGCCCCGCATACATCTTTAGCTGATTCACAATACCATAGCGCATGCATCATATCCTCAGTCTCCAGATGGCATATGGGACATAAGGGGTTTTCTACCACTTTCTTCTTAAATAGATTTTGCATGGAGGGAGGAGTCTAAGTAGGCTCTCTAGAGGATAACTCTATCAGCAGGCAAAGCTTCCAGGTTCCATATCTGCTTCCAAACTAGGATGGTAAGTTGGCTGGTAGATGCTTGTCCCTTGACTGCTAGTGCTCTTTCATTTTCCAGGTGATAGGCACTTCTAACACTGTAAGCCCCATCCTTCGTTTCCTTCCAAGTAAGCTTGTCTTTGCTGTCCAGGGTGCTTATCCGTGTCTTTAGGATTGTCTCGACTTCACCAGGGTCAAAGACTAGTCTTACAAGTTCTTCGTTCCACTGCTTTGAATGATCTATCAGCTCCGATACTGTAGCATTTAGGTTGAGTATTTTGATCGTGCTGCCAACTCTGCTAAGTAGGGGTTGAGCTATCCATTTGTCCTGCCATATCTTGGTGTTGTGGCCATTTCCAATTCTCCAGTAGGATCCTAGCTCAAGAAGAGGTCTCGCTGCCAAGAAACTTCTCCAAATGAAAGATGGCTTGGAGCCAAGTTTGGCTTGCAGAAAGTTGGTCCGAGGGAAATATTTAGCCTGCATTACCTTAGCTGCGAGAGAATCAGGATATTGGATGAGTCTCCAACATTGTTTTGCGAGCATTGCTTTGTTAAAAGCCTCTAGATCTCTAAACCCCATTCCTCCCTCAGCTTTGGACTTGCCCATCCTCTTCCAGGATATCCAATGAATTTTGTGTTCAACCTTCTATTGTCCCCACCAGAATTGATGAATGGAGCTATTGATATCATGAAGGAGAGAAAGATGTAACTTGAACACCCTCTTGGTGTAAGTAGGGAGAGCTTGAATCACTGCTTTGATGTACACTTCTTTTCCAGCCTGAGATAGGAGTCTAACCTTCTGGTTTCTTAATTTTGCTCTCACACTATCAAGGATACTTTTGAATGTTTTGTATCTATTCTTGCCTACCAAAGTCAGCAATCCTAGATATCTTTCATAGGAGGTTGCAGCTTTCATTCCAGCAATAGAAATGATATAGGACTGGGTGACCCGCGAGGTATTTTGGCTGAACAGGATTGCTGTTTTGTCCATATTAATTCTCTGGCCCGAGGCTCCCTCATACACCCTAAGAAGACCCATCATTATAATCCATTCAATAGCATTTGCTTTACAAAACATAAGGCTATCATCAGCAAAAAATAGGTGAGAGATTCTAAGAGGACCCTTAGCAATGGGCACTCCATGAATCATTTTTAGTTCCTCTGCTTTTCTGACCTGGGAGCTGAGGGCTTCTGCGCACAAAATGAATATGTAATGTGAGAGGGGGTCCCCTTGGCGGATCCCTCTTGATCGCTGGATTCTCTCTTGTGGAATGCCATTGATGAGGAGAGCAAAAGAAACTGTTTCTATGCATTTCATAGTGAGTTCCACAAAACTGTCACAGAGGCCCATTTTGTATAGGACAGCTCAAACAAAACTGTTTCTATGCATTTCATAGAGATAATGTTAGGCAGGAAAGCTTTTAATCTATTGGCAATAACTTTATAAATTAATTTATAAAGCACATTCCAGAGAGATATAGGCCGAAAATCGATCACTTTGTCAGCTGCTTTTTTCATAGGAATGAGAAAGATGAAGGTATGGTTAATATCCTGCATACTGCCACCTGAGTTCAATACTGAGAGGACTGCTGTGCACACATGTGGTCCCAGGATTGACCAGTGTTTGTGATAAAAAATAGCTGGGAATCCATCTGGCCCTAAAGAGCTGAGACCTTCCATGCCAAAGAGAGCTTCTTCTACTTCTTGAAAGGTATAAGGTTGAGTAATGAGAGAGTTTTGTTATGTTGTGACTTTCGGTTCCAAGCCTGATAGACATTCATCGATTCTTGTTGGATTGGAGGTGGAGAATAGCATCTTGTAATAGTCTCGGAAGAGCTGATTGATTGCCTCTTTTTATGCCAGGTTTGACCCTCCTCATCCTTTATCTTCTTGATCCGATTAGTGTCCCTCCTCTTTGATGCACAGTGGTGAAAAAATTTTGTGTTTCTGTCCCCATCTCTAAACAACCTTTGCTTTACCCTTTGCTTCCACCTTAAATTATCCTCTTCGAGGTATTTGTTTATACTGCGCTGAAGTTGCTTTACAACCCCATTTAACTCTCCCTTGTTTCTCTTTTGCAAGTCTGTGAGTTGCTTTAGATGCATTCTCACTATCTGCCTTGAGTTCTCAGGCACAACTTTTCTCCACTAGAGCAGTTTTTGCTTGCAAATTTCCTGTCCTTCCATAGCATAAGCCAACTTGTTACTAGAATTTCTAGGATGTCTCCAAGCATCTTCTACCACTTGATGGAAATCAACATTTAGGAACCAGCTAACGTCTACCTGAAATGGCTTGTCTGTATTGCAAGCTGTAGGTTGGTTGCTATCACATGATACCATAATCAGGCAATGGTCTGATGTGAGAGCAGGTAGAGTAGATACCTTGGCAAGAGGGTAGTTGTCATTCCATAAGGCATTGCAGCTCTGTCCAATCTCTCTTTGGTAAAGGCCCCCTCTGATCTGCCGTTAATCCATGTGTATTTGTTGCCTACAAATCCTAGATCAAATAACTCACAGTGTTCCACTAAGGATCAAAAGGCCTCAATCTGAGAAAAGGGTCTTTGAGCACCTCCACTTTTGTCTCCAAAAAACAAAACTTCATTAAAATCCCCGAGGCATAGTCATCCTAGGGAATCAGGTGGCTTAATCTTTCTAAGAAGGGCCCAGCTGTGACACCCCGAACCCGTAAGGGGGGTCCTGAATATCAACCTATTTGACTTGGACCTGTTTTCATCTACAAATTTTATCTAAAATATATCTGATCAAATCCACAAATAATTCCTCATCTCCAAATTTTAAGAACAATTAAATCCTAAATATCCATAAAGTTCATACATTAAATAAAATAATGCCATCATATAGGGTCCACAAACTTCCCATCAAAAATCCTACTAACACTTTAATCTAAACATGCTAAATAACGTAATAACAAAATAACAAATATCGTCTTCACTTCTACCCCAAAGATGACCGCCTATCCTGGTCCCAACATATTAACCTTGGTCCTCAAGCGAGACCTCCACTTCATCTGAAATGTATATAGATAAGGGGTGAGTTCATCTACAACTCAGTAAGCAAAACACCTATTCTAGTATGTAAATCATGAGCATTTTAATAAAATCCTTAAGCATGTAACGGAAAAACTTTTATTCCAAGTAAACAATTCCAAAACTTATAAACCCATTCCAAAAGCTGAGCGAACCTTTATTTTTCATAAAGTATACACAAAACTAACTTTTTTATAATCAAATCACTTTGGCAAAAATAACTGTAACATCTCATCCATTTTGAAACATATACCATGTTTAACCCCCGTGGTAGGGTTGTGCTATCCCCGGTGGCCAAACCAGGCAGTATCATGTTGTGAGACTTTCCCTCATTCGTTCTCGGAGCCCCGAGTGTGCACATAGGAAAGAAACACATAAAAAGGATCTCTTTGTTTCCAAAGTGATTGCACTCCTATTATATTGTATCATGGAGGTACCAACCATATCACGTGAATCCATATAATCATGTCCGAAACATATTCAGAAATAAAGACAAACAGATAAGTATGCCAAAGGTTTTTCCGTAAACATATCATATTAAGCCACTTGTTTTTCACTTTCTTATCCATTTCCATACAAGCCAAAAACACAACAAAACATATTATTTTACATGCACAAGATAGCATCAAAATTAATGTTCGCTCTTATGCATAGTTCAGAAATATGTCAAATATTGCTCATGTCTACACATTTTATGTCAAAAGAAAAATTTCTCTATCATATAAATTTTCATGGGCGAATGCATAAAACGTATACTGAGGTTGTTTTTCACATTTTTCTTCAAAAAGTAGAACATGCACATTTTATAAAAACCAACCTCAAACAAATTTTCTTTTTATGTAAATCTAGGATAGGAGCCCCGCTTACTTGACTCCTGTAGCGAATTATCAAAATTTCGAGTCCAATCTCTAAGATTCTCGTCGCCTATTTATAAAAAAAAAAACACTCAACGTTAACGGCCAGCAAAACCAATCTATGTATATACAAAAATGATAATCTAATGTTCCTAATCTGAAAAATTTTGCAAAACTCCTTTCTTCAAACTACCCTAGCTTAAAGCGTTACAATTTACTACAAATATCAAGTCAAACAACACCCATAACGTGCTGACCAGCCCCAACAATCCGGGTTGTTATCCCACGCACACATGAATATATATATATATTCCTAACTTTCCAGCTTACAAACCCAACGAGACCAATCACCCAAAAATCATTCAGCAACATAATTATTAACCTCAACATAACCAAGCGGTCTAGCCAACCACAATAATAACGAGTTCCCAAAATTCAACATCACATCTAAAAAAATACTCCTACCCACGGCCATAGCAGTACCCAAACAAAACAGCAAGAATTTGTACCAACAATGGCAAGATTTCATCAACGAAATTCTGAACAGCACACCAATACTACCCCTCGGACAGACCCAAAAATTTTAAAGGAAAACTCTAACCTAAAACACATACGTTAATCACCCATTCAAATCTATCTGAGAAACCTACCTGAGAAGGGAGAGCAACCCGCAAGAAACCGAAGCTTAGAAGATGAAATCCTTGCTTCCCCAAACACTCGGCTGCCACCAACGGAAAAATGCTAGATTAACAGTGGCTAAAACCCCCAAACCGAACCCTTTAATTTAGATGAAATTCCAGAAAAGTTGAGAGGATTAGATCAACTTACCGAGGAGATGAGTGGGTGGCCGCAACAGAGGAGATCGGCGGTAGAGAAAAACCCAAAAACAGGGGTATTCCCGTAGAGAGAGAGAGAGAGAGAGAGAGACTGGTGAAGTGAAACTGACCGCGAGAGGAGGGAACTCCATTTGATGCAACCGCTGGACGTGGCAAACGGGTGAGTGAAAATCGGAAGAAACCGAGGGAAAACAGGGGGCTTGGAACTGTCGGGTGCCGAAGGAAAGAAAGGAAAAGAAAGGAAAAGAAAGAAGAAGAAAGAAGAAGGGCGGAAAAACTAATACCTGGGGTGAAACGGCGCCGTTTTGGTGAGCTGGGCCGGGTTCTTGATACCCTAGAATGGGTCTGGGCTGCGGGCTGCGGGTGCGGGCCTTACATCCTTCCCTTCTAAAAATAAATTCCGTCCTCGGAATTTGCTACAAGAGTTCATAATCCTCGTTGAAGATGTGTGGGTATTTCTCTCGCATTTCCTCCTCGAGTTCCCAGGAAGCTTCACTGCTTGTATGATTACTCCACAAAACCTTAACGATGGGGATGCTACGGTTCCGCAACCTGTGTGCTTTCTTTTCTAAGATCCGCACTGGTTCTTCAATATATGTCATATCTTCCTGAATCTGTAGCGGCTCATAATGAATGATGTGAGTTGGATCGGGGATATACTTTCTCAGCATGGACACATGAAATACGTTATGCACTCCCGTCAGATTCGGAGGAAGTGCTAACTTATATGCCAATGGTCCAACCCGCTCAAGAATCTCAAAAGGCCCAATATATCTAGGGCTCAACTTGCCCTTACTTCCAAATCTCACAACCTCTTTCATTGGTGCTATCTTTAAGAATACTTCATTTCCCACCTCAAACTCTAGTGGACGGCGGCGGTTATCGGCATAGCTCTTTTGTCGACCCTGAGCTGCTTTAATTCTGGCTCGAATAATGTCAATCTTTTCTGTGGTCTTCTGAATGATCTCTGGCCCCAAAATTTTTCTTTCACCAACTTCATCCCAATATAATGGAGACCTACATCTTCTGCCATACAATGCTTCATACGGTGCCATCCCAATACTAGTCTGGAAACTGTTATTATAAGCAAATTCTACCAATGGTAAATGTCGTATCTAAGTCCCTTTAAAGTCCATTACGCATGCCCTCAACATGTCTTCTAAAATTTGAATAGTCCTTTCTGATTGTCCATCTGTCTGAGGATGATAAGCCATACTAAAATTCAACTTAGTACCCATTGCCTCTTGCAAACTTCTCCAAAATCTAGAAGTGAAACGAGGATCTCTATCTGATACAATGGATACTGGTTTCCCGTGTAATCTCACGATCTCTTGTATGTATAGCTCCGCTAGTTTCTCCAACTTATGAGAAACTTTAATGGGCACAAAACGTGCGGTCTTCGTTAAGCGATCGACGATTACCCATATTGCATCTTGTCCGTTTAAAGCCCTTGGTAAACCTGTCACAAAATCCATGGATATATGCTCCCACTTCCATTCTGGAATCTGTAATGGCTGTAACAACCCTGCTGGTCTCTGATGTTCTGCCTTCACCTGTTGACAAGTCAGGCACTGTTCTACGAACTTAGCAATTTCTCTCTTCATACCGTTCCACCAAAAAGACTCTCTCAAATCCCGATACATCTTGGTACTCCCTGGATGAACTGTGTATAAAGAGCGGTGTGCCTCCTCAAGGATTATCTTCTTTACTGTATCATCTGCAGGTACACACAATCTGTCTCTAAACCGCAGAACTCCATCTTCAGAAATGCTAAAATCAACTTTTTCCCCGTTCTTAACTTCCTCCACTAGCTTTATCAATGCTGAATCTACTTTCTGAGCTGCTTTGATTCTCTCTAACAAATCTGGTTGCACTATTAAACTAGCCACGAAAGCACTTGTATCATTGGTGATGATCTCAATACCAGCCCTTTCTAAGTCCATTAGTAACTGGTGTTGAGTAGTAAGGGATGCTACTGCTGAACTCATTGATTTCCTACTCAAGGCGTCAGCTACAACGTTCGCTTTGCCTGGGTGATAATTGATATTACAATCATAATCCTTTATTAGCTCGAGCCATCTTCTCTGCCTCATATTTAATTCTTTTTGGGTGAAGAAATACTTTAAGCTTTTGTGATTTGTGTAGATTTCACACTTTTTCCCATATAAATAATGCCTCCAAATTTTAAGTGCAAACACAACTGCTGCTAACTCCAAATCATGTGTGGGGTAATTTTGTTCATGTGTCTTTAGTTGCCGTGAAGCATAGGCTATAACTTTCCCATGTTGCATTAATACACACCCTAAACCCAATCTTGAAGCATCACTATATACCACAAACCCACCTCTCGCAGTGGGAACTGTTAAAACTGGGGCGGTCACTAGTCTCTGTTTCAAATTTTGAAAGCTTTCTTCACATTTTTCTGTCCACTCAAACTTCTTGTTCTTCCTTGTGAGTGCGGTGAGGGGAACTGCTATCTTGGAAAAACCCTCAATGAATCGGCGATAGTATCCCGCCAATCTCAAGAAACTCCTAACCTCATGTACATTTTTCGATGCTGACCAGTTCACTACTGCTTCCACTTTCCCGGGGTCCACTGAAATGCCCTCTTTTGAGACAACATGCCCCAGAAATGTAACTGCATTCAGCCAAAACTCACACTTCTTCAGTTTAGCAAACAACTTTTCTTCTGTTCCGAGTACTAGCCTCAAGTGTTCCTCATGCTCCTTCTTGCTCTTAGAATAGATTAGGATGTCGTCAATAAAGACAACCACAAATTTATCCAAGAATCCATGAAATACTCTGTTCATTAAATCCATGAATACCGCTGGGGCGTTAGTCAAATCAAAAGGCATAACCAGAAACTCATAGTAGCCATATCTGGTCCTGAAAGCAGTCTTGGATACATCTTCAGCCTTGATCTTCAATTGATTATACCCTGATCGAAGGTCAATCTTCGAGAAAACTTGCGCACCCTGTAGTTGATCAAACAAGTCTTCTATGCGGGGTAAGGGATATTTATTCTTGATGGTTACTCGGTTGAGTTCTCTATAGTCAATGCACATTCTCATTGTTCCATCTTTCTTCTTCACAAATAACACTGGAGCACCCCATGGGGACACACTGGGTCGGATAAAACCCTTGTCTAATAGATCTTGTAACTGTTCTTTAAGTTCGGTGAGCTCCGATGGCGCCATTCTATAAGGAGCCTTGGACAAAGGTGCTGTGCCTGGAACAAGATCGATAGCGAATTCTACTTCTCGGTCAGGTGGTAATCCAGACAAATCTTCAGGAAACACTTCCGGATACTCTCTCACCACAGGAATCTCTTCTAGGCTCAACTCTTCTTTTGGTGCATCTATCACACAAGCTAAAAATCCTTGACAGCCATCTCGCAATAATTTTCCAACCTGAACTACTGATATGATTGATGGGAATAATCGCACTTTCGTTCCCACAAATCGAATTTCATCCCCTTCAGGAAGCTTGAAAACTATCTCCTTTTTAAAACAGTCAATACTGGCATGGTATGAAGCCAACCAGTCCATACCCAAGATTACATCAAATCCAATCATATCAAAAATAATAAGTTCAGCAGGCATCAATCTCTCTTCAATAGATATAGGACAGCCGCGGAGAATTTTGTGACAAGACACTGTAGTCCCCGTCGGAGTTGAGACCACTAAGTCAAAATCCAACCTTTCACCTTCCCATGAGCAGAATTTGGCAAAATTCTTAGAAATAAAGGAATGTGTTGCCCCAGAGTCAAACAGTGTAGTGGCATGATTAGAAAATAAAGAAAGAATGCCTGTGATCACATACAAAGTACCCTTTGATTTAACATCCACAATAATTACTAAGTTATTCCTAAAAGAAAAGTAAGGAATAATACCTGTGATCACATCCTCCCTGCCTTCAGCCTCTCCTGGTGTCAATGCGAAAACCCGAGCAGGTGCAGTAGGGCGTTGGGTATTACCTCGTGGCGCCCCTCCAGTCCTAGGTGGGGGTGGTAGTGGGGCAGGTCTATTGCTGCCCAAAGTAAGCAGGCAATCCCTGAGGTAGTGGCCCGACTTGCCGCACCGGTAACATAAGCCTAACTCTTTCCGGCACTTTCCCGTGTGAACACGGTCACAAGTTCTACAATGATAAGGCTGCTGATCACTCTGAATTGGCCTCTTGCTTGAATTACCCCCTTCATTTCTCTTCTTCCACTGTCCCTGGTTGTTGCTTGTATGATATCCAGATGGGGTAGACCTCTTCCTTTGATCAAGTAAGGTGGCGCTCCTCTGAAGGCATCCCTCAAACAAAGTGGCCTTATTCACCAACTCTGTAAACTTTTTCAACTGGAAACCCATCACTCGTTCGTACAGCTTCTCGTTCAGTCCTTGCTCAAATTTGCGACACTTCTTCTCTTCATCAGGAATTAGATATGCTGCAAAGCGTGCCAGCTCAGTAAACTTGGCTGCATATTGGTGTACTGACATCGTCTCCTGGACTAATGTGGCAAACTCCATAGCCTTATCCTCTTTCATTGAGATGGGGAAGAAACGCTCCAGAAAAACTTCCTTGAACAGCGACCAACTTTTTATTTCATTCTTTTCAGCTTCCCTGATGGTCCTTTCCGAGATCCACCACCTTTTCGCCTCCCCAGTCAACTTGAATGTAGCAAACGCCACTTTTTGTTCATCCGTGCAAGGCAAGACTCGAAATATCTCTTCAATGTCCTGCACCCAATCTTCAGCTAATATCGGGTCGCCTCTCTCATCAAAAGATGTGGGGCACAGCTTGTTGAAATCTTCCACGGTGCAACCCCTTTCACTTGTGGTGCGGTGACGGCCGGATGAATTTTGTGCAAGATCGTCTATCAATTGATGCGCTGCTGCCCGGAGTACTTCAGAAGCTCTTGGATTTGCTTCCCTTTCATTCCTGGCTGCGTTCAAATCCGATACACTTCGTTCACGGCGAGGCGGCATCCTGAGAAGACTTGAACTATTAAACAAATTGTTTATTACAAGCACACATACAAGAAACTATATAAATATCGACGGGTAGTCATAGTAGTCCAACAATGGTATACAATTTCCCCAAAAAAATAAGGTATCCACCACAAGTATAATTATAAGAAATTCATAAACCTATTCCTTCAATCTCCAACAATACGAAATCAGCTCACTAGTCTATAAAATTCTACACCTCAAATAATTCCTAAAGTTGGCGAATTCTAGAACCTCAAATTCCTAAACTTTATTGCATAAGTCTGCAGAATCTTAAACCTTTGCTCTGATACCAACTGTGACACTCCGTACCCGTAAGGGGGGTCCTGAATATCAACCTATTTGACTTGGACCTATTTTCACCTACAAATTTTATCTAAAATATATCTGATCAAATCCACAAATAATTCCTCATCTCCAAATTTTAAGAACAATTAAATCCTAAATATCCATAGAGTTCATACATTAAATAAAATAATGCCATCATATAGGGTCCACAAACTTCCCATCAAAAATCCTACTAACACTTTAATCTAAACATGCTAAATAACGTAATAACAAAATAACAAATATCGTCTTCACTTCCACACCAAAGATGACCGCCTATCCTGGTCCCAACATATTAACCTTGGTCCTCAGGCGAGACCTCCACTTCATCTGAAATGTATATAGATAAGGGGTGAGTTCATCCACAACTCAGTAAGCAAAACACCTATACTAGTATGTAAATCATGAGCATTTTAATAAAATCCTTAAGCATGTAACGGAAAAACTTTTATTCCAAGTAAACAATTCCAAAACTTATAAACCCATTCCAAAAGCTGAGCGAACCTTTATTTTTCATAAAGTATACACAAAACTAACTTTTTTATAATCAAATCACTTTGGCAAAAATAACTGTAACATCTCATCCATTTTGAAACATATACCATGTTTAACTCCCGTGGTAGGGTTGTGCTATCCCCGGTAGCTAAACCAGGCAGTATCATATTGTGAGACTTTCCCTCATTCGTTCTCGGAGCCCCGAGTGTGCACATAGGAAAAAAACACATAAAAAGGATCTCTTTGTTTCCAAAGTGATTGCACTCCTATCATATTGTATCATGGAGGTACCAACCATATCACGTGAATCCATATAATCATGTCCGAAACATATTCAGAAATAAAGACAAACAGATAAGTATGCCAAAGGTTTTTCCGTAAACATATCATATTAAGCCACTTGTTTTTCACTTTCTTATCCATTTCCATACAAGCCAAAAACACAACAAAACATATTATTTTACATGCACAAGATAGCATCAAAATTAATGTTCGCTCTTATGCATAGTTCAGAAATATGTCAAATATTGCTCATGTATACACATTTCATGTCAAAAGAAAAATTTCTCTATCATATAAATTTTCATGGGCGAATGCATAAAACGTATACTGAGGTTGTTTTTCACATTTTTCTTCAAAAAACAGAACATGCACATTTTATAAAAACCAACCTCAAACAAATTTTCTTTTTATGTAAATCTAGGATAGCAGCCCCGCTTACCTGACTCCTGTAGCGAATTATCAAAATTTCGAGTCCGATCTCTAAGATTCTCGTCGCCTATTTATAAAAAAAAAAACACTCAACGTTAACGGCCAGCAAACCCAATCTATGTATATACAAAAATGATAATCTAATGTTCCTAATCTGAAAAATTTTGAAAAACTCCTTTCTTCAAACTACACTAGCTTAAAGCGTTACAATTTACTACAAATATCAAGTCAAACAACACCCATAACGTGCTGACCAGCCCCAACAATCCGGGTTGTTATCCCACGCACACATGAATATATATATATATATATATATTCCTAACTTTCCAGCTTACAAACCCAACGAGACCAATCACCCAAAAATCATTCAGCAACATAATTATTAACCTCAACATAACCAAGCGGTCTAGCCAACCACAATAATAACAAGTTCCCAAAATTCAACATCACATCTAAAAAATTACTCCAACCCACGGCCATAGCAGTACCCAAAAAAACAGCAAGAATTTGTACCAACAACGGCAAGATTTCATCAACGAAATTCTGAACAGCACACCAATACTACCCCTCGGACAGACCCAAAAATTTTAAAAGAAAACTCTAACCTAAAACACATACGTTAATCACCCATTCAAATCTATCTGAGAAACCTACCTGAGAAGGGAGAGCAACCCGCAAGAAACCGAAGCTTAGAAGATGAAATCCTTGCTTCCCCAAACACTCGGCTGCCACCAACGGAAAAATGCTAGATTAACAATGGCTAAAACCCCCAAACCGAACCCTTTAATTTAGATGAAATTCCAGAAAAGTTGAGAGGTTTAGATCAACTTACCGAGGAGATAAGTGGGTGGCCGCAACAGAGGAGATCGGCGGCAGAGAAAAACCCAAAAACAGGGGTATTCCCGTAGAGAGAGAGAGAGAGAGAGAGAGAGACCGGTGAAGTGAAACTGACCGCGAGAGGAGCGAACTCCATTTGATGCAACCGCTGGACGTGGCAAACGGGTGAGTGAAAATCGGAAGAAACCGAGGGAAAACAGGGGGCTTGGAACTGTCGGGTGCCGAAGGAAAGAAAGGAAAAGAAAGGAAAAGAAAGAAGAAGAAAGAAGAAGGGCGGAAAAACTAATACCTGGGGTGAAACGGCGCCGTTTTGGTGAGCTGGGCCGGGTTCTTGATACCCTAGAATGGGTCTGGGCTGCGGGCTGCGGGTGCGGGCCTTACACCAGCTGTCCTTCCTTTTGGCTGTGACAGGATGACTATAGAACCCTGTTAACAGCCAAGTGAGAGGGGTGGAAGGATCCTAGACTAAAAGGGAGATATGTGACTGGGAGTAGGCGTGTAAAACTGCCTTTAGATCATTGTTCCAGAACATGGCTAAGCCTCCACTGGCACCGTGGCTTTCCACAATGAAACTATTGGTAAATTGTAATCTACGATTGATTGCTTCCATCTTAATACAGTTACATTTTGTTTCCATTAAGAAAACAAAAGACTGGAAGTTATTCTGCACCAATTGGAGCAGATCCAGAACTGTCTGGGGTTTCCCAACCCTCGACAGTTCCAACTGATGCCTATCATAGAGAGGGGTGGGGCTGTTTGACAGCCTCCACCTGAGAAGTATTGCCTGAACATGCTTCATCTTTAAGATCAAACTTGATCCTCTTTGACCTGGTGATGTTGCCACAGGAGGGGAAGGGACTAGAAACCCTTTTCTTTCTGTTAGGTAATGGGCTGGAACCTCCCTGGTGGTTCAAATTGGTAGGGAGATCACCCACCTCTGCATCAATAAGTTCAATCTTGGAAGTAATGGACCTGGGTCTTCTTTTCCAAGAAGTTATTTTCTTAGAGTGTTGCAGGGCAGCTACCTGGTCAGAGAAAAACTGGTCAATGGAGTTGAGTTGCTTGTAGAGTCGTCAGATTCCCTGGCTTTTGCCTCTTTGTTGCACAAAGGGATGCTGAGTTCTACTGCATGGGATACTCCTGCGTTGACTTCTGGACATGCATTGGGTTCCTCTCCTGTCATATCATAGCATACTTCTTTTGTGTTAAGGAAGACTGGCACATACTGCTCTGAACTGACGTGACCAGTTGTGGTTTTCCAACGGTTCCTACATTTGTCTGAGAGACTTTCTGTGAAGTGTCTTTGCCCAGTGGTTGTTTCGAGTCACTCATCACTTCCTGAACCTTCTGCGTGTTTGGTGGGTTTTGGTGGGGATTCTTGCTTCTGATCTCTTTTTGATACTGCCATGGAGGATTCTGGTGGCTATTTTCTGTTGCAGCTTCTTCTCCATACCTTTTGTTGATGAGATCTTTGTCACGGACAGCTGAAGCTCGTAGCCATGTTCCATATTGTTTACTGTCACTTGCCTTTGCCATGCTAGAGCATCTCTCCTGGCTATGCTCAAGAATCCCACACTTAAAGCAGACGGAGGGTAGTCTCTCATATTTAAAAGGAATCCAATGTTGTTTTCCCTCTACCGTGAGAAGAATTCCTCTCAATAGGGGCTTGCAGAAGTCCACTTCAACTCTGATTCTCAAGAACTTGCCTTGGCATAGACCTCTTTCATCTGAGTAGATGCTCCTCACTTCCTCGATTTGACTTCCTATCTTGTTGCCGATATCCACATTCATACAGTTGAAGGGTAGGTCATAAGCTTGAACCCAGAACACTTCCAAGGTTGAAAGCCACTTCCTTTATGGTCTTATCTCCCTCGAATGGATACAAGCATATGAGCCATCTATCAAATGACTAGGGACGACCCTCCAAGACCCTGTCGATATCGCCTTTGCTGTTGAACTCAATAAGATATTTGCTGGTTCCCACCTCTGAGAAGATGAGCCAACTCTCACACCTCCATATCTTTGTCATGGTGGATTGGAAAGCCTCTTTATTGATGTTTTTTTCAGCTACTATCATTGCTAGTAAGCACGTCTTGCTAGACTTCACCGAGAGAGTAGGAGTGGAGGAGATTGACACCCCCTGTTTTTCCTTCTCCGTGAGGCTCAAGCCTTGCCAATGCTTTGTGAGTTCTTCTTCCATACTCGCTCCGTAAGACTCCAAAGGGGCCAGGAGACGTAACTCTAAGCTAGAGAGAAAACCCCACTCAGTGGGGACGTTGATTATGCTGTGTTGTCTTTATTGTTTTACTTTCTTAGTTGCTACCATTGCATTTGATTTCTTATATGTGTTGTTAGTTTTATCAGTTTATTCCCAACAGAGAGGCCTTCAATTATGTTACCCGATGGGGATTTCTAGTCTTATAATTGAAACAGATTCTCTATTGAGTGTTGAAGCCATTTTACAATCAGGGGAATCTTTCTCTCTGCTAGCAAATTTAATATATGATATAAGGTCCTTGATGCAGATGATATCGAAACTTCAGCTACAACATGTTGGAAGAATAGCAAATGGTGCTGCACACATTTTAGCAAGGAATGCTGTGAAATTTATTAGTATAATGATTTGGTGGAATGAGGCTCCTGATTTCATTTCCCAAGTTGTATGGTCTGAGTCATCAATGTAAATGCGACCTTAATGTTTTAATGAAAAAAAATTGTGCTGCTGCACCCACCACCAAAAAACTCACCGAACGTGAAATTCTTTTTAAATATCTTTTAAACCCTTTAACCATTTGAAAAAAAAAAAACAAAAAGACAATTGATCGATAGCTTTTGTCGGTGATATTTCTCGCGATCGATGGGAATATGATTTCCCTTGTTTTAAAACCAAGTGCTAGCATGGGTATATATTGGAGACAGTAGTAAATAAAATTATATATTAGAAATGATGTATTAATTAAGTTAAAA
The DNA here is from genome assembly GCA_036559045.1 of Platycarya longipes. Lineage (NCBI taxonomy): Eukaryota > Viridiplantae > Streptophyta > Magnoliopsida > Fagales > Juglandaceae > Platycarya > Platycarya longipes. The sequence continues at coordinate 28,141,591 of CM071803.1, read as the reverse complement.
ATGAGTAGGGTTTGTTTGGGAGTTAAACCCATACCAACTTATCCAAGCCAACTATAGTAACACTCATTACTTTTTTAACTTGACATAAAATATTAAATATATCTCAATCTGCTCATACATTTAAGACATCTTAATAGGACTTATACAAAACACTACCTATTCACAAATAAACACAAAAGATAATCCAACTTTTTTTAACTGTAAAAGAAAATTTCAACCTTTTTAAACTTTAAAAGAAAATTAATATTAAAATATTATATTTTAATTTTTTAATATTTTTATTCAACTTTTTTTTTTCTCCTTTTTCAAAACTCAATGAAACATCTTAACTAGAGTGATTTCATTATTATTCACAAATTATCTTATTACTAGCTAATCACATATTTCTCATCTTCTCTCATGCTAAATCGATCAGATTCGTGTCAAATTGATTTTGTCCAAAATATTGTTCTTTTGTATCGCATTAATATAATCAGGTTTGTAGATCGTAGTAAAAGTTTTCATACTACTAAACCAATAAAATAAAATGTGACTTCCAAAGTTTGCCTACACACTTTATCAAATTATACTTCTTTTTATGAAAAGATCAAATTTATTAAGCGAAATATATAAGGATATTCGCGTAGCTCAGCACAAATTCGAGGAGGCCAGCCGTTTAATTTACTTCATGCATGCATGAGAAAATGATGTTTTTGGATGGTAGCCTGAGATTGATAAAATATTTATTTTTTTATCTAGTTATCTTACACGCTTGTGTATTCATTAGTTAGCTATTTAAATATAGTTTTTTCCCGTGCTTGTAGCTTACTACTATAAAAGCTGAACTTTCATTTGTTGTAATACACTTTTTTGCAATATATTTCATACTCTGTTTTTCCTGAGCACTCTTGAGTATCAATATTAACGTGGAATCAGTTTGAAATATATTCTCCGGCGCAACAATGGCCTCTAAAAACTCATCCGAAGTTTTTCTTCGTCGAATCCTTCCAACTCCTCAAGCTTTATTATCTTCATCATGGAGATAGCCTGGGATCTGTTCTTGTCACGCAAGTTCTTGATGGTAAAAATTATCACACTTGGCGCAGATCTATGATCATGACACTTACTTCCAAAAACAAATTAGGTTTTTTCGATGGCTTAATTACTCAGCTAGTTGATTCTTCTCCTTTGTTGCATCACTAGACTCGATGCAACAACATGATACTTTCGTGGTTGCTGAATTCCCACTCTAAGGAGATTGCCACCAGTGTAATATACGTTGATTCTGCTCGAGAAATGTGGTCTGACCTTCACGAACGTTTTTCTCAAGGTAATGGACCTTGTATCTTCCAGTTGCAGAAATCAATTGCATCTCTAATGCAAAATGATATTACGGTCAGTGCTTATTACACTCAAATGAAGGGACTATGGGATGAATTGATGAATTATAGGCCATTACCTGTCTGCTCTTGTGGAGGACTACGAACTTTAATGGATATGATCAATAGGATTATATGATGCGTTTCTTGATGGGGCTCAATGATTCATTCTCTCGAGTTCGTGGTCAAATACTATTAACTGATCTACTTCCACTAATCAATAAGATTTTTTCCCTTGTTCTTCGAGAGGAACGACAAAGAGATATTGGATCTGTGATCTCATCGCACATTCCATTGGCAGCTTTATCCACAGCTAAATCTGTCAATCAGAACAAGGTTCCTCTTCGCAAAGACAGACTAGTATGTTCCCATTGCTCTATTCCAGGGCACAAAATTGACAAATATTTCAAGTTACGTGGATATGCACCTGGATATCACTCCAAAGAGAAATCATCTACTTCATCCTCTTCAGCTCATCAAGTAACTGTTGATTCACCTTCCTCTTTCCCTTTCACGCCTAAACAATGTCAACAGTTTATAGCTCTTCTCAATTCTGAGTCACTCACATGCTCATCAAGAATGTGACTTCTTCGAGTGATCATCTCTCGGGTAAATCTGTACCTTCTTCGGTTTCTTCTATTAAATCAATTTCATCTTCACATATTGCATCTAATGATTAGATTGTGGACACTAGTGCCACGGATCATATGGTCCATGGTACTTGTCTTTTCACTTCCTTTCACTCTACTCACAACATGTTTGTTAAAATGCCTAATGGTTTTTCAGCACTTGTTACACATATAGGATCTATTCAATTATTTCCACAATTTGATCTCCATAATGTCCTATATGTGAGACCCCAGGTTTTGTATACTCTTATGTGTGACTTTTATTTTTATTATTGAATATTTTATTTTATTAGGGTTGTTGTTGTTTTATTTATTTATCATTTGGGTTACATTATTTATTGTTGTTATTGTTTGTTAGTGAGATCCTTAATTTTAGTATTTTTAGTTATTTTATTTAATTATTAATATTAGTTCTTTCGTTTGAGTTGTTATTATTATTATTCTTGGTTTCATTGTTTTAGTTTTATTATAGTTTAATTTATTATGTTTTTTTTTTAATCAGCATTTTATTTTATTGGGTCTTTTTCGGATTTAGTTCCTTTATTTTAGCTCATTAAAAAGTTTTAATGAAATACATTATACTATAGTAAAGATACATTGTACATTGTACTATATTCTGTCAAGTTGCTTTATTTTGTTAATAAACATTACTTTTAAGTTGAAGATCATCTACTGTTGATCCTATAAGTTGGCTTGGGACAAAAAAATATTTTAGTTAGCACTTGTATCTACTCCATAATGTTAGTAATTTAAAATGTCTCTGATTTTTGCCCGCAAAAGAAAAGTTTTTAGAGAATCTTTTTTTGATATTGTACACTATAAGTCCATCTAGCCCACGATGTTTTCAAAAGTTACATAGTTCTTAAGTACATTACAATTATGTAGAGTCTTAGTTCGTTGCAAATAAATTATCAATGCTTTCATTTCTTTTTGAAAATAAATAATGTCAAAGTTACACGGTGAAAAAATTTAAGAACGATTTAGTGGCAGGTCAAGTTATTGCTAGTCTCTGCATTCCCCAAATAAGAATGAACAAGAATTAGTTTTTTCTATTGTATTAACATGGGTTTCATTAGTGCAGAGTATTGGATATGCAACTTTAGCAAAACTTGATCCTCAATATGATCTCTGTAAGTGACTTAATTCAATATTTAGTACAAAATATTTGGGTAACTTCTTGCTCATGACATAAATGATCATTATATAAATGCATGGCTTTGTGTTTAACCTATGTTTTGGTTGTCCTAGACAGGAGTGTGGTACCACTTCTTATTTATGCTGTAATGGGGACTTCAAAGGAGATAGCTACTGGACCCGTATGCATGATGCATGTAAGTTTATTACCCATATATATATATATATTTAATGTGTTATGTTACTAGAATCTATTTCTTTGGCTCTATTTTAGGTAAAAGATCTGGTCAAGTTCCATCCCAAAGATGAAAACTCCTATTCGAGATCTTATCATTAGGAAAATTCCTAGGTTTGTAGCTATTCTATTTGAATTTCCTATTTCAAAAGTTTTTGGACTTAAAAAACATTCATTATGTTATATCATGCATCAACTCAACTTACTATTTTGGCCTCTCATCTCTTTTTTTTTTTTCCTATTTTTAATCTCATTTCAGCTTAAATTAATTATATATATATATATTTATATAATTTATTCATAGATTGATTATTATTTTAAAATATAATTTATATATGCATTTATATATATAATTTATTTATGTATAAATTATTTCGAAATGATACACGAAACGATATCGGTACCAAAATATTTCGTTTTAGTGGCTTAACTAGTACGCCCACCGATACGGTATTCAAAACATTGATGATGACAAGAAATAGCCGTGAGCCACCAAAGCCTCCCCAAGGCTGGGAGGCTCAGCCATCGACACATTATGGTTCTCACCAAGCATTAATTATGAAGTAATTAATGCAGAAGGTGCTGCTTTGCAAGGCTCTGGATGGGGTGGTAAGTTTTGGAAATAAAATTTTAGATAGTTTTTGAATTATATGTTGATTTTTTTAGAAATAAATTAAAGAAAAAAAATAAAAAATTAGAAGAAAATATTCAATTATGAATAAAAGATCAAAAATTAATTTTAAATGTACTTTAAAATAATACTAAATAATTAATGAAAAAATTACTCAAAATTATGAATAGTAAAATATCGGAAATTTCTTGCACAAATAAGATATTTTTATTATTCTTAATTTATTAAATTACACAATTGAGAAGCCAATTCCAAAATTTTCGATAAGATATATAATTATAAACCAAATTAAACCAATATAACTCTTTGATAAATCATTGATCATTTTTAAATTTCGTAAATTATTATCCCTATTAACAAAATCCAATGACAACAATAGATATTACATCAACGAATTAAATCAATATAAATAATAAATTGATTCAAATATAATAAAAAATCTAAACTAATTTATAGAAAAAATATGACTGAATCTGTAAAGGGAATAAATTTTATGATTATTCGGAAGAGAAAATACTAACAATAATTAGAAAATGATAAAACAAAAGAATTGGAATAAATAAAAATCGAATACATAAATAAAAAATATAATTAAAAATACCATCAAATATCTAAGTTCATTCCTAATTTTATTTAAAAATTTAATTGCCTATATACATTATGGATAATAAAAAACTCTCAAAAATAATAAAGCAATCGGCGGTGCACCAACGAATTACTAATATTTCTTTCTCCTCTCGTCTCTAGAAATGAAGCCACTTGTTTCTGTTGAGGCCGAAAAGAATATATATATGGTGCAAAACTCTTCTTTCTCTAGAAATCGACTGAAAGAGAAGAAGCAAGTGTCTCTCTATTCCCACTGAGTAGAGAAGAGAAAAGTGCCATTTGTTCGATCAATTCGGACAAGATAGTTGCTTGAGAGAAAAAGCAAAAGATGGGGAGCTCGAAGCGAATTGGTATAAGCTAAAATTAGATGCACAAGAACAATCGGAGATCAATATACAGGAGGAAAACTGCGGAGGTATGATCAAAAAGGAAAACGTAAGTGTTATTGGCAAAATCCTATCTGATAGATTTTTGAGCAAAGAGATTGTGCGTTCGAGGATGCTTAAAATATGGAAGATTAACAAGGCTGTGTAATTTGTGGAATTAAGGGCTAATACTTTTGTTATTTGTTTTGTAAATGAAAGTGATTGTAATAATGTAATGGCTGGAAGGCCATGGCTGTTTGATACAAGTCTTTTTGTTCTGAAGAAATTCAACAGTCACATACAACCGCATGCTATGGAATTCAACTCTAAGCTGTTCTGGATACAACTACATGACCAACCCTTTTGCTGTATGAATTGAAGTTATGGAGAATTAAAGCTTTGTGGTCAGAACATCTACCCACTAACCCTTCTACTGTAACAGAGTGATAAATATCTCTCCATCTGCTATTTGCAAGTGCTCCATCCAGTCTTTTCTTCCTATAATTGCCTTTTCCCTTTTTGTTACCCAGTCAAATCATTATTACTATCAACCTCTCTAAATGAAGACATTTCAAGCTTGGGTCTAGCTCTTCATCCCCACTTCTCATTTTGAAATAGAATCTCATTGAATTCTTCAATAATGCACCATGACTTAGGTCCATCATTGATCCTAGTCAATAGATCCCAAGAAAATTGTTACCTCTGAGTAAGCATAAAACCAGGTCAGCTTCCACTTACATTTTACATGCTCATCATAAAGCCAACCACTAATGTCTCTGTGAATAATTTATGATATCAAAATCTGTTCCATACTTCCACAAAATAGCTAGACCACCACTTCTCCTCACAGGATCCACACTAAAGTATGTTGAACAATATTTTTTTATGATCTCGGTTTCCCCTCTCGGTTTTTTCTTAGGACACTGGTCATCCTCTTCATCAATTAGTGTGAAACTACTTCTTTTACCTGTCATTCTAGAGTCACTTGTCTTCTGTTTAGAACCAAGATTCATTCCTGCTTGTCTCTTCCATTTTTCTTTTGGCCATTCGTAAGTAATCATGCCAACTTCCTGTTCCTTTGTTTCTGTCATGTGTTGTAGCCCCTCATGCATGCTACTATCCTAGGAAATATTATGAGTCCTTAGTGAAGCTGTGGACAGTATTACCCTTAACATCCCTCTCTCTGTTCGAAATTAATTTCCTTCCTCTGTATTACCCTTAACATCAGAGCTACATTTGTGCCCCGAATCATTCCCTTTTCTAACAATATTTTCCACGACTTTCAGACGTGCCATAACCGCTCCCTTGTCCACATCGAAGATAGTTACCGCTCCTGCTTTCTCGGGATCTGCTATAGTCAAATCTTTCTCCACACCAATCTTCACAACATCACTTTTTGATGATACTGTAGTGGAACTGTCGTCATAAAATTCTCCACCCTCCTCCACCTCCTCCTCTCGATCATTCCGTATGTGACTGGTATTCTTTTGAGACCTGAGGGACCTTCTTCTCATTCTTGCATCTGCCTGTAGCCATGATCCATACTGAGGGTCTTCCTTTCTATAATTTGAGGTTCCGGTACCATAGGCACAACCCTGGTCACCATGACTAAACATACCACAGTTGACACAAATTCTGGGCAGTTTTTCATATCTAAGTTGCATCGACCACATGCATGCTTTTGTTTTCTACCTTAATAGTCCTTCTTCAAGTCACTGCGTTCTACAAATCCAAATTTACTCTAACTCGAATAGGTTTTCCTCATCCCCATCATCTTCTGGTACGTCCACTTCCATGACTTCCCAGTGTATTTCCAATCATTTCACATACCGCTGATTCATGTAACAAAATGGCAATTTATGGAGCTGAAACCAAAAGGATTTAGAATTAAATTCCAGAGCATGTGGTTGTCTTTTACTGTCAAACTTTTTTAACACAAATAGGTATGAATCAAACAGCCAAGGTCTTCTAGCCATCACCCTATTGCAATCTTGCTCATTTACAAAAGTGATGATAAAAGTATTTTCCTTCACTTCCACACACTCCACCGCCTTATGTACTTTCCAAATTTTGAGCATAGTTGATTCTACAACTTCTTTGTTTACTAATCTATTTGACAGAATCTTCCCCACTACGCTTGGATGTTTTTTTTTTTTTTTAAAACATCACACTAACTTGCCTGAACAATAATCTCTTTATGTTCTTCATCATTCAGACGTAGTTTACGCCAAATCTCCACAAGATCTTTCATCCCTCACTATCACTCAAAACACGCTATTTTGGTTGAAATAGGCAACACAAAATAGCACTATTCATACCTCTACCCAGTGGGAGTAGAGAGACCATCACTTCACCTCTTTCAGTCAATTTCTGGCAGTTTGGAGAGAGAGAGTAGACTCTAATTAACGTGAGTTTTTTGTAGTAATGTATTCCGTATGTTTTTCATGTGCACTATTGGATTCTATCTTTACGTCTTTTCTGGTCTCGAGAACATACTTGAAAAATGTTTACTATGGGGATCAATAAAATTACAAATGATTATAATCATCTATATATAGAAACCCATTAGAACTTAATTAACTGGAAGTTTTTTCTAAGTTTTGTTGTGCATTTAAGGTTTATTTTACGCTCTTTTGGAAAACACCATCATGTGACTGTAAAAAGCATGATCCCTACATACTTTTTGGATGACAATATCCGAAGATGATATTCCCATTCTTATGCAGATTGCTACAGTGTACCTCCCCATCCTATAATGCCTATTACTGTTCTCTTTCGTTATTCTTTTTTGGTTCCATTCAGGGATGTAGAGCACATTGGTTTCAGTTATCTTGTATCTCAAGGATACACTGGGGATTATGCTAGCTTTATCAAAGATTCTTCCTTACATTTTGCTTGAGGTGTGTATCTAAGCCTGAAATTTTGCTCTCTCTCATTCTCTGTCTCTGTCTCTCTCTCTATGTTTTTTTCTTTGTTAATTTTGTGCTGCATTATTAGAGAATTGGAGTCTAAATGTAAGCATTTAATGGGTTTTTATGCGTATCAACGTGTGCTGGGGCAACCTTTTCTTTTGTTTGTTCCAATACTTTAAGCTCTATATGGCTCTAGAACTTACGATTAATTTAACGAGCCTATAACCCGCACAATATGCGGTCCATTATTTACAAAGAGTAGGAATATGAATCTTATAAAAAAAGTATAAAATCATTCGTTATCTATGACCAACCTAAAGCAGACTATGCTGATGCTCGGTTTGTTGTGATCTTAACAGGTAGTAGAGATTGTTTGGGGGAAGTTAAATAGTGGGAGGAACATACCTGTTGTAGAAGGAGGCGGCAAAACAGGGCAAACGAAGTTGGTCCGAGCCTTAAGTCTGCACATGGCTCGAGCAGCAAGGTAGTAGGTGCAAGCGGCCTCTTCAGCAGTGTCGAACGTACCGAGCCAGCGGTACTCCTTAGACTGTGAGTCTCTAATCTCAACTCCATAACAGCCCCATGACCTCCTGTGAACTCCGCGATACCTCATTGTGCCATCAGATTGATCTCTTAAGAACCTCTTTTGCTGGTGGTGGTGGTTGATATGGTCGTCATGGCAGTACACTTCCTATGGAGGTTAGAGATTGGCTCTAGCGAGTGGTGGGGGTTTAGCCAACTGAAATCATCTCCCATTCCTATATGACTGTACATTTGTAGGAAGATAATTGTTGCTGAAGGAGAATGATCCGAACGAATCAATGATCCCAAAATATTACCTAAGGGAACCAAAGAGCTTAGTTTCTTGCACTGAGCCCTCAATGGGTGTATTTACCATTTTCAACCAATGTTTGGGAGTTTGATACGGTTCTATTTCAGTCACAATTTTTCTAGTATGAACGCCATGCAAGAGAGTTGGAACTCGACTTCAATATGGTTATATTCTCGAGAATTAACCAATGCAAATTTTTTATCCCTCAGCTTCAATAAAGAAATTTTCTCCAAAAAAAAAAGTCTCAATAAAAAAATCCATCCATATGATCTACATGGAATTCCCAGATTTCAACCAACTTAGCAACATATATAGTGAAAATGATTAAAAAACCTATCACAATTGGCATTATGATGCATTATTGTATGAACACACTCTTTTTAAATGTATTTTCAGATAAAAATAATAAAATAAAAATGTGAAAATCATTATCTGGTTAACGGAAACACTCAGCTTTAACGAATCATACACTGTTAAGTTTCGGGTAGAGAAGTCCAAATCCCAAGGAAAAAAAATAATTTCCTCAACTACATCTTGATGTCAATAGGAGTGATTTGATTGTATAGAGAGAAAGTGACTCTTAGCCATAGTAACTTGGCTCGTTGGCTTTGGATACTCCTTTTGGAGGCTCCGAATAAGGTTAGGTAGCGTTGCTACTGCTCTATGTCTCACTACCATTGCTCTCGATCTCTCTCTCTCGAATGGATTGGCCCATGTCTAGTAACTACCATTATTGGTTCCAATTCCTTTCGAATTAAAAACGTGACCATTGTGAAACCGAGCTAATCTTTACGGCCATGTTTTTTAGGTGAAATTTTCCATTTTAGAAGCGAAAGTGAGAGAACCTATCAAAGAAAACAACTCTTTATTCATTGCATCCACTCATTACAGGATGAATTCATAGTTTTGCATCTGTTGATTTTCCAAATGAGTTCATATTGGCCCTAACCTGCCCAAGCAATCAAAATAAAAAAGAAAGGATAAGAGGTCAGAACTTTATTACCAATATATGTGGGTAAGAGAGAGACGAAGAAGAAAGAAAAAAAAAAGATGGAAAGAAAAATGTAGTGTGTGAAGTAGTATGCGATATATGTGGGGCAACTTTATTACTAACTACTACAATATGGATGCCAACTCAGATGTCTAGACTCAGCTTTTATATAAATAAATAGATGAAAAGTATGAACTACTAGGTTTTGGAATGAGAAGTATGAACTACCATTGTCATTATCCTGTTTAGCTGTGTAACCTCTGGGTTTTATTGTATGCTCAATCATATCAGGTATAATGTTTAGCTAGTGACCAAATAATCAAGGGGCCCTTTGTTGCTTATGCTGTCCACTTTCTCTAAAAAATCCTCCAAACTATCTCAAATTATAATGTCGAACAATCTGAAGTGAATATGTTGAAAAGTTTGGTATTTTAATGCAATTTTTACATCTAATTATTTGGTAGATGTTACTAGCCATATTACTTAAAAAACAATTATTCAGAGATTTCAAAAATAAATTCTAGGAATGTTATATTTGCAAATTGGTGTTAAGGATATATTCTCAACTCTGTTGACCTAAGGCGTTAGGTTAGCATGTCAACAAGAATTAAGCGAAAGGATTCTTCTCTCTCTTTTTATCCTCTCCTTCTCTCTAGACTAGGAGTAGAAAGGAAGTAAGAGGTGAAGTGTACATAGTCACGACTTACAGTTTGTTATTGTGAGGGTGGGGGTCCTCCTAGATCGGTGATCTGAACTGAGGGAAGTTTTCAATGATAGATATCTTAGAAGAAAGTCAAAGATTAATTTTAGGTTAATTGAGGAAGAAGATGCAATTTATATTGTGGTGGACATGGATAATTTATCAGAAACTTTTAGAAAAGGTGGAAGAAGTTTGGTGGGAAAGTTGTGCTTTGATTGTGTGACTAATAAAGAGGTGATACATTCTACTAAGTAAAAAATATGGAGAGTGAGTAAACCTTTTTTGTTTCAAGACATTAGCCCCACCTGTTCGTGATCACCTTTGAGAATGAAGCAAACATGGAGAGAGTGTATTCTAGAAAACCTTGGTAATTTGACAATAATCTCTTTGCACTGAAAGCTTTTGATGGTCTATTGTCGCCTCAACACATTGTTTTTGAATCTGAAGCTTTCTGGATCTAGTTGTACAAATTGCCTCTATTGTGTATGTATCAAGATATGGGTAACTAGATTGGCTCAACTCTTGGAAATGTACTTGATTTTGATGTTAATGAAGATGCCATGGGATGGGGACAACTCTGAGAGTTAAGGTGGAGATAATTTTGCATAAGCCAATTAGAAGGAGGAGAAATATAAAGGTCCATAATTCGAATATACAGATCCTTATGAAATATGAAAGGTTTCCTAAACTCTATTTTAAATGTGGAAGAATCATGCATGATAGTTAAGGGTCTAACAATGTGAGTCATGTGGAAAGGGATACTGATCATGATCAATTTGGTGTATGTTATGTTTTGAATTAGTTTTAAGAAAAAAGATGTTGATCGTTATAACAAAGATGAATAGAAGGGTTCGACCAGTTCCGAACAACAATGGTGGAAAAAGGGAGTAGTCAAGGAAGAGCTTGAGTTGAGGAATATTCCAATGAGGTGAGATAGAATATAGAACATTTTGAGCGTTAGGGTAGAAAATGTAGGAGAATCCATTGCTATAGATAAGATAAGGAAGGGCAGGGATGGGAGTTTGAATTTGAACAAGGAAAGTCAAAATAGAATACAAACAAATGGGTTTGATCCTCGATTTGAAAAGGATAAGCCACATGGGAATAAAAAATATAGTTGTTGAGCTATCAAATATTCAAAAAACTGTGGAAATGAGGGAAGCATTATCGAGTTTGATGGAGGGGGCAAATCTTAGAGAGGGGCTTTTATAGGGGCAAAACTACCATTGTGGTTAGGGGGGCAATAATTCTTTTTTATTTACTCTATAAATAAAAATTATTTGCTTTATAAATATGTATAATTATTTTTTATATATAATTAAAGTTGCCACCAGAAAAAAAAAAAATGTCCAGCCCAAAACTTTTACTAAAATTATCCCTCCAAATCCCAAATCATCTAGTTTCATTCTAATTTTTAATTTTACTAATACCCAAATCTTCAACTCACCTAGTCTCACAGTGACTGTATTATAAGTGAAAAATTTGTTGTTGTAGTCTACTCTGCTAGAAATGAGACCTCGTAATAGTCTCTAACAAATTACGAAAATCCTATGAAAAATCATCTTATAAGATGGATTATAAATGTATTTTTTGTATACATTTTTAGATCTGATGTATGGTTATTATTTTTATATATAGTCACATGTAAAAAATATATATTATATACAACATATTTTGTCAGCCGCCTGCCCAAATATCAAATACTAGTTTCGCCCCTGGGCTTTTAGTTTGAAGGCCGACCTTAACTGGTCCAATTTTTGTGAATCAGATTGAAAGGCCCATAATTTCCTTTTCTAAGACTGAATGCAATGTAGGCCATACTGAACAATCGATTGCTAAATGAAGGGAGTAAGAGAGCAAGTACTATAGGATGGAATAGAAAAGCTAGATTGCATGGTACTCAAGGAAGCAAGGAGCTTGATGTCCAATGCAGTAATGGGATAGCAAAAAACAAAGTTTGGTGGAAGAGATGAATACTTCTAAGAGTCAATATTTTATAACAAAAGGAAAATTGGTAGTTTTGACTGATGAAAATATGGTAACAAGTGTAATGGAAGAAGCTGTCCAGCAGCCTTGTAATCATTATGAAACACTTAAGTTAGAACTGCCAAAGGCTTTTGAACCCACAAGTAGTTCATGATCTCTACTTGTTAGTAAGATAAAAGACACCCAACTAACTTAGCTTTTCTAATGGAGACAAAACTAACGAGTTATTGTTTTGATATTATTAAAAGAAAGCTTGGTTTTGACTGTTGTTTTGTAGTATATTTTATAGGAAAGACAAGTGGTCTAGCTATGCAGTGGCACTGTGAGTATGTACTATGTAGTAGAAATTATAAACTACCCTTAACACCGTATACATGTGTTAGTAACTGAGCAAGAGGATCAGATGCAATGGTTTGGCACAGGTTTATATTGTCATCCAGAAACTAGTAAAAGAAGTGGTACTTGGGCCCTACTTTCCATGATCAGAACAAGTTTAATCAAGCTTAGTTTTTTATGAGAGATTTCAATGAGAGTCGGTCTTCTCATGAAAAATATGGTGGAAAACAAAGGCCTGTGAGACAAATGGAAGATTTTAGGCATGCTGTTTTCGTAGTAGTTTGCATGATATATATAACACCCGATTCCAGCGTCACTCTGATTTCTAAAATGTCTTATTTATTTATGCATTATTTTGAGCAAAAATCCCTTTTATATATTCGACAATTTATTTATTTTATTTATTTGACTTCGACAATTATATTTTTAGAGTTTTAGCATTTGTTTCGCCTTTTGTTTTTAAATGTTTGTTATTTATATCAAATGTAACTCTTGAGTCTTAAACTCCTTTTAATTATTTATTTGTTTATTTTCCTGGTTTAAATCTTTTCTTTTTGGCTAGTTTCCTTTTTAACTCATCGCTTGTATCACTTAGAAGCTGGGCATCACGTGTAACAAATCCCAGAACTTTCCGTATGAAAAGCACCCAATCCGCATCCCCACGGCTAAAATACTATATCGTATTTTGGTTTATTTTGATAGGATGTTGGCGTACGATACTTTCCTTCTTAAACCAAGATTTTGCCTCCATCGCATCTCCTTTTTCCGCATCATGCATGTCACTAACCTCACGTCTCTCGCTCTTGCGTTCCTGTGCACGTATCGTCTCCCACAAATTTCGGCAAGTGATTAATATCTTTGTGGATATGTATTTTGTGCATCAATTTCCTTTCCAAAACAAGTCTGCCTCCAATGAGTCCTTCTCTTCCACTTTCATGTTTTCGTTTAAGGTTCTCGGTGTCACCTTATATATAGACATGTTATTGAGCCTCCCTGGCACGTTGTTGTGAAAAGCCGCAGCCTTCTTTTAATCCTAACCACCACTAGCCATTGTCGTAAGCTATTCTCCATTGAAAGTTGCCATTGGTCCTCTGTTTTACACTCCCGAAAACATAGCAAGGGAAGCTCTCCCCATGTCCTCGATTTTTATCCCTGTCACACATTGAGAACCCGTCAAGAAATACCACAAAAACCGTAGTCAACTTATCCCTATCATACTCAGACCATCGCACACCATCTCCTCCTCTTGGTGAGCCACCTCTTCATCTCGCCATGTTCCTCCCTCTCGTGTTCAGCCACCTTGCTCCGCAGAGTTTGCGCCATACCTACCTTTTGGTAATTCCTTCCTCTGTCATGCGTTAAATTCCTTTTCTTTCGGTTCTTTTCTTTTCGTTGTTTAGTCTTGCTACTGCTTCAGAAAGTTTACATAACTTTTGTTTTATTTTCTACATGATGTGTTTTTGTCCAATACATCATGTTGCAGAAAGATTAGTTTGAAGTTACAGTTTTATCCCCTTCGTTTTATTACAAATTTAAAGAGTTTTAAAGAGATATTTTTATGGGTTGTTTGTTTCGGATCTTCTAAGATTGTTACTACTGAGTTTCTTTTCTAAGTGTTTTAAGTTAAGATAAAATTTTGACTAAATGTTTTGGATTGGGTCCGAGTTCTATTTTATTTTTGATTTCGGATTTTAAATTATTTTTGGGTACGTTTTTTAAAATTATTTGAGCCATGTGATTTTTTTTATTGAGAGACTATTCTTTTAAGTGGATTGTGTTTTGATTTGTAAAAGAGGCTTGGTTTGAGTTGGAAGTTGGGTTAAGCGAATTTTAAGTGAAAATCGAACGTTTGGAGAATCTATTATATTTTAAGGTTTTGGGAGAATTTGGTAAATTCAAAACTTTTTGGGAGAGAATTGATATTATAGGGTTCCGAGGATATTTAGACATTGAGAAAAGATATTAGATTTTATATCTGAGATTCTATTGTTGAGGTTTGTGATCATTTAGAAATTTTCACAGGTGACATGATATTTTATAGGTGACGATTAATGTTGTTCAGCTTTGTTGAGGATAATTTTGAAAAGCTAAGAAATTCAAATAAGCGGAGTTCCTATGCTAGATTTTGCATTGAAAATATGAACTGGGGTTTCTTTTGAAAAATATGCATGTTTTAGTTACAAAAAAAAACTTTGAAATCACCTCAGTTATTTTTTATGCATATGCATAAGATCCTGTATAAGAATAAAGTATTTCTGGCATGAACTGGTGTAGACATGAGCTAATTTTGCTACATTTTGTTTTTTGAACTGAAAAGGGGCGAATGTGAAAGTTTATGCATAAATGATATTTCTGATTTGATTATGTTCTATTTTTGGAAAAGTTCTGGCATGACATCCTGATATGATATGATTTCTGAAACCTCTGGCATGACATTCTGATTCTATTTTACTCTGTTCTATTCTGGGTTGGTACCAATTATTCTGTTTCCGGTGCACCCACTTTGGTTGCAAAGTGGTTTTCTGCGTGGTTTTCCTGTGTGCACACTTGGGGCTCCGAGAATAATAAGAAGAAGATTCACATTTTATTTCTACTCAGTTAGCCATTGGGGTTTGCACAACCCTACCACGAGGGTTAAACATGATATTTTTGTTCTGATAAGATGTTTCAGTTATCCATGCCAAAAGGATTTTTTGTTTCTGCTTATTCTGAATTTTCACTCTGATTTTTGACAACATGATCTGTTTCTGCATTTTGAAAATAAGAAATTTTTTTATTTTGCATTCTGAATTTGGTAAATGTTCATGTTTGCATACTAGTATATGTTCCTTGCTTACTGAGTTGTGGTTAAATTTATCCTTTATCTCTGAATATTTTTCAGATAAATTTAGTTGTTTCAGTGGAGGATCATATTATGAAACTTCGGGTGAGAGGATTTAAGAATGATAAATTGAAGATAGAGAGTTTATATGAGTATTATCAAGATTTAGTAGGAAATGTTATTGTAATTTTTGTGACATTATATTTCTGGAGTTGATGATATTGAAAAAAGTGATTTTTGGAATCAAGTTTTATATGATATTTGAAAATTTAGAGTATTTAATTATGGTGTTGAAATTTGAGTTTTGTAACCCCTGCGGGATCGGGGCGTTACATGATATACTCTAGACAGGGAGCCTTTTACATGGAGCAATAAGCAGGCATGTTCTAATTTCACTAAAAAAAGACTTGATCTTTTGTTAACCAATTCTAAATGGAAGGATATGTCAAGAGGTTTATGGTGGAAACCTTAACTACAAGATCCGATCGTAGGCCAATTTTATTTACTTATCAGATAGAAGAATTCCACTTCATGCAAAAGAGCCAAAACTTCAGATTTGAGGCAAAATGAGTTAAGGATGTTGAGAGGAAGGAAGTCATTAGAGAATGGTGGAATAAGGAAGTGGCTGGGCAAGATTACTGGGAAAGGAATAAGGGTAAGTTTTTAGGTTGTTTTGAAAAGCTTACTAAGTGGAGTAAGGGGAAGAATATAGACTATGATAAGGAAATTATGTTGAAATAGATGAAGTAAAGAAACTACCAGATGAAAAGGGTCTTTAGAACATCACTACTATAAAAAAATTACGAATGGAACTCGATTTTTTGCTTGAACAAGAAGATCTGAAGTGGAGGCAAAGAGCAAATATGAACTGATACCACATTGAAGACAAAAATACAAAGTTTTTTAATTTATGTTCAACATAAAGACAGAAGAATAGTCAAATCAGAGTTATTAAAGATTTGATAGGCTAAACCAGGGAGAATTAAACATATATTGAAGATGCTTTTACCCAGTACTTTAAAGAGATCTTTAGCTCCACAAGACCATCTATTGAAGATCTGGATAGTTTTTTAAGTTGCATTGCAGAAAGGGTGATAATTGACATGAATAATAGACTATAGAAGATATTCACAAATAGAGAAATAGAAAAGCACTGCACCAAATGGAATCTTTAAAAGCACCTGGACCTGATAATTATAATGCTCCATTCTTCCAATCTTATGGGCATATTGTAAGGGATAAGGTGCGTAACACATTCTACAATTCCATAATAGCGGTAGATGGATATGGGGGTTAATTCCACTTTCATTATTTTGATTCCAGAAACTAAAGAGCATATTGTTGTCAATCAACTTAGGCCAACTAGTTTATGTAATATATTGTATAAATTGACCTCCAACATGTTAGCTAATAGGCTGAAGCAGGTGTTGCATCTTATAGTCTCAAGTAATCAAATTGCACTGAGAATGTGATTTCTGCTTATGAACTGTTACACTCGGTGAAGACAAAGCAAAAAGGAAGAACATGAACCATGGCTATCTAGGCATGTCAAAAGCTTATGACCGAGTTGAATGGAAGTATTTGGAGGCAATTATGAATAAGCTAGGATTTGGAAACAGATGGATAAAGCTGGTTATGGACTGCATTGCCACTATTTTGTATTCAATAATTGTGAATAGGAAACATTGTGGCTTTTCTCAACCAGAGAGAGGGATTAGGCAAGTAGATCCATTATCTCCTTACTTATTCATCTTATGTGCAGAAGGATTTAGTGATTTGCTAAATCAAGCAGAGATAAAGGGTGAAATTAAAAGAGTTGAAGCTACAAGAGGTGGATTAAGGGTTAGTCATCTTTTTTTTGCTTATGATAGTGTGCTTTTCTGTAAAGCAACTATTGAAGAATGACAAAGTATTCAAGGCTTGTTACAACTCTATGAGAAGGCTTTTGGAAAGTGCTTGAGTAAAGATAAAAATGTTGTGTTCTTCAGTTCCAATACTACTGCAAACAAGAAGAATGAGTTAGCAATTGGGGGTTCAGCAAACAACAACTATGAAAATAACTTGGGACTTCCAACAATGGTTAGGAGGTCAAAGTATCAATTATTTAGAGCTATCAAAGAAAATATTTGGGCTAAGATCTCAAGCTAGAAGAACAATTTTTATCATAAGCGGGAAAGTAAGTAATGATAATGTTGTGATTCAAGCAATTCCAACTTGTACTATGAGTGTGTATAAGCTACCAAAGAGGTTGTTAAAGGAGATTAACTCGATGATGGGGAAGTTCTAGTGGAGATATAGTAACAACCAAAATAAAATTTAGTGGAAGAATTGAAGGAGTGTGGGGGAGTCTAAAAGGAACGGGGGATTGGGTTTTAAGGACTTGGAATCATTCAATAAAGCTACGTTGTCAAAGCAAGTGTGGAGTGTACTAAATGATCCAAGTTCACATGGCTCAACTAATTTCATATCCCAAAGTACTTCAATACTATTAATATAAACACAATGATCATTCATAATTGTTCTTTCTTCTAAAACAATTGAAGCCCAAAAATATACGAGTAAATATAAAAGTCGCATAGGTGATTCCCATTGCTCTCTCTTCTAATCCAATGACTCTTTCTTTACTTCCTTGAAATCAGGGCCATAACATAGACGGTCTAGATTCAAGGTAGGCCTTACTTCACAACTCATCCCAGAGGATGACTCATACAAGTGTCCCAAATGGAGGGACTCATCTACTCCTAGGACCAAGTAACACCCTGTAGGGCGTAGGTCCGTCAAAATATACGTCGCTATTGGCAGTGACTCCACCGCCCATCAGCCTGGTAAGCTGAGAGTCATCAGCTCGACTGTAGTGGACTAAGTTGGGCCCTTGGGGGTCCGAGGTGTCATCCCGGGAATCGTACTCTGTTGGGTCGTCATCACTTACAACTACTTCTATCGTCCTGAAAAGAGGAGCAATAGTAGAGATATAAAAAGGGGGTGAGATTTCGAGGGAAATCTCAGTAAGTACATTAATATCTCAACAAAAGCATTTCAAGTATACAATTAACCGAATAACAAACAATCATATGTGCATCATGCATTATGGGACTCATGACTTTACTTATGCACATGCTCATGCTCATGTCACTTTCTTCAACTTGTTTTCCTTTAACTTCTTTCATGTGTTTGCTTATAAATTCATAAAACAAAATGCTTGAACTTCTTTTCAAATATTTTTCATCTTTTCTTATCTTTGGCGTCATTTACATATCATGTCATATCTTTGCTCGAAAGCCCATCTTGTGACACCCCCAAATTCCCCTTAAAATAAACACGAGTCACGCATCCCCAACGCCAAGTGCTAAATATGTGAATGCATGATATGCATAAATAAAAGCAGCGGATAATTAAAGTCAATATCTAAGTACCAGAAATTTTTAGAAATATTTTACAAACCAGTTTAACACAAATTTTCCAATAGGAGATTTAATACAGTCATCCCAAAATTAAAACATAAAAGAAATACATTTATAAAAAGGGGAAAACATTTCCCAACAGAATAAATATATATCCCATACTTCAACAGCGAAGCCGCCTCCTCAGGCTTAGTCTCCTCAACATCTCCATCCAAGACTACATCGCCAAACATGGCATCGCAGGTAAGTATAACCCAAACAAACCGTAAGATATAAAATATACTCATGCAACAACAACAACCTCACACATAAACATGACACCATATGTATGAAATTTAAAATCATCTTCCTCAAAATAAATAAAATAATACACGCCAAAATCCCATTTTGGTCCACGATAAAATTCTAATAAAATCATCCATCATTTTCCAGAAAAAGATATCCGTAAATCCAATCATACATAAATATGATATCGTATGCCTGAAACTTTAAATCATCTTCCTCAAAATAAATAAAATAACACATGCCAAAATCTCTTGTTGGTCTACAATAAAACTCCAATAAAATCATCTATCATTTTCCAAAAAAAGATATCCGTAAATCCAATCATAGCGAGCGTTACGTATCGCCGTCTCCGATATGATATACACACAATACCAATCATAATGGACGTTATGTATCGTTGTCCCCATTATGACTCATACACACTCATTTCATAGCGGGCATTACGTATCGCTGTCCCCGATATAAAATACACACCCAATGACCATAATGGGCGTTACGTATCGCCATCACCATTTTGACTTACACATTTCATAGCGGGTGTTACGTATCGCCGTCTCCGTTATGAAATACACACACAATGACCATAACAAGCATTACGTATCGCCGTCCTTGTTATGTCATTCACACCTATTGATCATAACGAGCGTTACGTATCGCTGTCCCCGTTATGACTCAGTCAAAACCATTAAAACTCATAAACCCAATAACCACATCTCATATTAAAATCCAAACACCAAAAATACACATGATCAAGCGTGTAATTACACAATGTATACCACAACACACAAAATAACCAACAATTAATAAATTTTAACATCAACCAATAAATCCCAACATCAAACAAATACAATATTTTTCGATACAAAAATATATTTAAATCTTAAAGTTCATTTGGAAAATACTTACAGTGGGTAAAACATGGATCCTTGAGCAAGCGTCAGTCCACAGCGCTCGTAGTGGTCACTTTGTACGATAGACTAGAGTACTCAGTTCGACACCAAAATTTAGGAAAATACTCATTGGAGGGTGAGGAATCTTATGGTGGTGGTGGTGTGGCGGTGCAACTACCGGAAGGTGGCAGATCAGGCTCAGAATGGGTGGAAACCCATTTTCGGATTTGGGAATGTACAGGGAAGGTGAGGCCGTGGATGGGAAAACTGAATTAGGGGAGTGGTCGGCTGAGGTAGGAAAGTGTTTTGGTGGTGGAGGTGAGACCCACGGTGGCCGGACGGCAGCGCTAGGTGGAGAAATAGCACATCACGTGGGTTTCAAGACCCATTTCGGGTTGGGACCATTTGTGGCTGCCGTGGATGGTGCTGGTAGCTGGGATTGCTGCCGGAGGTTGCTGGGAGATGGTGGAAGTTGGCGGTGCAGCTGGGTGTTCGGTGGTGGTGCCAAAAATGAAGGAAAAGCAAGGGAGATACCCATTCAGGTTTTGGTTCACGTGTGGGTTATGGGTTGTCGTGGAGTGCACCACCGGTGCAGGAGAGGTCGCCGGAGGGAAAGGATGTCGGCGGTGTGGGCGTTGTCGCCGGACGGCGGGCCATGGCGAGGCTGGGCAGTGCAGCACACAGAAGGGAGGCGGAGAAACAGGAGACCGAGCGGGTTGGGGGGAAAACAGGGGAGAAAGAAGAAGAAAAAAGAAAGAAAAAGGAAAGAAGAAAAGAAAAAGAAAAAGGAAAAAGGAGAAAAGAAAAAGAAGGAAAAAGAAATACAGTTCAACTAGAAAAGAGTACAATGAAATAAGTAAAAACTAACTGAAAAGGCTACAGTTCAATTTCAATTTCAATAAAATATTTAAAGCCTAACAATAAATTAATTTAAATTAAAAAGCAATTTAAATACTAAATATTAATTAATATAAAGAAAGCACATCAATTTAAATTCCACAATTTAAAAAATAAAACACAAATAAAACAATGAAAAACACATTTAATTTAAAACAACAGAACCATTAATTATAATAATTTAAATAATCATTCAATAAAAATACACGTAAATATGGGGTATCACACATATTTATCGTCATGACATCTTATTTGAACACCTCACGATTCCCCTATGCACCGTGTATTCCTACTAGTTACCGTAAAATCCGGCGATCGTATCAACCGTAGTGGCTACGTTATGCGATTTCCACGTCACCCGGTGACCGTATCAAACCAAAGTGACTTACGTCGACTGCTCTTCATCACTCGGTGACCACTCAAACCGAGCGACTACAACCTTTTTCTGTATCGGTAGGGCAAAAGCCAACACTATTCTATAGGCACCCACTAGCTTTAGGTGCAACCACGCTCTGGACACCTTTTGGAGCTATATAAGGTCTGCCGACGGTTCTTTGTCGACCTAGAGGCTTTCACTCAACTTTATTCACTCTTGAGTGAACAGGGAGTTCCATTAGGGGACTACCCCGTCCCAACCTTTGGGGTTCTTGTAAAATTTTAATTCTTTTCTTTTCTTTTAAAAATATGTTTGACTCAAAAATATGATTTTCGTGCTTTATGCATGAGACATGCAACTCGTAACACTTAACATGTGAAACGTGAGACGAACACACGTGTACGAAATGTCTTATTCTTTCACAAGTCAAACACCATAGAATTCTACTTCTTTTCCATCTAAAAGCACACAATGGGCCTTGCATACACTTAAGGGTACTCGGCCCTCTCCCATTAGGGTTGGGCCGAGACCTTCCTTTAGTTACTTCCTAGTATTTTCTTTTTCTATCCTTCTCCAAATGCTCCAATCTAGCCTCAATAAAATATTTGAATATTTTTAACACCAAAAATATGTCTTAGCCAAAACTGTCCTTATGTTCATTATTTTAATCACTTTTCTTTCATCAAGATAGCTCACTTAACCATTCATAATATAACATAATAGTAGAAAAGAAAGATTAACTCAAAACTCTTCAAAAATCGAAACACCTATATGCACCAATCTAACATTTCTCAATTCCAAGTTAAAGTTTAAGATGCATACATGTCATCATCATCCATCAAAGTGATCATGCTACATTCTTTCTTTGTATCAAAGTATCCAAATCCACAATACAATATGATCTTTAATCTAAATAGATACTTAGACTAAACATGCATTTTGCCACCAAATGAACAAAACATTTCTATCAAGTAATCTAATCCACATCAACCAATATCCTACAAGTTAACCTTAATCACGCATGCATTCCTTCAATCCACCCATCATGTTGATTTCTTTAAAATAAGTTGACTAAATCCACCCATCATCTTATATTCTCAAACTTAAAGAATCATAAACTTAAACATTGATTCATACCTAGCTAAGCATGGCATTTTCACTAAGGAATTCCATTTTAGAATACACAAACAAGGACTCAAACAATACAATCAAATTCTCTCAAAAGTATACTAGAATTGCTAAAGGCAAGATAAGAATATACTTACAATACTCCTACTGGGCTTAGCTTAGATCTGAAAATATATTTATAAAATAATCCATTAGACTAACCATGAACATGGAGGCATGATGAGAAAATTCTTGAAAAGAGAATATAGGTGTGGTGTGTGTGTGTGTTCTTCCTATGCTTGGATCAACTTAAGAACTTACCTCTTCAACACTTTCCACTCAAGAAAGCTTGCCTTAGCTCCACTACACTTAGTATGTTTTTATGTTTAGGGGGTAGAAGGAAGTGAAACAAAAGAAAATAGAGTGGGAGGGAGTGTTGGTCGAGAGGTAGAGAGAGTGAGAGAGTTTGTGTGCAAATGAAACAACCAAGTGAGGGAGACCCCATCCATAGGCCATTCGGCCATGTGAGTTTCTAGGTTCCTTAGGCACTCATTTCCCTTCCTCTAGGATAGACATTTGATAGATGGAAAGACTCCTATGATTGACTCCCATCACTAGAGTGAAATAATGCCTAAGCCGTATGTACTTGGTTTAACAACTTTTTTCCCCATTTCTCTCCTATGGCCGATGCATCCATGGAGCCTTCCTTGCTTTTCAC
Source organism: Platycarya longipes (assembly GCA_036559045.1). Taxonomy (NCBI): domain Eukaryota; kingdom Viridiplantae; phylum Streptophyta; class Magnoliopsida; order Fagales; family Juglandaceae; genus Platycarya; species Platycarya longipes. The sequence continues at coordinate 28,118,381 of CM071803.1, read as the reverse complement.
ACACTCTCAAGTCACTTCACATGTCAATCCAAATGATAACAAGATCACATTTTTGGAGAAAAAGACAATGCATAGTTCGGCTAGCCCATAATCTCATCCGAAACCTTCCCATGTCTTCCATGGGTTTTCCCTCCTCTCAAGCATCTATCCATCAACTTGTCAAGTCACCAATCTTCCCTACACTCTTACACATGTGTCCCTTCCCTTCTTACACAACCTCATGTGTCTCTTCAACTAGATTTGGCAACACTCTTGGAAGACACCAAATGAGGCTCATAAGGCTACCCAAAGCCCTCCCATGGTTCTTCTTTTCCTTCTCTCCAATGATGCCACTCCTCACTTGTCAATCACTTTGTCAACTCACTTTTACAAGATCTATTTGTGGTCATTTGCTTAGGTTAGGATTAGATTACATAGAAAATGCCCCAATGGGGTTCGGCTATATGCCTCCACCGAAACTCCTTTCTCTCTTCCCTTCCATTTCCTATTTCAATTACATGTGTCATCTATCTAAATATGGTATACTCTTAAGAAAACTAAAATAGAAGATTTCTTTGTACTTTCCAAGATATCCCAATGATGAGAAAATCTCATAATGAGATCTCACACTCCATCCTACAAGGCAACCCACTAGTCAACTCCCAACAACTAGCAATTCCTACTTTTTATCTACTAGTCTTAGATGACTCACTAGAGTTTCTCTAGAGATGACATGTGTCTCTTGTGTGGGCTTGGTGGATCATGGGCCAAACTCATGGGCTTGTGGGCTTGTTATTTCTCTCTTGGCCCACTAACTTAAATCATGCTTTCAAGGCTTCAATTCTAAGCCCAAACCTTCATCCTCACTCCTCTAAATCACCAATATTATTATTAAAATAATTACTTAATTAAAACAATAAGAAACAAAAATCTCGAGTCGTCACACCAAGACCAGTGCCTATTAAAGTACAATCTCTTATAACATTTTTGAGTTGATTGACAAAGAGGATTTAGTAGTGCTACTGGAAAAAAGTGTTGCTATCTCAACTTTTTCGGGAGGATGAGGTGGAACTCATTTGTAAGATCCTAATAAGCAAAAGAATTGCTCACGATAAATTGATATGGGGGTATCCTACAAATGTAATTTTCAGTCTGAGAAGTGCTTATTCGTTGCAACAAATTCTCGATAGATAGATGAAGGGAGAGTGTTCTGGTGATGTAGTAGGTTTGATTAATTGGAAACATATGTGGAATTTGATTGTACCAATGAAGATTAAACTATTTGTATAGAAGGTTGCACGTACATGATATATTACCTACTCTACAAAATTTGGTTAAAAGGAAGGTATTAGAATTTGATTTAAGTAAAATCTGTACAAGGGAAGTTGAGTCAATGTCCCATGTATTGTGGAGTTTTCCTGCTGCAAGTGATGTATGGGTTGTGTCTAAAAGTCCAGTACATAAATGGCCAAGCTCATTTCCAGATTTGTGCCTTATGGTTATACTTGATTGCAGAGCTATATGTGGGTGATTTTCAAGTAGTCTAATTCATAATGGGAAGGATTTGGTTACAAGGAATTTATGTAGTCCATGGGAAATCTTTAGAGAGTCCTCAATAGGTGATGATGGCAACTAGCTTAAATAGGGATTTGTTCTTAAATTCCCCAATTCAAGAAGAGTCTAGTACTACTAATGGTGTAGGTGATAGAGGGGAGGCAAGATGGAAGAAACCAAACTACAGATGTCTAAAAGTAAATTGGGATGCACTAGTATGTACAAAGCATAATAAAACAGGTTTCAATATTATTACAAGGGATGAGCAAGGTAACATTATGGCATGTGTTTGTGCAAATATGAAACCTTGTGTGAAGCCTATGATTGTAGAATGCATGGCACTGAGAAGGGCGATGGAAGTTTGTGCAAATTTGGGATTTGTCAAGGTTGTATTTGAAGGACATTCCCGAACTATTGTTAAGGCTACTAATTGTGATGAAGATTTAAGTACAAACTATGGGACCTCAATTCATGATGGTAAGGTTATGTTGTCGGAAAGACCTAGCTAGCAGGTAATTTTTGTTCATAGAGAAGCAAACTGTGCAGCACATCATGCCCCGTTTTGATTCGAAAAGTATCTCATCTCATTTCATTTCCTCATTACAATTTTTCCAAATTTCCATACAAAATATAATAAATAATCCACTTTTTCAAATTTCAATTCAATTTTTTTAAATTTCAATTCAATAATAATATTATAAAATAATATTCTAACAATATTTTATTTAATATTTATTTTTTATCTAAAACTATCTCATCTCATCTATGAATTCAAAGTATGGCTATGCCTACTATTTATTTGGAACAATCTATGAGTGTTAACAGTTTTTTCTAGTCTTTGCATTTTTACATCAATGGAAGTCCTTTTTTCAACCAAAAAAAAAAAACTCTATTGACATAGGAATATTTTATTCATCAGGATATTCTTATTTATTGCAACCAATTTAGCTACCCCGAAGAGTAGGAAAGATTCTTGAGGAAATAAAAAATTTTAAGATATGAATTTAAATGTTGCACAATATTTTATTCGCTCTATTTTTAACTTCTATGAATATTTAGGTCTATTTCTATATTTTTGACCAAACATGTAATTCTCTGAACATTTTTTTTCCTCTTTTGGCATTATTTGTTAATGAGTCATTCTTAATCATTTATTAAGATGTATAATTTTGAAAAGATAAAAAAGTTGCATCATTTACATATGAATTATATAATTATTATTAACTTTAAGTTAATTTTATATTTTAAAATTTTGTTATATATGTAACATATAACATATGTGTTTAAAGTATGAATTTAAGGCAAATGAGCTCTAGCTCAACTAGCACCTCGTTCTTCATAAGAATGGTTCTCGCTTGATGAGGTTTGGTTTTTTTTCAATGCTAGTTTCATTTTTCTTTCATTTCGTTGAAGCTCATTCTAAATATTTTTGCTCATCTGATGTGCATAATTTGATTTCAGATTTGTGGTCAAATTAAAACACATCATCATGGTATTCTTAATTGATTCTCTGATGTTGCATGGGGAAGGAGTACATATCATCTGGTTCATTAGATTCAAGTACATGCTATCATACCAAGGGGATGCGATTGGCCTGGTGGAGCACTATAATTTTGTGATTCCAATTTGATCAAATAGATATGTTTCAAATTATAAGTATAAAATTAGTTGAAGAGGTACTATGTTGTTGGATCATGATGACTTTCCGGCCATAAGATTGTTTTAATTTACAGTACATAATTTTTATTGAATCGAAAGTGCTGATTGGATTTTCAAATCGATTATCCTTTGAGATTGATTTTTCCTCCCTAAATAGAATTCCATAGATAATCATGCAATATGTTTACCACATGGTGATCAACATATAAGTACTACTTCGTATTGGATGTAGACTGATAAACATGAAATAATTATACGCGTTGACATAAGTTGAGCTATGCTGAGATGATTTTATTTCACCTCTGTATCCAAACGGGCCTTAGTCGTGATCCATAAGGTAAAGGGGTGGCGAGACCGAGAGGCGTTTTATTCCCAAATAAAGAAATGTAGGGAAACAAATATAAAAACATTTTTATATATAAAAACATTTTTAAAAAATATAAAAAATCAAAACATTATTTAAAAATACTAACTTAAAAATCACGTGAAAAATCACATGTAGGGAAACAAATATATGTATATATGTATATATGTTCTCATCAAGAAAGAAATGTAGCATGCAATATATCAATAATATTATAGAGAAACTTGTACATCTTTCCAAGAGAAACAAGGAATTTATTGAATTTCGATTGGCTTGTACATCATTTATTTTTGCAAGGATAACTGGTATTATTAGTAAGGTAAAAAGACAATTTACCTTGAGAATAAGTGACCCAGTCTCCCAATATATATAAGAAATAAATTACATGGAAAAAGTAGAAGATATTTGTATATGATTTAGCCAATCATTCATCAATTCTTAGCTATGGGAATGGGGTGAATAAACATCTTTAACACGCGATCCTTAGTCTCATAGTTTTCAATGCCATGCCCATCTCCATGTTGGTACATGAACTGAGACGTCCTTGCAATATTGGTCGCAATCTCATTATATGTTTCAGAGAATGGAGAACTTGAATTCGTGCGATTTCCATTCATTGTCTTCCATGCTGCACTAATCAAGGACCTCATGTATTGACGAGCATCTTCCTCACTGGCACCAGTGTCCTTCATGTAGCATTGAATTGATTTAGGATTATCCCCCCTCTTTAACTCGTCCTAAGTTACAAAACACATAAGAACATGTTATCTTATGTTCACGTGAAGTAGCCCATTAAATATTGAGAAAAAATCAATATGGTATGTTTTGCAAACCGTAGATGTTCCAAGATCATCTGCAAGTCGCACAATCAATGATGACAAACGAATTATATCGGGATACTCTTCCAATGAATCCAAGGCTTCCTTTGTTATGCGATTTGTGATGAAAAAATAACAATGCACCAGTATAGTTGCTATTGTTATTGTCATCCATCCATATTCAAGGTATTCTTGAAGGCTTGGAGTAAATCCGTTGTAAAACCATTTTGCCTCCAACAAATAAGATTTACATATATCTGCCCACTAAAAGATTTGTGGTGGATCAATGAATTAGAGCGTTATAATAAATTATAAGTTCAAAGGTAAATAGTTATGAATAATAAAGTCCGGGCCTTACCGACTTTCTCATGTACCAAACACTGTTGCATCCCTTTTCTTTAAGAGTGTCAAAAGCCATTTCATTAATCGTGTTGTAGAGAGAAAGAAAACAAATTTGCATATAATAAGGAAGTTGATCTATTTCATTGACATCCCATCTAGATCACATGAACAAATTATATATAAGTATTTGCATGAAAGATAAGCAGCCATATTTAAAATATTTGAGGTGTTGCTATTAATACACACCTTTCAATGGCATCTGTGAAGAGCTCAAGTTCTTCTAAAGTGCCATAGATATCATAGACATCATCTATTATTGTCAATAATGCACCGAGCTTTGCTAGCATTCTCCTCTCATGTCCAAATTGAGGTTGAAATAATGCTCCTGTAGCCCAAAGGAAATTCTCCACCGCTCTATCCCTTGCAAAGCTCAAATTTCCTAGGCCAGTGCTCCTCCACCACCTTTTTTAGGAGACAAGAAAGTAATATAAGTGTTAGAAATAGAACATATATTGAATTTTCTTTCCTCTCTAAAGTTATATATCAAGTAAGGGGATGTTTGGCAAACAAGAGAATTCTCAAAATTTTATTCCCAAATGTCGCCCAAACATAATATACTTTTCAGTTTCAAATTTTTAATCTTTTGATCAAATCATTACCTAATCAATATTCGAAAACAAAAATCAACATAATTTTTACAAACTTCAAAATAAAAATTATATTCAAATTTTATATTCAAACAATTTTTAACTTTATAATAGTTTCATTTAACTTTTTCTCTATTCTTTTCCCAATCTTATAAAACAACTTCATTCAAATCATTTCATCACTATTCACAATTTCTAAAATACTCCAAGTATTCAACCATGCCCTAAATCTCCTTATAGCTTTGAGACTAAGATCCAAGTTATAAAATGAGGATAAATATGTCTTTTTACCTTGACACTTCTTTTAGATCTTCTTGGTAGACTGCTTGGACCATATTAAAATCCAATTCTGCAATCTCAAGCAAGGTAGGGTTCATATCTTCTCTACTTCTATATGTGTCAATGAACCACCTTGCTTCCAACCTTATCACTCTCCAATGCAGTGGAAGCTCTAGGGCATGATTCACAATCATACAAAGATATTGATCTTTGCTTTGATCTACATATTCTTTAAGATGTTTGGTTGTAAAATCTCTTGCTTCCTCCAGAATGCTCTCGCCTTCTCTCAAGTAGAAGGAGGCTTCATACAAAGCCAACATTCCTTCAATATCAACATATAGACTTTCTTTGAAATTTCCCTTTTCATTGATGAAACTTATGAAAGTCTCTGCAATCAACAATGCTCGCCAATTGTTAAAAATAAACATTAGGTTATGAATATGATGTTTATTTTTTCAAAGCATTAGTAGTATGTGTATACCTTGGGGTACATCATATTTGTGTTGTCTCAGGAGCCTAAACTCAATACATGTGGCATATAAACTCTTCTTCTCACAAACAACACCATTATGATGATTATTGTGTTTATTTTCTAAAATCCTCCTTATTTCATCCTCGAAGTGGTAAGATATTCCAAGTCTTTGCAAGGTGTCAATAAGCTCAAGTTGCTTTATAGGATCCACCACTTTGTGAAGCATCATTGTCACTTCTTCCTTCAACTTATCAATCTTTTGGGTGAATAACTCCCCCTACAAGTTAAACCAATTCTTATAACCAACAACAATTATAAATTAAACTATTGAGACAGCCAATAAATAAAAAGAAATCGCACACTTTACCACGTATTCGCTTCTTATTGATTGAATGTAATCGTAGTCCCAAATAGTAGGATGGTAATTTGCTGATCGTCGGACAATAGTATATTCGGTACTTGAATTTTCTTCAGGAGCCATTCTTTGGAACGAATGAGAAACATCGCCACCTTTTCCTCTTGTTAAAGCTAAGACATCTCTTTTAGGTGGGAGCAATGTAGGGAGGTTGCAATTACTGATTGAATCAATAATGCTAAGATATTGCATTGTGTGAGCCATTAGTGAAGCTTTGCTTTTCTGTGTATATGGATTGCTGTGGAACGTATGCTTAAGCCTTCTACCATATGACCTATTTATATTGATCCTCGATGGTTGCAATCTCTTTGTGACGATAGTATAAGATTATGTTTTATTTCATCTAGTCCTATAACATATAATTTGTCAAGGGAGGCTAGCTAATTAATGTGGGTTGGTAGGCGCTAATATTATATATATTGTTAGTTGAAAAATAAAGTTTTCAATAAGTTCTTTTAGTTAAATCAATCAGATCGGTATCTAAAATTTTCCTTGTTTTGTCTAAAACTAAAAAAATTAAATGTGCATGAGACATTTAGGATCGGTATATTTAATAAATTAGATTTTATTATTTATAATTTATTTTGTATTTTTAATTTATCTCAATTACTCATTTCAAATTTTAATTCATATTAATTATTTATTTTATTATTATTTATAATTCATTGCATCTTCCCTATAAATCCAAAACATCGTTTATAGTCAACGTTCAAACTTCGTGATGCTGATCAAGCAGCATGCATGCGGCCAGAAAAAGTTGAAGGAGCTTTTATATTACGCGTCAATCATGCAGCATGCATGCGGTCAACAACTGTCGAGAAGTTTGAATATAGGCCCCGTTTGTAATCAGAGGTGAGCTCACCTCATCTCAACTCATCTCAACTCATCTTCATTTTATTATTATATTTTTATAATTTTTTATATAAAACACAAATTTTTATATACCTTTTTCAATTTCCAATACACCTTTTTCAATTTCTAATATACCTTTTTCAAATTTTAAAATAATAATAATATTAAAAAATAAATTAAACTCATCTAAATTTATCTCATCTCTAAATTCAAGAGGGATAAATAGTACTGGGAGTTGATAGCTTGTTTTCAGGGAGTCAGAGCTAGCTAATTAGCTAGCGGCGGCAAAGACCAACCACGTGAAAAATTTATTTATTATTTTTTTGTCATTATCTTCTCAATATTCCTTAACATGAACTTAAATGATATCCTACAAGTAAAATATAATAAATATTTTCTAATAATTTAATATCACATGATCATAAAATCATGATTAGAGAAATATAATGAATAACATTACTCAAAAAATAAACAAAATAAAAATAATATATTGTAACAGAAATGAAACTAGAGAAATAATAAAGATATAATAATCAATGATAATTGATTTAGACAGTAAATAAAAGGAAACTGCTAGTGGAGCTCCTCGATCAAATTCACCGCTTGATTATTTTATTTTATTTATTTATATTTTTTATTTAATAAATAAGGAAGTGATCATTATTAGTGAAGTTGTGTAAATTAATAAGGATATTAAAAAAATGTTAAAAGTAAAATAGAAGAAAAAGTTTTAAATACACTAGCGGCAACTGCGCTGGGCAGCCCACTAGCATTAATGCCTTAAACTAAATATGCTACTAAAGAATAAATCATATATTTACCATAAATATTAGAATATTATGAATATTTTTTAAATATGATAATATTCTAACATAATATTTTAACACAAAAGAGTAAGCAAATAAATAAAGCTAATTATATTTACAGGTTGATTTGTACGACCCATGATCCTCGATAATATGAAAAATGTATCTTCCATATACAACATTGCTATTTATGATAATGTTGTAAGTCATCGTATTGTGTGAAGCAGCCAGCAGGTGTTATTTGATCATGCCCTAAAGACGAAATCAATGGAAAATTTTAATTATGTGATCGTATGGTTTTTTTAATCTTTAATCAAACTTTCATTAATTAGAACTAAATATGAGAGTACTACCATAAAACTAAAGAGTACTGCTATAATACAGTCGGACTGTATTGCAGTCCAGTATATAAAATTATTAAATTATCTTTATTTTTAAGATTAAAATAACTATATTACCCCTCAGCCAAAACATTTGAAATTAGATATCTTTGTTTTCGGCTCTGCTGCGTGCCCCAATGAATTTCATCCATCGTTGATCATCACAACCCACTGCCGACGACCTCCTTTTCCACCATTGACGCAAAGCAGAGCTCCCATCGAAAGGTTATCCTCCATCATCGGCCTGCTTGTGACTATTTATAAAATGAATAGCTATTTTATCATTGCCAATTGTAGGTTCATGATCAGATTTTTTTTAATTTGATTTATAGTTTCTGAAGCTGAAGGGGCTAAATATCATGATCTGATTTTTTTCCTTTTATCTTAGAATCACCAACTAGCCAGGGCCCAGGGGCTCGGTGATCTGATCTACCAAGGATTTACCTCAATCCTGATTTTATAATTTATTTCATCAAGCCAAGAACAAAATCATGTACTGTTTTCTTTTCTTAATTGAAGAAACAATGAATCTAATTCTTTCACACTATAAAATCAACAAAATGGTCAGAACTTTTTTTTGATAAGTAAAATGGTAAAAAATAAAGAGATCAAAATCAGATGAGATCATAATGAAGGAAATGTTGTAAAGGAATAAATAGATCTGATTCTTCCCTTATCCTTGTTTTGAATATGTGTAATCCTATTATGATTGCCTAGGTAGCAGAAGCACTGGTTGCATTTTTTTTTTTTTTTCGGGATAACCAGAAGCACTAGGCGCAATTGGGTTGAAGACTAATATTCCTTTTCTGAAAAATAGTTTGGTCTTGGATTTGGCTCAGAAGGTTTGAGAAACCTGTGAATTGGGTCTAAACCGGATTGAGCAAATGGAGTGCTGGAGGGAATGATGAAGAGAGATCGCCTTTTATGCATGTTGATCTTGTTGTGCCTGCGTCTTCTTGCTCCTCAGTAGATCAGCGATGGGGATTGCGGTGTTTCTTCATCAACTTCGATTTCTTCAAGTGCCTTTCGTTTCGGTTAAAGAGAATGAAACGTTTAAATGAAACACTGCGTTTCAATTAGGATTGTATTGCAGTCTACTTTAATAGACTCCAATAAGCATTATTCAAAACTAAAAAAGCAAGGGGATCAATAAATTAGGCTTAGAGGTCCTAATTGTTTTTTAGCCAAGCGAACTATATTAAAAATAGTTTAAAATCCAACTTGGAGTGCAGTTGTGATCCTCATTTGCGAAGAAAACACCACATGCAATCATCTTATCTGGATTAAGGAGTCATTGACAAAAATATTCACATTTGTCTTCTCAAGACTCTTGATTAGTGCGCCAGTACCCGTGCACAGGACTCGCATACCTCACGTGGAGGAGGGTGGAGAAGTAAGATCGAGATCCGATAGATCTAGAAGCGAGGAGTCTAATTCATGTGCCATTGCCGAATGATGTATTCTGTTCTTTTTTTTTCGAAAAACACAATACTAAAGGAAACGACAAAGCAGAACTAAAAATTTCCTAAGAAAATATATTTGATTATGAAAAGGTGATAAGAAGCATGTCACAATTTTTCTAGCTAGAAGTCTGGTCATGTACTGAAAATTTGTCAAAGCTCGTGGTCTAAAAGAAGAATATTCTGGTAAAAAATGTCGGCTAGGTCAATCAACCGTCAAAATGTTCCACCAGGGAGTCACTTGTTTAATAAGCACGAGCTAGGAATTCTCGTACTCATCAGACTTGTTTTCAAACCCCACGTGCCTCCTCTCTGGTTGTAGCTTTCCAACATGGTCTATTTAAAAATAGCAATATTTAAATGACGTAGGCTTCCACTTTTATTTTTTTTAGAGCCGCCAGCTTCCATTTTTCTCTACATTAGGTTGGAAGGAGTTTCCTCCAAAGTCCAACCTATTCAAATAGTATATTATTTTGATATTTGGATATAAAACAAGTACAATATTTAAATTTCTAATGTTAGAAAAATATGTTGTATTAAATTAATAGTATTCATTTACATATTATTTTGTAAAAGAAATTAAGGGTTACACGATAAGCAAACAAAATCAACAATAAACACAAATACAATCAAGGTTTGATCTTCACCATCAAGTTTAATTTCAATATTCCTTAAATTCATAATAATTTTATTAAATTTATCTACATGATCAGAACTAGGAGTACCTTCCTCATTTTGAGAGTGTATAGTTATTGTTTCAATTACCAATGATTAATAAGCGACTTCTTTGTACAAACTCTCTAGTTTCTTTCAAAGACTAGCAATAGTCTCTTCATCAACGACCTCTTGCAATACTCCATCTGAGAGAAATAACATTATGTACTCTCTCTTTATCTTAATTCCTTTGTTAGAGTTGAAAATTCATCTAAGACCTTCTCATCCAAGACTTTCGCCAAGCCTTGTTGTAATAACGCCTTCATCTTGATTCCATAGATTGAAACTATTCTGACTATCGAACTTCTCTACTTTAAATTTTGTCATATCCATCTCTCAAGGTCTTACACGGGGTCTGGCTCTCTAAAAAGAGTTTGTTGGGATTAACTAGATATCTAGCAAGTAATTGAAGTATAATAGCAAAAACAAACAAACAATGAAATTTGATAATTATACAAAGAACACCAAGATTTACATGTGTATAAAGTGTGTTTTTCTCTCAACAAGAGGCCTACTAGGCACTTAACTGAGGGTAGTTGGTCTCACTCAAGTAGCCGGCCTAGAATCCAAACTAGTCCACGAAGTAACTCGCCTGTAGGGGAAATAATAATAATGGTTGATGGGACAGATAGGCCTGACGCTACTCAACAACATCTTACTCATGGAGACTTGTACTAGGCAGTATGGGAAGTAAGGAGAACCCTCAATGCTGTGACAATAGTACATCGAGCTACTAAAAGCACCTACAAAATAAAGTAAATCGGAAAGTTATGCCGCATTAATGATACCACAACCCTGACTACACGCTGCATTAATGATGCTATCTCATAGGCAACTCTACATTAAAAGTTCTTGGTAAAGAAAATTAGTAAAAGTAGAACAAAACACACGCCGAAGGTTCTAGCAAGAAAGAAAACAATGTAGTTCATCTAACCAATCACAGTGTTGGGCAAACTATTAGGATATAGATGAAGGAAACAGGATCCTTGCTAAGAATATGAATCCAAAAGGAAAAGGAGTACATATAGAAGAAGATAAAAGGATAACTGACAAATTTAATAATGCTGAGATAGATAAAAGGATAACTGATAAATTTAATAATGCTGAGATAGGAATATGTTCCACCTTAACATTGCGATAGTCTTCATGCCACTATTGAAGAATTATGAATAAGCCTCTGGTTAGATGATCAACTGTGGTAAGACTCAAATGGTATTTAGTAACAATATGCAATCTGATTTAAAGCAGTAGATTTTAAATTTATAAGGGGTCCAAAGGCAACAACAATATGATAAATATCTCGAGTTACCTCCTTTAGTGGGAAGAAATAAATATAGAACTTTTTTCTGATTTAAAACATAAAGTATGGCAAAGATTGCATAGTTGGAAAGAGATATTACTGTCACAAGGGGGAAAGAAATAATGATCAAAGTTGTGGCCCTTTCAATCCTTACCTATACCATGAGTTGGTTTAGGTAATCTGCATCTTTGTGTGAATAATTGGAGAACTTAATGGCTAAATTCTGGTGGGACAATGAAGGAAGAGAACAAGATCAAGTGGATTAGCTGGAAACGGATGTGTGAAGCAAAACCAAATAGTGGAATGGATTTCAAGGATCTACAGATTTTCAATAAAGCTCTCTTAGCAAAACAAGCATGGAGAGTGCTTCAAAATGAACACTCATTGCTTCACAAGATATACAAATCCAGGTATTTTCCTTACTCATCATCTATACAAGCTAGTTTGAGTAATAATCCCTCCTATACTTGGAGGGGAATATGGGAGGTTAAACAACAGCTGTTGAAAGGTTGTCGATGGAGAGTTAGTAATGGAAAATCTATAAATTTATGGACTGATTTCTGGCCACCTGATCACAAACTTGTTCCTTTACCACAAAATCAGCATGCAAGTTTGGGATTAGAAGGAGTGGTAGATCTTATAGATGAGCATACTGGTTGAAGTCTGATATTATTCAAAGAATTTTTCATCTTGCTATAGTTTATGAGATATTGAAAATTCCAATAGGCTCAGTTGATAGAGATGATAAAATAGTATGGGAGCATGAGAAAAATGGAATATACACAGGGAAAAGTGCTTATAAATTTTTCTTTAATATGAAAAAAAAGAATGATGTGGGGGAAATCTCCAATGAAGCAGAAATGAGATTGTTATGGAAAAAGATTTGGAAACTCAATGTTCCTAATCGAATTAAAGTATTCTCACGGACAACATGTAAAAATGGTTTAGCTACTCTTGAGAATTTGGAAAGAAGAAAAGTTCTACAAGAGGATATATTTTAAGCTATGCTTATCAAAAGTGGAAAATGTTTCTCATGCTCTATATTTTTGCACTCAAGTCAGAAACTGTTGGAGGAAATTGTTTGACTTTCTTCCAGAAGATGGAAAGAAGTACAATTTTGTCAAGTTAGCTCAAGAAGTTCGAAAAAGGGGTATCACAGTAGAATTAGAAAAGTTTTTTCTGATTGCATGGAGCATGTGGTATCGCAGAAATCAATACTTATATGAAAATGTAATGTTAATACCAGAACAGGTAATGGATAATGCATTATCTTTATATCAAGAGCATATGCAAGCACATAGTTTAAAGTTACAAAAATAAGAAACTCATTTAGGCTGGAAAGCTCCATCAACAAGTAGTCTAAAATTAAACATTGATGGTGCTATCTTTGCTGAAAAATGTTGTTTTGGAGTTGGATTGATCTTAAGGGATGATAAAGGGTCTGTAATTATGTCAGCTAGTAGTAAATAAATGGAACTACCAATCCTATGGAGATTGAATTGCTATCCATATTGAGAGTGTTGAGATGGCTTGAATTCTGGTCTGCCCAGTATTTTTGCTCGACTCTCGCTCGACGTCCCGCTCGAGGTAGAGTCCAACCCGAGAGTTCGCTCGACTTTCGCTGGACGTCCAGCTCGAGCGAGGACGTCGAGCGAAGTTCAACCTGAGAGTTCGCTCGACTCTTGCTCGACATCCAGCTCAAGTGAGATTTCAGGCAAAGACTTCGCGAGACCCTTGCTTGACGTCCAGCTCGAGCGAGTCTGACCTAAAAGTGTTTGCTCGAGCGAGATTAACTTTTGCTTGAGCGAGATCACATAAATATAAATATCGCGAGCTTCATTTCTTTCGCACCGCCAGACGAACTCTCTCCCTTGTTTTTGCCCCCGACGAACAGAGCATCTCCCAAACCTCATTTCTCCTCCATTTATTGAGTGTTTGAGTGCAAACAAGTGAGGATTGAGTGTATATACATGTGGTGAGTGATTTATGTTGTAAGAATTTATTGAGTATCTCTCTCTGTACTCTATTTGATTATAGTGAAGTTTTGAAACCAACCCTACAGTGGATGTAAGCTCAGTTGAGCTGAACCACTTAAATCTGGTATTCTGTGTTGTCTTTATTGTTTTACTTCTCTTAACTGCTACCGCTATATTTGATTTCTTATCTTTGTTGTTAGTTTTATCGGTTTATTTCCAACAAACTGGTATTAGAGCTATCTAGCTCTGTGAAGGATAGAAGGGATGGTCACAGCAAGAATTGGAGTAGAGAAGTTTGACGGACTAAATAATTTTATTGTTTTACTTTTCTTAGTTGCTACCGCTGTATTTGATTTATTATCTGTGTTGTTAGTTTTATCGGTTTATTCCTAATAGAAAGGCTTTCAATTATGTTACCCGATGGGGATTTTTGATCTTATAATTGAAATAGATTCTCTATTGAGTGTTGAAGCCATTTTACAATCAGGGGAATCTTTGTCTCTGCTAGCAAATTTAACATATGATATAAGGTCCTTGGCGCATATGATATCGAAAGTTCAGCTACAACATATTGGAAGAAAAGCAAATGGTGCTGCACACATTTTAGTAGGGAATGCTGTGGAATTTATAGTATAATGATTTGGTGGAATGAGGCTCCTGATTTCATTTCCCAAGTTGTATGGTCTGAGTCATCAATGTAAATGTGACCTTAATATTTAAATGAAAAAAAAGTGTGCTGCTGCACCCACAACCAAAAAAACTCACCGAACGTGCAATTCTTTTTAAATATTTTTTAAACCCTTTAACCATTTGAAAAAAAAAAAAAAAGAGTGAATCGATCGATAGCTTTTGTCGGTGATATTTATTTCGATCGATGGGAATATGATTTCCCTTGTTTTAAAACCAAGTGCTAGCATGGGTATATATTGGAGACAGTAGTAAATAAAATTATATATTAGAAATGATGCATTAATTAAGTTATAAATGAGTAGGGTTTGTTTGGGAGTTAAACCCATATCAACTTATCCAAGCCAACTATAGTGGCACTCATTACTTTTTTAACTTGACATAAAATATTAAATATATCTCAATCTACTCATACATTTAAGACATCTTAATAGGACTTATACAAAACACTACTTATTCACAAATAAACACAAAAGATAATCCAATTTTGTTTAACTGTAAAAGAAAATTTCAACTTTTTTAAACGCTAAAAAAAAATTATATTAAAACATTATATTCTAATAATATTTTAATTTTTTAATATTTTTATTCAATTTTTTTTCTCCTTTTTCGAAACTCAATGAAACATCTTAACTAAAGTGATTTCATTATTGTTCCAAAATTATCTCATTACTAGCTAGTCACATATTTCTCATCTTCTCTCATGCTAAATCGATCAGATTCGTGTCAAATTGATTTTGTCCAAAATATTGCCCTTTTGTATCGCATTAATATAATCAGGTTTGTAGATCGTAGTAAAAGTTTTCAGACTACTAAACCAATATAATCAAATGTGACTTCCAAAGTCTGCCTTCACACTTTATCTGTTGGGAAATAGCCAAAGAAACAAAACAACAAAGATATGAAATAAACCGCAGCGGATGCAACAATGAGAAATAAAACAGTAAACACAGAAAGAACACAGCGATTTAAGTGGTTCAGCTCAAAATGAGCTTACATCCACTGTGGGGTTGGTTTCAAAACTTCACTAGATCAAATGGAGGTTACAGAGAGAGAATCAAGAGATTCTTACAACAGAGAACACTCACCTCACGTGTATACACTCAATCCTCACAAGTTTCACTCAGAATAGTGGAGAAATGGAGAAGAAATGATCTAGGGGAGAAGCTGAGCTCGTCGGCGCCAAAACAGGCGTCTGTGCGTTTCTTCGTCGTCCACTGCGCGAAATGCCTTCGCGATATTTATATTATGCAATCTCGCTCGAGCGAGACTTAAACTCGCTCGAGTGAGAACATCTAGGTTAGATTCGCTCAACTAGAAAACGGACACCTGGCAACACGTGGCATCTCGCTCGAGCGGGAGGTCGAGCGAGGGTCGAGCGAAGTCTCGGGTTGGAAAGTCTGGAAGTCTCGTAGTCTCGCTTGAGTGAGAGTCGAGCGAGACAGGTCTGGGCATGTATTCATAAGCCATACTCAACAAATCTCCACCTTGGCTTGAATACCTAAAAGCCCCATAAAATCCAGATCAACCCAAGAATGTAAAATGCAGCAACTGAGAGAACCAACCCCATCTAAGTTCCCTAAGGAACCTGGAAACCCCGAACTCCTATCAAGTCCAAACAAAATTTGAACTTGAATACTGCAACTGGCTTGGTCATTATGTCTGCTGGATTCTCTGAAGTAGCAATCTTCTGAATACTAACAGTACTATCTGAGACTACTCCTCTGATAAAATGATACCTGACGTCAATGTGCTTTGTCCTCTCATGATACATTTGATTTTTAGTCAAATGTATAGCACTCTGGCTGTCACAAAATACTGTCATCTCTGTCTGCTGAAGACCCAGGTCACTAATTAGCCCCTTCACCCAAATGGCCTCCTTAACAGCCTCAGTTGCTGCCATGTATTCTGCCTCTGTAGTTGATAAAGCAACAGTTGATTAAAGTGTTGCTTTCCAACTAATAGCAAAACCACACAATGTGAAAATGTAGCCTGTCAATGATCTTCTCTTGTCTAAATCTTCAGCATAGTCAGAATCAACAAAACCAACAACAACAGAACTGAGATCTACATCGCTATCAAATATTAAGCCCACATGTGAGGTTCCCTTCAAGTACCTCAAAATCCATTTCACGGCCTGCCAGTGAGTTCTATCAGGCTTAGCCATATATCTGCTAACCACACTCACTGCCTGTGAAATATCTAGATGGGTACACACCATAGCATACATAATGCTACCTACAGCATTAGAGTAAGGAACATTTGCCATGGACTGTTCCTTCTCATCTGTCTGGGGGGATAAGGAAGCTGAAAGTTTAAAATGCAACGCCAACGGCGTGCTGACAGGTTTGGAGTCAGACATTCCAAACCTGTCTAGAACCTTCTCTATATACTTTCTCTGGGACAAGTATAACTTCCCAACTTTTCTCTCCCTATGGATATCCATCCCCAGTATTTTCTTAGCATCACCTAAATCTTTCATCTCAAACTCATCTTTAAGTTGAGTTTTCAACAAATCAACATCAACCATGCTTTTAGCAGTTATAAGCATGTCATCAACATAAAGCAATAAGTGAATGAAAGACTTATCAGGCAATTGTTTATGATATACACAACAGTCATAATTACTTCTCAAATAATCATGATCACTCATAAACAAATCAAAACGTTTATACCATTGCCTAGGTGACTGCTTCAACCTATACAAAGACCTCTTCAGTCTGCATACACGGTCTTCTTTACCTTCAACTGTGAACCCCTCTGGCTGGCGCATATAGATAGTCTCTTCAAGCTCACCATGTAAGAACGCTGTCTTCAAATCAAGCTGCTGTAGCTCCAGATCATACAAAGCCGTGATGGCTAGTAAAACTCGGATTGAACTGTGCTTTACTACTGGAGAGAACACTTCATTGAAGTCGATCCCCTCTCTCTGATTGTAGCCTTTAGCAACTAGACGAGCTTTGTATCTTGCATCAGACTGGATTCCTTCTTTTCTCTTGAAAACCCACTTGCAGCCCATAACTCTAGTCTTCACTGGTAACTTAACCAAATCCTAGGTTTGGTTCTTGTGAAGAGACTCAATCTCTTTAGTCATCGCTGAACACCATTGTGCAGACTCAGTACTCTTCACAGCCTCTGAGTAACTGGAAGGCTCCTGCCCTACAATTTCTTCCGCTGTAGCGAGTGCATAACTGATCATATCTGCATGAGCATATCTCTGAGGTGGTATGATCTGCCTCCTCTGTCTACCAGCAGCTATACTGTATTGCTCCTCAACTGGTGTCTCAATCTCTGACTCAGAATCATGCTCATCAGCTATGGCATGATCCTGAGTTACTGGTGGTGTCTCAAGTGAAGCCTGCAGCTCCACCTTCTTCCCTGTAGACACGGGAATCTGATTTGTCGGATTAAGCATGGATTTCTCATCAACTACAACATCCCTGCTTATCACAAACTTGGGTGACTTGGGATTAGTACACCACAATCTATATCCCTTCACCCCATAAGCATATCCCATAAAAATACACTTCTTTGCCCTAGGTTCTAGCTTACCATCATTTACATGAAAATAAGCAGGACAACCAAATATCTTCAGGTTCAAATAATCAGTAGGTTCATCAGACCATACCTGATTAGGTGTCTTCAACTCATAGCTGTGGCTGTAGAGCGGTTCACCAGAAAACAGGCTGTATTGACTGCTTCCGCCCAAAAGTCCTTAGACAGGCCGGCATTGGAGAGCATATTGCGTGCTCGTTCTAGGAGGGTCCGGTTCATGCGTTCAGCCACTCCATTTTGCTGTGGGGTGTACCTGACTGTACGGTGTCTGGCAATTCCTTTGTTCTTGCAGAACTCATCGAAGTCATTTCCCCAAAATTCCATCCCGTTGTCAGTCCGAAGCCGTTTCACCTTCTTATCGGTCTGATTCTCTATCAGAACTTTCCACTAGTTGAAGTTCTTGAAGACTTCACTTTTCTGTTTCAAAAAATAAACCCACACTTTCCGTGAGCAATCATCAATGAATGTAAGCAAGTAATTAGCTCCACCTTTTGATGGAACTGAAGACGGACCCCAAAGGTCGGAATGAATGTAGTCCACTGTACCTTTTGTTCTGTGGACCCCAGTTGCAAACTGAACCCTGCTCTGCTTCCCGAATACATAGTGCTCGCACAGGTCTAGCTTGCCCAAATTCTGATTCCCTAACAACCCTTGCTTACTGAGGATAAACATCCCCTTCTCACTCATATGGCCCAATCTCATGTGCCATAAACGAGTAACATCTGACTCTGACTGATCAGATACTGAAACTGCAGCTTCACCGCTGACAGTACTGCCTTGGAGGAAATAGAGACCATCTTTCAGGTCTCCCTTCATAATGATCATGGAGCCTTTGCTGACCTTCAGAGCTCCACCTTGTCCTATGTACTTCAAACCCAAAGAATCAAGGGCCCCCATGAAGATAAGATTCTTTTTCAAGTCTGGAATGTGCCGGACGTTAGTTAATGTCCTAACCATCCCATCAAACATCTTGATCTTCACAGAACCCATTCCCGCAATCTTGCAAGCAGTGTCGTTCCCCAACAAAATAGAACCACTGTTGACTGATTCATAAGACATGAACCAGTCCCTTCTGGGACACATATGGAACGTGCAAGCTGAGTCTATCACCCACTTATCACTGAACCGACTGTTTGAATCACTGATTGCAAGAACTACATCAGAGCCATCAGATTCATCAGCAGCACTGACAGCATTAGAGGAACTCGTAGATTCCTCCTTCTTCTTCAGCTTCGTACACTCACTCTTATAGTGTCCAAACTTCTGACAGTAATAACATTTTACATTCTTCTTGTTGGACTTGGACTTTGATTTCCTCCGGGACTTGCCTCTGCCCTTTTCTAAACCCTTCTGATTGGATCTTCCTCTGTCGGAGGTATCTTTGACAAACAAACCACTGGCCTGTGCTTCACCACCCTTATCATACTTACTCCTCAACTCCTTCGAGTTCAAAGCTGACTTCACATCTGTTAAGGAGATAGTATATCTACCATACAGCATAGAATTTACAAAATTCTCAAAAGAGGCAGGTAATGAACACAACACAATTAGAGCTTGATCTTCCTCATCAAGCTTGATGTCAACATTTCTAAGATCCATAACAATCTTATTAAACTCATCTAGGTGTTTAGTAACTGACGAACCCTCAGTCATTTTGAGTGTATACAACAGTTGTTTTAAATACAACCGGTTTGTGAGAGACTTCTTAATATACAAGCTCTCAAGCTTGTTCCAGAGACCCTCAGCGGTCTCCTCCTCCGACACCTCTCTCAACACTCCATCAGACAATGATAATAGAATAGTACTATGTACCTTTTCTTCATCATCCTTAGACGGTACAGGAGAACCTGCCGTCCTTTCCTCTAGAACTTTGAATAAACCCTGCTGGCGCAACAATGCCCTCATCTTCAGGCGCCACAAGCTGAAACTGTTCTGACCGTCAAATTTCTCAACTTCAAATCTTGCTGTAGCCATCCCTTCAAATATTCACAGAGCCTGAAAACGCTCTGATACCAGTTTGTTGGGAAATAGCCAAAGAAACAAAACAACAAAGATATGAAATAAACCGCAGCGGATTCAACAATGAGAAATAAAACAATAAACACAAAAAGAACACAGCGATTTAAGTGGTTCAGCTCAAAATGAGCTTACATCCACTGTGGGGTTGGTTTCAAAGCTTCACTAGATCAAATGGAGGTTACAGAGAGAGAATCAAGAGATTCTTACAACAGAGCACACTCACCTCACGTGTATACACTCAATCCTCACAAGTTTCACTCAGAATAGTGGAGAAATGGAGAAGAAATGATCTAGGGGAGAAGCTGAGCTCGTCGGCGCCAAAACAGGGGTCTGTGCGTTTCTTCGTCGTCCACTGCGCGAAATGCCTTCGCGATATTTATATTATGCAATCTCGCTCGAGCGACACTTAAACTCGCTCAAGCGAGAACATCTAGTTCAGATTCGCTCAACTAGAAAATGGACACCTGGCAACACGTGGCATCTCGCTCGAGTGGGAGGTCGAGCGAGGGTCGAGCGAAGTCATTGCCTGATCCTCGCTCGAGCTGGAGGTCAAGCGAGGGTCGAGCGAAATCTCGGATTGGAAAGTCTGGAAGTCTCGTAGTCTCGCTCGAGCGAGAGTCGAGCGAGACAGGTCTGGGCATGTATTCATAAGCCATACTCAACATTATCAAATTATACTTCTTTTTACGAAAAGATCAAATTTATTAAGCGAAATGTATACGGATATTCGTGGAGCTCAGCACAAATTCAAGGACGCCAGCCGTTTAATAAATACTTCATGCATGCCTGAGAAAATGATGTTTTTGGATGGTAACTTGTTTTCAAGGAGTCAGAGCTTGATTGTTAGAGATTGATAAAATATTTATTTTTTTATCTAGTTATCTTACACGCTTGTGTATTCATTAGTTAGCTATTTAAATATAGTTTTTTCCCGTGCTTGTAGCTTACTACTATAAAAGCTAAACTTTCATTTGTTCGTTATACACTTTTTTGCAATATATTTCACACTCTGTTTTTCCCGAGCACTCTGAGTATCAATATTAACATGGTATCAGTTTGAAATATATTCTCCCGCGCAACAATGGCCTCTAAAAACTCATCTGAAGTTTTTTCTTCGTCGAATCCTTCCAATTCCTCAAACTTTATTATCTTCATCATGGAGATAGCCTGGGATCTGTTCTTGTCATGCAAGTTCTTGATGGTGAAAATTATCACACTTGGCGCAGATCTATGATCATGACACTTACTTCCAAAAACAAATTAGGTTTTTTCGATGGCTTAATTACTCAGCTAGTTGATTCTTCTCCTTTGTTGCATCACTAGACTCGATGCAACAACATGATACTTTAGTGGTTGCTAAATTCCCACTCTAAGGAGATTGCCACCAGTGTAATATATGTTGATTCTGCTCGAGAAATGTGGTTTGACCTTCACGAACGTTTTTCTCAAGGTAATGGACCTCGTATCTTCTAGTTGCAGAAATCAATTGCATCTCTAATGCAAAATGATATTTCGAATAGTGCTTATTACACTCAAATGAAGGGACTATGGGATGAATTGATGAATTATAAGCCCTTACCTGTCTGTTCTTGTGGAGGACTACAAACCTTAATGGGTATGATCAATAGGAGTATATGATGCGTTTTTTGATGGGGCTCAATGATTCATTCTCTCAAGTTCGTGGTCAAATACTATTAACTGATCTACTTCCACCAATTAATAAGGTTTTTTCCCTTGTTCTTCGAGAGGAATGACAAAGAGATATTGGATCTGTGATCTCACCGCACATTCCATTGGTAGCTTTATCCACAGCTAAATCTGTCAATCAGAACAAGGTTCCTCTTTGCAAAGACAGACTAGTATGTTCCCATTGCTCTATTCTAGGGCACAAAATTGACAAATATTTCAAGTTACGAGGATATGCACCTGGATATCGCTCCAAAGAGAAATCATCTACTTCATCCTCTTCAGCTCATCAAGTAACTGTTGATTCACCTTCCTCTTTCCCTTTCACGCCTAAACAATGTCAACAGTTTATAGCTCTTCTCAATTCTGAGTCACATGCTCATCAAATTGCGAATGTGACTTCTTCGAGTGATCATCTCTCGAGTAAATCTGTACCTTCTTCGGTTTCTTCTATTAAATCAATTTCATCTTCACACATTGCATCTAATGATTAGATTGTGGACACTAGTGCCACGGATCATATGGTCCATGGCACTTGTCTTTTCACTTCCTTTCACTCTACTCACAACATGTTTGTTAAAATGCCTAATGGTTTTTCAGCACTTGTTACACATATAGGATATATTCAATTATTTCCACAATTTGTTCTCCATAATGTACTATATGTGAGACCCTAAGTTTTGTGTACTCTTACGTATAGTTTTTATTTTTATTGTTGACTTATTTTATTTTATTAGTGTTGTTGTTGTTTTATTTATTGTTGTTATTGGTTATTTGTGAAATCCTTAATTTTAGTGTTTTTAATTATTTTATTTAATTATTAATATTGGTTCTTTTGTTTGAGTTGTTATTATTATTATTCTTGGTTTCATTGTTTTAGTTTTATTATAATTTAATTTGGTGTGTTTTCTTTTATTTAAGGAGCACTTTATTTTATCGGGTCTTTTTCGGATTTCGTTCCTTTATTTTAGCTTATTAAAATATTTTAGTGAAATACATTGCACTATATTAGAGATACAGATTAGGAAAAAGTCAAGTCATATATATTCTTTCCATTTACGGTAATTTAAATGTTAGACAATCACTTTTGGATTACCTTAGTGCTGCCATTAGCTCACACATGGATATTGATGCGGTAATTGTTGTTTTTGTTTGTTTTCTATTGAATGGTTGTCTTGTTCATTTTAATATTTTGAGGAAATTTCTCTGTCAACTTCATTGTCAAATTCAGAATTTGATTAGTATAAAATGATCTTTTTTTCCACCTCCATTACTGTATACGTGGATATTTATTTATTTTTAATGCAGAGAGGTGCTTAGTTTTATTTTTTTTTCCTTAGTAATTGTTTGAGAAAAAGAAACATGTTCATGTAGTTATGCAAATTGAAATCCTCACCATTCATATATGTAATAACTCGAATTTTTATTTGTCTTTTTTAGTTTATATACATAGCCTAATTATAATTCCTTTAGAGTTATTTTAGTGGACCTTTAGAACTTTTTGGAAATATATTTATTATGGACCTTTTCTTATGTGAAATATTGACAAGTTAGGCTCAAAATGGTGAAAGAATGCAAATAGAAGAATTTAATGCAAACAAAGGCAATTGAGTAATTTTTGACAGATTTGACACCTCTCGGTAATTTGAGCATAACTTTCGCATTTTATGTCAGATTAGGATGATTCAAGATGCTCTGAAAATCTAAGATAAATATAGACAATTTTTATGGTTTGAATATTTATAGATATGGACTTAATCGAGGACTAAATTGTGCATGAAGCTAACACGTTTGAAAGTGGATCCAAATAGCCGAATTTCACTTTATTTTCATTTTGTATATATAGTACCCCAAGGATAAGGACGTGACTTAGATGAAATGAATGCTTCTAGAAAACCAAACAATAAAATCCAATGATAGGAGAGTTTTAGTTACACAAGCAAGGTATTTTTGAAAGAAGATTCCTAAACAATTCGGATTAGCTAATCTCAGGCAGTTTCAACATGTTTTAGTAATTTGAGCATAAAGTTCTCATCCGATTTCCAAATAAGGTGATTCAAAATTATATAGAACACCAAGATGAAGATCTAAAAAATTAGTATTCTGATTTTTTGGATATAATGATTGGATAAAGAACAAAATTGGGTTGGAAGTTGACTGAACCAACTAAGTCGTAGTGAGCACTGACTTTGGATGACCACTGACTTTGAGTTAGATAAGATCGTTGAAATATTTTCTCAATCATTACAAGATCTTAATATGTGTATAGAAACATGGTAGGAGGGGGTTCATTCCTTAGAGAGTGCCTTATACCATTAGGAAAATCATGCAATCCGAAACGTGTAAAACAAATTCTAATAATCCTACTTAAGTGTAAATATGTTGAAAAATCTAATTATTAGCTTGAATCTTTGGTGGCAATGGCTAAACCAATAGATAGTCTTTTGTTAACCAAATCTATGCCAAGTGGAGTGACCAACCTAAACAAGTGAAAACAAACGAAGAGAAGCTAAGAGATTTCAGACAACACCAAGGAACTAAAACCGTGTAGTGTGATTCAAGTTTTTTCCTAAGTGATGAGATCATATAAATCTAATAATGAGATTAATCTTCTAAGTGGCACAAGGAGAGCCCTTCGATGAATTGAGCACTTGGATAAAATCTTGCCAACTAAGCCTAAGCTTAGAGGAAATGATGGGGGCTAAACCAAGATGTATACTTGTACACGGCATGGGAGAAATCCGGATACCTCAAGCCACTCTTCACCCTTTAGCCTGATGTTTATGTCACCTATATATATAGGAAAAGAATTCTTCATTTTTCCCCTTGAAAGCATTCGGCCAACCTATGCAAAAGAGATCAAAAACCTTTCCTTCAACCCACCAATCTTCCAAATCATTCAAAGAGAACATTTTAGATATATTGGAGTTGAAAATTGCTTAAGCATTTGAAGCTTGGGAGATATTGGTAAATACACAAAATAACCTAACCTTGGTTTTGAATTACTTGTTTAGTAGTTCTATAGCATTGGTTATTTCCTTTAAACTCAAACGTGATATGAATTATTAGTTTGTTTTAAGTAAGTTTTGAGCTATGTTATTTTGCAAGAAATTAAGAAGAAAACTTATTAGAAACCAAGAGTTTATTTAGATAACTATGGTTGGAAAAATAGAGGAAATTATATAAGGGTTAGATGACAAAATAAAGTGAAAATGGTTGATTAAGGAGTTCGGCCTTTGTGAGTTGTTTGTGAAATATTTTAGATTTTGTCACGTTGACATGTTTAGTATTTGGTGATATCAAATTATTGTATTAATCCTATGGAAAATTATAGATTCAATCATCTATAAAATCATAAGGGAAAAGAGTATTGAATAAAAATGATTATTTGGAAAATATCAAAGGGATACACATGAAAGGGGTTTTCGATTTTAGAGATTATACAGATTATTTTATGAATTTTGATATATATATATATATATATAATCAGTGGTATGTTTAATCAAAGAAGAAAAAGAAAAAGAACTTTAAATGTATCTAGGGGTTTCGGCCCACACATGTTATTTATATAAGTTGATTTACTTTACGTTTCTTTTAAGTAAATTAGTTACGTTTTATTTGATATATGACATATGATGTAATTTATTTATGTCATGCATGGGTTAAACATGTTTTACATGCCATGCGACTTATTTAAGCATGAAGCATGCATGCAAATATCTAAGAATACCTACACGTCCCATTACATCAAAAGTTTTACGTCAAAGGGCATGGTACGCATTTTTGAGAAAAATAAGAAAATTCGTGAGAATAAGAAATGAACAATTAATAATAAGATAAATTAAGAAGTTAGTCACATCACGACGGAGATGACGATATGTAATACCCAGATGACTGATGTGCCGACAAAGATGGCGATACTTAACACTTGTCGAATGATAAGAAGTCATGTCAAAGCGAAGACGACAATATGTAATGTCCGTATGACTGACATAACTAGCGGGGATGACGATACATAATGCCTGCTATGATAAGAGTGTTTATGTCATATTGGGGATGACGATACGTAATGCCTGTATAACTGATACGAATATGATAAGGCTCTTCATGATGGGGATGCGATACGTAACGCCTAGGTGACTGACAAAAATATAAATCCGACGGGGACGATGATACGTAACACTCGTCGAGGTTCATAAATAGTGATATGACCCAACCATGGGTAGTAATAGTGGATATGGTCCAACCATGGGTAATAATAGTCGATCTGGCCCAACCACGAGTAATAATAGTGGATTTGGCCCAACCACAGGTAATAATAGTGCAAAATGAAAACATGACAAAATAAGAATTTCAAGAAAAAGATTTTCTTACGTTTCGAAAAATTTTGCACCAATTTTCATGAAAAGTTTTTGAAGGGGTGCATATGTCAACGATAAGTCATGCATAAAGTCATTTGTGTAAGCAAGTTAAGAAGATATATGGATAAGTTAAAAAATTTAAGAAAAGTCCTTGCATGGCACGAGAGGTTATGTACCCATGTTCAAATAAGTATTTCATGAAAATGTATAAGTCAATGTGAAAAGGGTATGTAAGTTATGCATAAGACATGCATAGAGCATTCATGAGTCATGTGTTATGATATCTGTTATTTCATGTTATTAATATGTACTGATAATGCTTTTGTTATATTACTTGTGTACTTACTGAGATTTATTGAAAATCTCACTCTTTTAATTTTATTTATCATTCTCTATGGAAGGATAAACTTTGTTGCAGAAATAAGTGGCTCATTATGAGACCAAGATGTCGCCAGAGATTTTGAAGTACCTTGAGAGTCCTACAGAATACTCCTCTTTTGTAGATTAATGTTCTGAGAGAATTGGGATGGTGTAGATAATTAGTATTCTCTAAGGAAATGGATAATAAATTATGAGTTTATAGTTATATTATTCCATGTGATCACTTGGTGCAAAAAGTTATTTCTCTTTGCATTTATTAGAAATTTACCTCATTCTGTTGTGATTTGTACAACATTTAATTAGTAAACTTAGGCGCATGCATGCTATTCCTTACGTTTATGAAGGGTAAATAGCCTTGTGTTATTTATCTTGACACTTCGATTTATGTCAAATTTCTAGACGTAAATCGAGGTGTCACAATATCCATACACTAGCCTAAAGACTTGTGGCAATTGTTTTATGATGGTAAGCTTTGTGATACTTCCATTTGCCTACTCTCTTTCTACCTTTTAACTTGAATCTGTCTCTCCCTTTCAAAGCATTCACTTCAAAACTTCATCTCCAGTTTATGTTTTTAACTTTTCTTTTTCCAAGTCATTTTAGGAAAAAAGTTTGACAGAAACATAGTAAGTTACAATTTGTAAGGGAGCGCCTCTCTTAAGATCTTTAAAGCAATTTTGTCTCTCCCTTTCAAAGTTGTCACTTCGCAATTTCATCTCTAGTTTAGGATTTTAAATTTTCTTTTTTCATATCATTTTTGGAAAAAAGATTGATAGAAACACAGTAAGTTAGAGTTTGCAAGAGAGCTCCTCTCTTAAGATCTTTAAAGTATTTAATGGTCTTGATTTTGTCGCTTTTTCCTTTGAAGATGCACTGCTTCCAGAAATACAAGTAACATCTTTCCACAATAACTTACATCAACAAGTAAAATATAAATTTTGTTTTTTTGGTTGATTTTTTCAATCTGCCGAAAGCCATGTTCTTTTCCTCGTTAATCTGTTAGTTAAATTCACCTCTTTCATAAAGCTTAAGCTTAAGTTTAAACTTATGAGTATAAGTGAATTTAATTATTTAGTTTATACTGTAATACTATTTAAATTGATAACTAAAACCCATATAAGATCTAAATATATTTCTCCTATATACTATTTTTTGTGTAAAACATTTGAATTGACAGAAGACATAAATTTAATTAATTGATTTATAATTTAAGACCAAAAATAAAGTATAATTATTTTAACTTAGTTTTAGTATGTAAACTATAATTATTTCCTTTTATTGCAGGTATACTTCTATTTTTCCTGTACTCTAGTAGGACTATCGTGCCATTGCTTTTGATTGGATAGGTTAGAGTATAAATATTTAGTTTATTGAGAATCATAATAGAATCCATTCATTGCACATTGCTTTCCAATTATGTTCTTATTTCCATCTATTGATGGGGATAATGAGAAAAGTATGGCAAAAACCTTGTGCCAGTATTGATACTGAAAAGAGGTGGTAGAAAGTACCGCCATTTTCAATTCAATCTTAACAAGAAGTGTGATAGTTATATAACTTTCTCTTTTTGTATCATTTTTGCGAATCCCGACTGAATAGTAACTTAAAATATTATTACTTATTAAAACTTGTTAATAAACATTGATTTGAGTTGAAGATCATCGACAGTTGATCCTATAAATTGGCTTGGGACAGAAGAATATTTTAGTTAGCACTTGTATCTACTCCATAATGTTGGTAATTTAAAATGTCTCTGATTTTTGCCCGTAAAAGAAAAGCTTTTAGAGAGTCTTATTTTGATATTGTACATTGTAAGTTTATCTAGCCCATGATATTTTCAAAAGTTACTTAGTTCTTAAGTACATTAGAATTATGCATAGTCTTAGTTTGTTTCAAATAAATTATCAATGCTTTCATCTTTTTGAAAATAAATAATGTCGAAGTTACACAAAAAAATTTAAAAACAATTTAGTGGCGGGTGGGTCAAGTTTTTGCTAGCCTCTACATACCCTAGATAAACATGAACATTAATTAATACGACATGAACAAGAATTAGTTTTTTATATTGTATTAACTTGGCTTTCATTAGTGCAGAGTATTGGATATGCAACTTTAGCAAAACTTGATCCTCAATATGGTCTCTGTAAGTGACTTAATTCAATATTTAGTACAAAATATTTGGGTAACTTCTTGCTCATGACATACATGATCATTATATAAATCCATGGCTTTGTGTTTAACCTATGTTTTGGTTGTCCTAGACACAAGTGTGGTACCACTTCTTATTTATTTTGTAATGGGGACTTCAAGGGTGATAGCTCTTGGACCCGTAGCTATTGTTTCACCGTTGTTGCCATCAATCATTTAAAAATTATAGAATCCTGTGGTTGATCCAATTTCCTACATAAAACTTATTTTGACAGCAACTTTACTATGTCTTTCGAGCTGCCTTTGGACTTTTCAGGTGAGTGTTTATCTACTTGTTGATGGCCTAGAGGACATCCAACTGATTAGTATATTTGATTATTTCTTTCCTTTGTTTTTTTTTTCTTAAAAAAATTATAGATTAGTATTTCTTGTGGATCTCCTCTCCCATGCTTCTATTGTTGGGTTTGTGGCTGGAGCAGCCATAGTAATTGGTCTTCAACAACTGAAGGGACTTCTTGGGATCAATCACTTCATCAACTGATATAATATCAGTCAAGGAAGCAATTTGGAGATCAGATCATCATCATGTATACTTGGTTTCCTCGTTTTTCCTTAATTCTTTGTAGTGTTATGAAAAGTAGATATTCATATAGCATAATGAGTGAAAGAAATGTGATAATTTATTCTTACTTTTTTGTACTTTCTTGATTCTAGTGGAGTTCTTACACTTGATGAGCATGCCCATTAATTTATTCTTGATGGATATTTTAATTAATTATATCAATTTCCAACTTAAGTCGATTTATTATTTATCTAACTAGGCAAACAATAGGACTAATATTGAGCAAAGGACATGGTTGTGTGCCCATCTACTCTGAAAGCCCCACAAATATCGTTGGCCTTTATTTTAGTGAGCACAAACTATATCTATCTATATTACTCACATGTATATATGCATGACGCATGTAAGTTTATTACCCATATATACATATATATATATATATTTAATGTGTTATGTTACTAGAATCTATTCCTTTGGCTCTATTTTAGGTAAAAGATCTGATCAAGTTCCATCCCAAAGATGAAAACCCCCGTTTGAGATATTGAAATTCCCTTTTTACCCCTGTATGACCAAATATATCTAAAAAATTTCACAATCAAATTTGTTAGATATCAATCGTGTGAATATTTCTAAATATGCAATAAATAAATTATCAAGCATAACACACTGATTGGTTACGAAGGGAAACCTTTTTAAGAACTCTTCAAAAGTAAAACCCTACAGGGCAACCAAACCCGGGAAAATCATTTTTATTGATTGAAAATCAGTTTACAAGTAAGCTATTCAATTACAAAATATTTGTTAATTGACTCCCTTACTTGATCGGACAAACAACTCGTTTATCCCTACCGCAGTAGCAGCCAGAACCTCTGACGATCTTCAATCTATGTCTTTCCTACTGGAACCTCCAGTAGTTGATCACGTACACCAATCAACGATCTTCTCAAACCTTGAGCAAGATTAGACTCGCAAGTGAATAAAAATCACAAGGAAAATTTTCCACTAATTTTCCTCTCAAATGGCTCTCAAATATGTTTAAAATCAGCTCTGGCCGAAATCCTTTGCTAGGGTTATCATATGACTTGATTTAAATAGTCTATTCAAAAAGTGCTATTGAAACACGTCTGCTGACAAGTCGTCCTTTATCAGAATCCGTCTGCTGACAGGTTGCTAACAAACTTCTAAATTTACTGCTGCAATTTGAATTTCGAATTTGCCTTCTGATTTTATCATTCCAGATTTTGAAATTCAACTCTCTAGCCTCTTTAACAGACTCCTAGGCACCTAAATGAATTCAAAATACTATGGATAAATCCCATAGTTTAAATTACATTCATTCAAAAATCAAAACTTATCCTATTTGAATTCAAATTCAACAATTCAAAATTATCGTTTTAGAGATAAAATGAAATCTTATCCTATTTGAATTCAAATACGCCAACACTAATTCAAGCCAATAAAATTTACATTAACAATCTCCTCCTTTGGCTGATTGGTGACAAAATATTTTTGATGAATGCATGTTTCATGTCCTGCTCGGGCTTTCTCCCCCTTCATCAAATCAATGCTTCTCCCCCTTAGTATGTGCTGCTGCTCCCCCTCACTCCTCACTTTTCTCCCCCTTTTTGTCATCAATTAAGCCAAATTAATGTCATGTATAAATTGAAAGTGTAGCCTCACTTGAAGAATCGGGTGAGGAAGGATTTTGCTTTTTCCTTAGTTCTCATCTGAGCACTCACAACCAAAATGTTAGAAAAAAAATAAACACAAGTTAGTTTTATAGGAGGACCCGAGTATCAAAATTGCATTGAAATTAAAAAAATGCCAAAAAATAACCATATGGTTCGGTATCTAG
Source organism: Platycarya longipes (assembly GCA_036559045.1). Classification (NCBI taxonomy): domain Eukaryota; kingdom Viridiplantae; phylum Streptophyta; class Magnoliopsida; order Fagales; family Juglandaceae; genus Platycarya; species Platycarya longipes. The sequence goes on along the minus strand of CM071803.1, from coordinate 28,087,110 downwards.
CAAGGTTATCTCAACTTATCATAAACATATATGCATCGATTAACTCAATCAACCCAACATTCAAGTCCATACTTCTCATCCAATACCAATACAAAAATCGAAACCCATATTTCTTAAGGATAGAATCCGAACGTTAGAATGGAAAAATCAAGACTAAAGTTAAAGTGACTTACCTGGATGCCGAGAGATAGAAGATACTTCCTCAGCGTAGTCCAAAATCACGCAAAAACTGTGTGAGATTTTATAGAACTTGGGACATATGGTAGAATGAGAAGTGAAGCCTTAGAGCACCAAATAGTCTTGCATGCGATATGGGTACTAGAGGGTCTAACGCACTAGGAATGGGCAACTAAGGTTGCCGTGAGTCACTTTAAGTGACCAACACTTGGTCACGTGTTGTGACCTTGCCGAGACCTTTCTTTGTGTCCCACCGGAACTTAGCCATAAATAGAACAATTAAATCACTCCCATATAAACCTCAAGAAGTCCTAAGCATTAATTCTCGTAGAATGCCTCATATGCACTTGTAAAACCAAAAACTTGACCAAAGATTTTTTTTTTTTCGTGTTGGTCAGAAAATAAATTGCCAAAAAAATTTTTTATATGCCAATTTTTTTAAAAAAAAAAAAAAAAAAAAAAAAAATCAATGGCAATGAGGCAAGTAGCATAAAGAGATGCTTTTAGGTTCAATCAAGTGCTACTCACAAAATAAATTCAAGACTAAACATCCTCTTGATTGCAACACCCACAATGGATTTTCACTCCTCATAAAATCATCAAAGTCAAGATTCATACGAGTGTGGGAGTGAGCAACTTATGAAATGTAGCAACTTTTTCTTGATAATTTTCTTTTATATATACATATATTTTCATGAATTCATTTTTCTTTTGATCATCATTTTTAATAGGAATTTTCTTTTAAAAGATGCTCCCAAGAGGTTGTCACTCACCTTAAGGTAAATTTTATGCTAAGGCCTAGATACATAAATGTCTCATCCAAACACTTAACTTGCATAGTCCCTTTTTGGTTCATTTTTATTGCTCATTTTTTCCACAATGATAGGAGCAATGATTTTTTCTATAAGAACTTTCAAGGTTAGATCCGTGTGGGGTGTGAGTATTTTTCTGCAATGAATTTCACACCGACTTTTTTTATATGGATCAACAAGTGGTGTTTGGTAAGGGGAGACATTTTTCATACTCGTACTAGGTTCAACTAGTATTAGTTAATTTAAAGTTTGGACTCCCTCTATGAATATCAACATAGTCAAGAATTTCAATACACCATCAATCATGCACTTTACATCATTGGGCCGAAAAACAAATTTTTTCTTCTTCTTCTTATTCTTCTTCTTCTTTTATTTTTTATTTTTTATTTTTTTTATAAAAAATAGGAACCAAAAAAGAAATAAACCAACCAAAAAAATATTCCTTTTTTAAAAAAATATATAAACAATAAAAAATACAATAAAAATGCATGTCCTATACTAACGATTTGTAAGAAATACAAGAACATGGTTGTGGTCCTATATATTAATGTGACACGATATCCTTTTTGACCACTCATTTTACCCTAAGATTTGGTTTGTCCTTTCCATTAGTTTGAATGCATAGTCTTACCAATTCACCAAGCTCGTAACTTACAAAAATAATTTGTTGGCTCATTTCATCAACTTGGTTTTGTAGACTTTTTCCACTCCTTTGACTTTTTCCAACTTTGATTTCCTGCACTTGAGACACATTAGTACAATGTGGTCTTATATGCCTAACAACTCCACAATTATAACAAGTAGGAGTAAACTTACATTCATAGCTACCTTTCTTCATCATGCTCGGTGGTGAATTTTTGTGCAAGTCTCTTGAGTGATCAGTTTTCGGCACGGAATGATTGTTGTGGTTGTTTTTTGGACTTTTCTTTACAAACACAATACCTTTGGAACTCGACCCAGCGGATAAGGGTATTTGTTTTCCTTTTCCTTTAGAAGCCACATATCTTAATCTCGTCCTATCACTGCTTGGTTTTTGAAACCTCAACATTTCATTTAATTTTTGGGTTGCTGATTTTGTTCACACTCTTGAAAAATTTTCATTTTTTGTTGTATTGCAACCTTTTGATTTTTTAGTCTCAACACCTCAACCTCAGAAACTTTTACATCCTCAATCAAATTATTTTTCTCATTTTCTATAGCTGTAAGGATTTTATATAGCTTTTTGTTGAGTTTTTTCAGCTTGACTACCTTTTCACACACTTCATTGTAACCATCTTGAATACTAAGTTATTGGTCGGCATCAACTAGAGTAATGTCCAAATCACTAGAAGCATAACTACTTTCAGATTTTGTTAGTGAATTTTCAGCCAAATCATTCACAATAGTAGAAAAAGCCATAAAAGATCTTTCATTATCGGAAGATGAGTTTTAACTTTCAGAATCCGAAGTATCACTAGAAGACACATTTGATGATTTTCCTTTATTTCTCTTGAAGTTAGGACACTCAATTCTAATATGATCATAGCCTAAGCATTCATAACATTTTACCTTCTTATTTTTCTCAACTTTTTCTTTATTCCAATTTTCTAATTCATTTTTCTTTGCTGGAAATTCTTTTGCTCTTTTTTGTTTTTCATTAGTCTTTTTTTTAAACATAAAATTTTTAAATTTTCTAGCAATAAGAGCTATATCCTCATCATTTAGACTCTCTTCACCACAAATATCATCATGTTTTTCTTTCACAAGTTTTAAAGCAATAGATTTACCTTTTCTCATTTGGGGAAGAGATGATTCATACATTTGTAAGGACCCGACGAGCTCTTCAACTTTGATTATATCCAAGTTTTTGCTTTCCTCAATGGCTGTGACATTGGGTTGAAATCTCTCAGGAAGAGACCTCAAGATTTTCCTCATGACTCTTAAGTCTTCAACCTTCTCTTCAAGATTAAACCTGAAATTCACAAGATCATTTAGTTTAGCGGAAAAATCATTAAAGCATTCATTTTCAAGCATTTTAATTTCTTCAAATCTAAATGTTAACAATTGTAATTTAAAATTTTTCACAGTCATTGTTCCTCCATGTGTGACTTCCAATATGTCCCATGCCTCCTTCGCTATCTCACACATGGAGATCTTTTTAAACTCTTTTGGAGATACCACCATGAAGATGATATTCAACCTCTTACTATTGAAATTGCTATTATTCAACTCATCTTTCGACCAAGTATCATTACTGGTCTTGGGTTTCTTCCATCCTCTTTCAATAACGTGTCATACTCGTTCATCCAATGACTTTAGGAATGCTCTCATACGTACATTCCAATGCGCATAGTTATCACCATCAAATTGTGGTGAAATATACAATGATGCTATCCCTAACAGGGGAATGAACCACACTCGGATGAGTGAACCCGCTCTGATGCTAATTGAAATTCCATTTTTACCCCTGTATGGCCAAATATATCTAATAATTTTCACAATCAAATTTGTTAGATATCAATCATGTGAATATTTATAAATATGCAATAAATAAATTATCAAGCATAATACACCGATTAGTTACGAAGGGAAATCTTTTGAAAAATTCTTCAAAAGTAAAACCCTACGAGGCAACCAAACCCAGGAAAGTCATTTTTATTGATTGAAAATCAGTTTACAAATAAGCTATTCAATTACATAACCTTTGTCAATTGACTCCCTTACTTGACCGAACAAATGACTCGTTTATCCCTACTGTAGCAGCAGCCAGAACTTCTGACGATCTTTAATTTATGCATTTCCTACTGCAACCTCCAGTGGTTGATCGCGTACACCAATCAACGATTTTCTCAAACGTTGAACAAGATCATACTCACAAGTATATAAAAATCACAAGGAAAATTCTCTACTAATTTTCTCTCAAATGGCTCTCAAATATGTTTAAAATCAGCTCTGGCTAAAATCCTTTGCTATATGACTTGATTTAAATAATCTATCCAAAAAGTGCTGCTGAAACGCGTCTGCTGACAGGTCGTCCTTCATTAGAATCTGTCTGCTGACAGGTTGCTAACAGGCTTCCGGATTTACTACTGCAATTTGAATTTCGAATTTGCCTTCTGAGTTTATCATTCCAGATTTCGAAATTCAACTTTCCAGCCTCTTTAACAGACTCCTAGACACCTAAATGAATTCAAAATATTATGGATAAATCCCATAATTTAAATACATTCATTCAAAAATCAAAACTTATCCTATTTGAATTCAAATTCAATAATTCAAAATTACAACTTTAGAGATAAGATGAAATATTATCCTATTTGAATTCAAAGATGCCAACACTAATCCAAGCCAATAAAATTTACATTAACACTTATCATCAGGAAAATACCTAGGTTTGTAGCTATTCTATTTGAATTTCCTATTACAAAAGTTTTTGCATTAAAAAAACATTCATTATGTTATATCATGCATCAACTCAACTTGCTAATGATTTCAGAATATTGGTGATGAGTACTATTGGTTGTCCTTGGAACTAAATGTGGCTATGGATGTCTATATTACTTTATCATTGATGTGTATATTACTTTATTTTCGTATGTATAGTTGATATGTTATGATTAATGTGTATATTATTTTATTTTCTCATGTATATAGTTTATATATATTATATTTTCTCTCAACTAGGCAAACGTCCCTTGGATGTTGCTCACTACTATTCATATATGCTGCTTATGAGGTTCGACGCTTCCCCCAAACTTGTATCAACTTATGGCATGTTTTAACTTATTTGTCTTTAACTTAATACATTAGTAATGGAAAGTAATTATTATTCATCTCTAGCCTATTATTACTATCTTTTCATGTGTTTTATCCATCTATGCATTGGTCTTCATTTTAGGGAATTTGGATAGTTTAGGAATATTGAATGTAATGAACACATTTCGCCTATTGATGATGTTGTTCCATCAATTAGCATACCGATTGAACTTCAAGGTCATTGAAATATTAATTAAAAAAGTTGTCCTATTTTAAAACATTAGAAAAACTCAACAAGAAATATACAAAGTGCAAAACATTTGTATTGTGCATAAAATGAGAAAAAATAATATACAATGACATGCTTTGTATGGTAATAATTTTTGAGCTTGTTTTATGCAAGATGAACTAAAGGAGCTCACTAAATATTATTATGAGCCTATGAATTTAAGAAAATACAGTGATTGCTTTGGATAACTGGATCAACTTATCTAGGTCTTTCTATTGCTTCATGTGTATATTTTACGGTGAATTATATTATTTTTTGGAATAAATTGGTTCAAATTATATTACTCCTCTATCATTTTTAAGGCTAGTATTGTTTATGGCTTAGCTTGGTATTTCTCTGCTAGAATGATTGAGTCGGTTGGAGAGATCCCGAGTGCTTGAATTTTTGGAACGAGTACTTTTATTAGTGGGGGATATGGATCAATGGTTAATTCCCAACATGCATTTGCGTCAAAATAACAATATTAATGAAGTACTATAAATTGTTCCCTACACTTTTAGACTCTTAGCATATGTGTGTGTGTGGGGAGGGGGACATGTAGAGAAGATTTAAGGCTAATCAAGATGAGAATCATGTATTCTTCTTATTTATGTTTGGAAAGACACCTTGCCTTATCCATTTAATTATTTCCTAGAGTTAGTTTGGAAATTGTTTGGGCTTATACCTTTTCTTCACATAGTTTTGTCTAGCCTAACAGAAAACAACAATAATCATATTGAGGCTCTAAATTCATTGTATGCAAGACTGTTTACCATATCTTTAAAAATATTGCAACACAAGATTCAGAAAAGGAAAGTATCATTCACCTTGGTGCAATATTTTCCTTTTCGAAGTTGTTTCTCATAGATTTTTGCATACTATTGTTTTACAGGATTTGAAGAATGTTAAGACAATTGTTGACTAGATAGCCTGGATAGTACCAAAGTATGACTTTAAACCTACGATAGATGAATGGTGCAAGGAAGCTCACAAGGAACTTGACTTCAACTGTGAAGCTGGTATGCTTAGCTCTTGCCTCAATTGAACTGATTTTTTAACAATTTTTTAGTGATTGAAATGAAAATGATTGTGCTTTCTTGATCCACATGTGACATTTAAGGTGTGTTTGGAGAAAATTATGGATTTATTTTAGGTTATATTATGCCAATTTTTTACTACTTTGGGATCAGTTCTATAGTCTATATTTTTTTTAATTTCTTTTTCCTATTTGTGGCATATGTTTTGGCCACAAAACTGTTTTTTTTTTCCTACTAGAATATATTATTTTAGGCAAAAATATTTGTAAATATAATAGTATTTTTCACAATTGATTTTGCCAATATAAAATTTTTCTCAAGATGAGAAGTTGTGGTAGCGTTGTTTCAGCAATCAAAACCATTCATTGATACACATGCATTTACAACGAGATTGTTCTTGGGTAGCAACATTATTTTATTGATGAATGTCATTTGTAGAAAATGATTTTGTTGTGGCGAAATGAGCAGCCAATATAAGAATATTGTGGCATTACAGGTTGTGAGTTTAAGGTAATTGTGTGAAGCCAATTTGAGGATTTAGATCTTTTGTGGCAACATAGTAGTGTGGGCACTATGTTTATTGTGCAATGTTGTAAGTCCTGCGGGGAGTATTTCTGGCAAAAACTATTCTTATTAGTGACAGCATAGTTTGTTGCAAATGAGGCAATATTTGCTACAAATGCTATGTTTGCCAGATTGATTGGAAAATTGGCTTTTTTTTAATCTACAAACGTGCGACCATTGTGTTTTACCAGAAATGATTTTTATCTGTAATATTTTAGGCTTATTGCGGCCAAAGGTGTTGCAGCAAAAACCTCATTCTATCAGATCGCAAAAGATTAAAAACAAACTTAAAAACAAGCTAAGCGACGCCACGCAAACCATTTTGTAAGGAATCCATGGAATGATCTAATCGAGGAACTTCAAAGTATGAGTGTAAGGAGGTTTCAGTAATTAGGAGTCAAGTCGGTAGCACATGAGAACGAATCCCATAGTTACTATACTTAAAGCAATCACGGGAAGGGAGGTTTATTAGATTATTTCATCAACACCTACACACGTTGGCATATAATTAAGCGAACATCCTTACGGTACCAGTGGTAATACAAAACATAACTTAATCCAAGACAATTAATTAGTCGAACATCCATGCATCCCATTTAAAGCATGCTTTCAACGTAAAAGTGTACAATCCCATTCAAATAGATAAATGTGCCTATGAATTTTATTCCAACAACAAATACTAATCTACTCAAGACCCTAGTTCTTACTAACGTTTATCCTAGTGGTACTAAACTCAATATCATTCGCCACTAAAGTCACCCAGCCTATCCTCAAACTAACATGATCACCTTATATACCATCACATGATATTCTAGAATTTCCAACACCCTAATGATCCTATATCTTCGTAATCAACAATAATAATTTTCTAGATTTGCATCATCTATAATCCTTAAATTTGACAAGAACTGTTTCCTAAAATCTGCCACCCTATAACCTCAAACCCAATGATAAGTATTTCCAAGCTACGCACTTTCAATAACTTCATAAAAGTAAAATCATTTTTCAGAGTGCAAATTCAATACTTCATATCTCATACAAAAATTTGCTTATTGTAACTCTACACATCATTAACTTAAACTTGATAAAACTCATGTTTTAATTGTTGTACAAAAATTAACTTCAAATTTGATAAAGCTTGCATACCGAGTTTGCAGAACTAACAACTCAAATCTTATTATAAAGCAGTCCCTAAAGTCTCCAATTCTAAAACCTTAAATCATATAAGAATAATTTTTTCAAAGTCTACAATATCAATGACCTTAAATCTAATAACAATTGTCTCTTAAAGCTTGTAGATTCTAAAACCCCAATGTTATCAAATTGTTTCTCAAAATCAGCAAAATCTAAAACCTCCAATTTAATTAACTCCTCAAATACTTGTTGAACCTACCAGTACCTCAGATTCCATAAACTCGTTTCATAAATTCTATAGAATCACAAACCTTATATCTCCTGTGTATTTAGAATATGTTACCTTCATCAGTTCATGACTTTAGTTTTTGTTCTGATGAGTTTGACTAGACCATGACATTTCCATTCAAGCTTGATTACTATGCAAAAGGTTCATGCCTATCATACTAAAAGTCCAAGCCAACTTTGGTAAGAAAAGAAAACCAAGTCTAACAACATAAATCTGTAAGCCAATCCTAGTAAGATTAAAGCCTAGGTTTCTGATATACTAAACTAAAATGACACATGGAATACTCAGAGTCATAAAGCTCTAAAACTAACATTGGCTCTCTCGATTCCCATGAGCAGTTTGATGGGAGTCGTGATGCCAGGGTGCTGGTCGCTCGGGTCACACACCCTAAATGCATTGTAAAAGCATATGTGTGTGCAAGCATGTAATACCTAAGTGTGCAGTTATAAATGCAATGGAAAGATAAGGACAGTCTAAACTGCTACTAGTACTAGAAATTCAAATTAATCCCCAACAAAATAATTTCCATAACTTATTATAGGCATCTGACTAAGATAAAAGTAAAAGGAATACCACAACAACAATATAAGGAAGAAGTCCTCATATTTTCACTCCTTTAGTGGGACCAGTCTTCCAAACTTTTTGTGGATTTTCAATAAGACATTGGCTATAAAATAGTTACTACAAGAAAAATGAGTATTAGTGATCAAACATTTGTGACCAATAAAATTATTTGCGACTAAAACAGACTAATAGCGACTAGAATAGACTATTATTACTAATAAATAGTAGCAAATAAGCAGATTTCTTGTAGTGAACTTTTGCTTGGATCTTGGTTTGACCCAATCCAATGACTAAGAGTTACTACATATGTATTATTATCTTATATTATTGTTGCCACATCGTAGCTTTGATTATCATCTAAATTAGAATTTATGCAGCTACATAGATGTTGGTACGTTGTTGAACATAAATCCTTTGTCGTGTGTGATCGACTTCACTTCCTGTTTTAATTTTCTCTTATCAATTTTAATAAATCTGATACGACCAAAGGAGCTATCTCACAAACGGCACTAACTATCATGGACATGTTGGAAAGCTTCTCACACACGATCACTTGCAAGAGAAGAGTAAAGAGACTTAGGGGTTTGAGGGAATACCTCTCGTACCTAAGTCAGTGAAGATAATGTGATTTCTCTAACAAATTATTTATATGAGTTCATAATCATACCTGGATCTTATAAATAAAGCTCCCCACTCTCTTTGATAATATGTAATAAAAATCTCACTCGTAATTTGAAATTCAAGCTTTCCGGATATTCGTACTATACTTATGTTAAAATGAGCCGACAGCCCTTTCATCTCAAAGTTCTTGGGTGGCTATTTTCTTGGCTCTAGCTAGATTATGTTAGGATTGGGTTAGACCTTCAATCGATTAGGTTATTGAATCGTGCTATAGTCCAAGCCCATGATAGTACCTAGCAGGCCTTCGAGGAGTAGGCCCCTTCCAAAGTCTTTGCAAGATATACACTAATCGACTCGAGTTGCTAATTGAAAGATTTCATGCACCCATTTACGAGACATTACTGTCACTTCTCCGGTCACGTTATCAACTTTCTTGGGATACGAATCTCCCTGTCAATTGTTAGTGAAATACATAGTAATAAAATAAAAATTACAAAGTTTGAAATTAACTGACACAGTAGATTGGCATACTCTAGACTTGTTTTCTCCAAGATACAATAGTCTAATTGATCCTCGTATACCAACTTTGCATAAGGGGTTGAGCTCAAATTCTTAACTAGGGAAAACACCACTCTTTACTATGAAAACATATCTACACACTAATATTCCTTTATCCTTTTCTGAAGCATCTCAATACCATATGAAGAAAGAAAATCAGTCGTATCAAAATCTCTCATTTGGATGTTAAGTACTTGATTTTATCTTATCTCATCTCAATATATAAATATAGTATTTAAATATAAAATATTTTTTAATTTCAAATCTTAATTTTTTCATTTAATCATTACAAATTTTCTATTTTTTTCAAATAAAACACAAAAAAAAATTATATTTTAAAACTTAAAATAAAAATAATATTAAAAAATTAGTTATTAATATTAGATACAATTATAGGTGGTACATAAAAGTGTCACACGTTCCTTTTTAAAAAGAGTAGAATCTATCATTAAAAAATTTCTTCTATATTCGTATTATAATCCTATATTTATTTACCTTTTTTCAAAAGAAGTGCAGCGCTTATACATTCTATGACTACAAAAATCTTTTTATCTAAAAATTTTTATCTCAACAATATTTTCACCTTATAATAGTTTTGTTCAACTTTTCTACCTCATTTTTCAAAATCTAATAAATCTAATAAAACACGTTAGTGTAAATTATTTTATTACCATTTACAATCATTTTAGGACAATCCATATACTTCTCTTCTTACCTAATATCATGATCTCATCAAGACCCAAACAAAACCTTAAAACTGACATATTTGTGCCAAAATACGAGAAAATATAATTGCCAGGCAGTAAACTGTAATGCCTCAATAAAAAAAAAAACTGCATGTAAATATGGGAAACAAATGTTAGAAACGTCGTACAAGAGTCCAGAAAGGGTTTTCTTTTTTTCAAGTAAGTCACTCTCGTGAAAGAGATTCTGTAGACAAGTAACACCATGGTTGTTTCTATTCCCATTAGCCAGGAAGACTGAGTACTCCGTCTGTTCATCATTTTTATACTACACATTATATTTAATTTTTGATTAAATTAAAAGAATTTTGATACTCATCATCCATATATACATTATATAGTTAATAAAGAAAAATAATAATGTATAATGAATACCGTTAAACTAATTTTTAATAATAATTTAATGATTTTTTATGAAGATTTAAAATGAAACGTAAAACATTGATTTATCTATACTAATAATATTATGTGCGGATAGCTCAGAAACTGATCTGTCCCCTTCACTTCCACCTATTTGTTTTTTTTATTATTATTGGAAGAATTTGTCCACCCGTTAAATATTTAAGTCCATTTAATTATCATCATTGTTTTTTATTTGTTTTGATTCTTGTGCGAGTTATTGGTTATTCGGCTTCATTGGATGTCGTTTTGTGGGTCCCTGATCACATTTCTGAAACTGTTATGACAGGAAATAGCCGTGAGCCACCAAAGCCTCCCCAAGGCAGGGAGGCTCAGCCATCGACACAGTATGGTTCTCACCAAGCATTTAATTCCGAAAGTAATTAATGCAGAAGGTGCTGCTTTGCAAGGCTCTGAATGGGGTGGTAAGTTTTCGAAAAAAAAAAATTAGTTAGTTTTTGAATCATATGTTGATTTTTCAGAAAGATTGATTAGAGAAAAAATATAAAAAATTAGAAAAAAATTCAATTATCAATGAAAGATCAAGAATTAATTTTAAATGTAATATAAAATGAAACTAAATGATTAATGAAAAAATTACACAAAGTTATGTATAATAAAATATCAGAAATTTCTTGGACAAATAAGATATTTTATTATTCTTAATTTATTAAATTACACAATTGAGAAGCCAATTTCAAAATTTTCAATTAGATGATATAGAATTATAAATCAAATTAAACCAATATAACTCTTTGATAAATCATTCACCTTATTAACAAAATTCAACGACAATAATAAATATTGCATCAATGAATTAAATCAATATAAATAATAAATTGATTCAAATATAATCAAAAATTTAAATTATTTTATAAAAAAAATGATTGAATTTATAAAGCGAATAAATTCTATCATTATTTAGAGAAAAAATACTAATAATACTTAAGAAATAATAAAACAAAGAATTTGAATGAATAAAGATGAAATACATAAATAAAAAATAATTAAAAATGCCATCAAATATCTAAGTGCATTCCTAATTTTATTTAAAAATTTAATTGCCTATATACATTTAAGGATAATAAAAAAACTCTCAAAAATAATAAAGCAACCGGCGGTGCACACAAACGAATTACGAATATTTCTTTCTCCTCTCGTCCCTAGAAATGAAGCCAGGCCGAAAAGAATATATATATGGTGCGAAACTGTTCTCTCCTTCTCTAGAAATCGACTGAAAGAGGAGAAGCGAGTGTCTCTCTATTCCCACTGAGTAGAGAAGAGAAAAGTGCACAGGAACAATCGGAGATCAATATACAGGAGGAAAAGTGCGGAGGTATGATTGAAAAGGAAAACATTAAGTGTTATTGGCAAAATCCTATCTGATAGATTTTTGAGCGAAGAGATTGTGCGTTCGACGATGCCTAAAATATGGAAGATTAACAAGGCTGTGTAATTTGTGGAATTGAGGGCCAATACTTTTGTAATTTCTTTTGTAAGTGAAAGTGATTGTAATAATGTAATGGCCGGAAATTCAACAGTCACATACAACCGCATGCAATGGAATTCAACTCTAAGTTGTTCTGGATACAACTACATGACCTACCCTTTTACTGTATGAATTGAAGTTATGGAGAATTAATTGGTACTTTTGTGGGGGAAGTTGTAGCTGTGGATGACCTACCCGTATATTTTTTAATTGATATGATTAAAGGTTTGTGGTCAGAACATCTAGCCACTAACCCTTCTACTGTAACAGAGTGATAAATATCTCTCCATCTGCTATTTGCAAGTGCTCCATCCAATCTTTCCTTCCTATAATTGCCTTTTCCCTGATTGTTACTCAGTCAAATCATTATTACTAGCAGCCTCTCTAAATGAAGACATTTCAAGCTTGGGTCTAGCTCTTCATCCCCACTTCTCATTTTGAAATAGAATCTCATTGAATTCTTCAATAATGCACCATGACACAGGTCCATCATTGATCCTAGTCAATGGATCCCAAGAAAATTGTCTCTGCATACCTCTGAGTAACCATAAAACCCGGTCAGCTTCCACTTACATTTTACATGCTCATCATAAAGCCAACCACTAATGTCTCCGTTAATAATTTATGATATCAAAATCTGTTCCATACTTCTACAAAATAGCTAGACCACCACTTCTCCTCACGGGATCCACACTATAGTATGTTGAACAATTTTTTTTTGTGATCTCGGTTTCCCCTCTCGGTTTTTTCTTACGACACTGGTCATCCTCTTCATCAATTAGTGTGAAACTACTTCTTTAACCTGTCATTCTAGAGTCACTTGTCTTCTGTTTAGAACCAAGATTCATTCCTGCTTGTCTCTTCCATTTTTCTTTTGGCCATTCATAAGTAATCATGCCAACTTCCTGTTCCTTTGTTTCTGTCATGTGTTGTAGCCCCTCATGCATGCTACTATCCTAGGTAATATTATGAGTCCTTAGTGAAACTGTGGACAGTATTACCCCTAACATCCCTCTCTCTGTTTGAAATTATATTCCTTCCTTTCTCACCCTGTATTACCCTTAACATCAGAGCTACATTTGTGCCCCGAATCCTCCCTTTTTTAACACTATTTTCCACGACTTTCAGACGTGCCATAACTGCTCTCTTGTCCACATCGAAGATAGTTACAGCTCCTACTTTCTGGGGATCTGCTATAGTCAAATCTTTCACCACACCAATCTTCACACCATCACTTTTGATGATACTGTAGTGGAAAACTGTCGTCTATAAAATTCTCCACCCTCTTTCTCCACCTCCTCCTCTCGATCATTCCCTATGTGACTGGTATTCTTTTGAGACCTGAGGGACCTTCTTCTCATTCTTGCATCTTCCCGTAGCCATGATCCATACTGAGGGTCTTCCTCTCTATATTTTGAGGTTTCGGTGCCATAGGCACAACCCTGGTTACCATGACTAAACATACCACAGTTGAGACAAATTCTGGGCAGTTTCTCATATCTAAGTTGCACCGGCCACATGCATGCTTTTGTTTTCTACCTTAATAGTCCTTCTTCAAGTCACTGCCTTCTACAAATCCAAATATACTCTAACTCGAATAGATTTTCCTCATCCCCATCATCTTCTGGTACGTTCACTTCCATGACTTCCCAATGTATTTCCAATCATTTCACATACCGTTGATTCATGTAACAAAATGACAATTTATGGAGTTGAAACCAAAAGGATTCAGAATTAAATTCCAGAGCATGTGGTTGTATTTTACTGTCAAACTTTTTTAGCACAAATAGGTTGGAATCAAACAGCCAAGGTCTTCTAGCCATCACCCTATTGCAATCTTGCTCATTTACAAAAGTGACGATAAAAGTATTTTCCTTCACTTCCACACACTCCACCGCCTTACGTACTTCCAAATTTAATGTAACACCCGGTTCCAATGTCATTTTATTTTCAAGATTTTATTTTATTTGTTTTTAAATAAATTATAGGCCTAAAACTTTTACTCTGAAGATCTATGTTTTTCTTTTTAAGTTTGATAGTTTTGTTATAAATCTTTTTATTGGTAAGTTATATTATTTTATTTTATGTTAAATCGAAATCTAATTTAATTTAGTGTTTCCAACTCATGATTTATTCCTTTATATGTTTTTTTTTTTTATTTCAAACGTGCTAGCTGTCTTCTTTCCTTTTACCATATATACACGACTCAATTCTCACTCACATGCATACGCGCGTATCTCTGCCTTTAGGGACTGATATGCATGTTCCTCCCCATAAACATTCGATGTTATCCCTTATTTTTCTCCTAGAGTTTTCAACCATCAGACTGATTTATAGGGTGAAAATACGTTTCAAAATTTAACTTCCCAGATCATAGCCATCACGCACACCTAAACTTTCCATCATTTACGTTCCTAAACCCACGGCCACCACGTACTCCGCATTTTCAGCTCTAGGGTTTTTGGGTTCCTATAAATATTCATGTCTACATTTTCTGACATGCACTTGAGAAAAACTTCACTCCGCAGACCCCATATGCACATATCTCCCTCTCGTTTATTTAGGGTTCCCGTAGCTATATTTATATATATGTAAACATTCGAATATTCAATACAGCATTGGAAAAAAATAAAAACTACCAAGAGCCCCCGCCGCCAGCCTCCACCTCGTCGTCGCCTCATTCACAGATGGTGCCGCCGAGCACCTTGTGTCACCCCAAGCCACCAATGCCTCTTGGTAAGCCACCACCGCAGTCATGCACCCACACATGAGGGAAACACCACCGTGAGCCAACCCAAAAGCTTTCACGGCCCTCTTTTCATATCCTCGGTCATCAAAACTGCCTAGACACCGCATAACAGCCCCGCAACACCACCCAATGTTGTCGAAACCGCAAGAAAATGGGAGTGGGCACTGCTCTGTTTTGCACCACCAGAACAGGGGAATTATTTTCCCTGCCGTGAGCCACCCAGCCATGCGTCTTCTTCGCCCCAAACAAGCTTACCCAGTCTCGTGATGCCATGCGCAATCGTTTTGCATCACCAACTGCCGAGTTTTCTTCGCTGCAATAGATCTCTGGCCGCTCCCTACCACCGCACACCAAGGCCAAACTGGGCCACATTTCGTCATAGTTGACGCCATAATGTCATCGCTAGCAGCAACAGAGGATGCCGAAGAAGGAGGACGTTGCCCAGATGACGTCCAGCACCACACTTCACAGCCCCTCGTTGCATGAGTTGGGCCACCGCGTTGACCACCTCGATCGCTGCCCAGCACTACCCTGTCGCGCATCTCCTTCCCTCACGGTGAGCTTATCTTCCCTCGCATGATTCGTGCTTTTAACTTCTGAAAACTATTTTTTTTTCATTCCAAGATTAAACTTGCACATGCACTTCCTTGTTTATTTTCGTATGGGTTTTATCTTTTCAATAAATATATATATATATATGTAGAATTTATATGAAATAAATAATGAGATTTTTTATGTTTTTGAATGCTTTAAAAATCGATATATTTATATTTTTATTAAATGAGTTTCCTCCTCTATTTTGAATTTGATATAATTATTTTACTAAGTGTAAATTTGTAAGTATGGTTGGGCATTTGTAGTTTAGAATCTGTCGGTAGTTCTAAATGGAATGTTTTGCATATAGACTTAATGTTTAATATTGGGTTTGTTACTTCTTACCGAAACTATGTTGGTAATTTATAAATGTGCTTTATTTTATTGTATCATGAAGTTAATATATTATTTTAATTTAAATTATGTTTAGCTATCTTTAAGATTTTGCATGATTTTACTCGGTTTCTCTCTCATCACTCCGTCTCTCTCTCAGTCTTGCGTGTTTTATCCCTGCAAGTCAAAAGTTTTGTTTTGTTTTGCTTTATGTTATATTTCACGTAAGTCTCATTCGTAGTTAACGGGATGTATGTTTTGCAAGATTTACTCCTTTTACCCTCAGCTTTAAAGCAAGGAATTTATAGTTATGTTTTTCAGTGGGTTGATCTTATTTTCGGTTTCATGGGATTGTATTCTCTTGGGTCCCTTTTTATTTTCAATTGTATTTTGTTAACTCATTCAAAAATTAAATGTTTTTGGGTTCAGTTGGGCTCTAACTTATCTTGGTTTCATAATTAAAATTATTTCGGATCGAAACGTGGGTGTTGCATTATTTGAGAGAGTTGGATTTTTAATTTCTTAAGGAGGTCGGTGTTTGAGTTGAAAATTTGGTTAAACGTATCAAGTAGATACTGATAGTCTTGAGAAGGGATGTAATTTTAGGACTATGAAATTCTAGGTTTTGGAGGAACTTGATAATTTTAGTACTTTAGGTTTAAATATCAAATTACGTGGGTGATTTGAGAATTTACGGATGTGCATGACTATTTTTATAGGTGATGAGTCATGTTTGTTCGGCATGAGTGAAGAAATTCTTGAAAGGCTAAGAAGTTCAGGTAAGCGGGGTTCATATGCTTGGTTTTATACCAAATGTAGTCTGAGGTTGATTTTCTGAAAAATTGTGCATGTTTTGTTATGAAATGAGAACTTGAGAAAAACCAACCTCAGTCAGTTATTTGCATTACTCATGAAACTTCTATGAAAGAAAGAAAAATATTTCTATCATGCATTGTGTAGACATGAGCTTAGTTTTTGTCATGTGTTTCTGAAAATGCGAAAAAGAGCGATATTGATTATCTGAAAAATTGTGCATTGATTTTATAGAGATACTTTGACTCTATTTTATTTACATAACAAGGATTCTGAAAATATTCTGGAACTATATGTTATTTTAGTGTGACTCTGAAAACCTTTGGCATGGTATACTGGTTTGTATCTGACTCTATTTTTGCTTTGCTCTGCTCTGCTCTGTCTCTGCTCTGTTTGGGTTGGTACCAACTTCTCTGTTTCTGAGTGCACCCATTTTGGAAACAAAATGGTTTATTGTGAACTTTCCTGTGTGCACACTCGGGGCTCCGAGAATGATTAAAGGAATGTTTCACCTCTGTCTCTGCCTGGTTTGGCCACCGGGATTAGCACAACCCTACCACGGGGGTTAAACATGGTCTTTGCTCTGTAAGATGCTCTGTTTTGATATGATGATGATGCTCAGTTTTGTTATGCCAAAGTACTCTGTGTTTTATATAATTTAAAAATGATCGCTCTGTTACATTTGAAAACATGTTTTATTCTGCATATTAACTCTGATGAAATATTTCTGTTTTGCATACAGTATTTTGTAAATGCTCATGTTTGCACTCTGGTATATGTCCTTCGCTTACTGAGTTGTGGTTAGACTCACCCCTTATCTCTGGATATTTTTCAGATGAATTTGGATATTTCAGTGGAGGATCGGATTATGAAGCATTGGGTGAGATGATTTTAGGAATGATAGATTAATCATAAAGAGTTTAAATGAGTATTGACAAGATTTAGTAAGGAAGTATCATTGTATTTTTGTGACGTAGTATTTCCAGAATTGATGATATTGAGGAAAGTGATTTTGGATTCAAGTTTTATATAATATTGGAGAATTTTAAGTCTTTAATTATTCTGTTGAAATGTGAGTTTTATAATAGGAAGTAACTCTCCGACCCTTGCGGGACCGGGGCGTTACATTTTGAGCATAGTTGATTCTACAACTTCTTTGTTTACTAATCTATTTGATAGAATCTTCCCCACCATGCTTCGATGTTTTTTTTTTTTTTAAACATCACACTGACTTGCCTGAACAATAATCTCTTTATGTTCTTCATCATTCAGACATAGTTTCGGACATAGTTTATGCCAAATCTCCACAATATCTTCCACCCCTCACTATCACTCAAAACACGCTATTTTGGTTGAAATAGGCAACACAAAAATAGCACTATTCATACCTCTACCCAGTGGGAGTAGATAGACCAGCACTTCACCTCTTTCAGTCAATTTCTGGCAGTTTTGAGAGAGAGAAAGAAGACTCTAATTAATGTGAGTTTGTTGTAGGAATGTATTCCGTTTGTTTTTCATGTGCACTATTGGATTCTACCTTTACGTCTGTTCTGGTTCCGAGAACATACTTGAAAAATGTTTACTATGGGGATCAATAAAATTATAAATGATAATCATCTATATATAGAAACCCCTTAGAACTTAATTAACTGGAAGTTTTTTCTAAGTTTTGTTGCGCATTTAAGATTTATTTTTTGCTCTTTTCGAAAACACCATCATGGGACTGTAAAAAGCATGATCCCTACATACTTTTTGGATGTTCCCATTCTCATGCAGGTGGCTACAGTGTACTCTCCCCATCCTATAGTGCCTATTACTGTTCACTTTCGTTATTCTTTTTTGGTTCCATTCAGGCATGTAGAGCACATTGGTTTCAGTTATCTTGTCTCTCAAGGATACACCGGGGATTATGCTAGCTTTATCAAAGATTCTTCCTTAAATTTTGCTCTGAGGTGTGTATCTAAGCCTGAAATTTTGCACTCTCTCTCTCTCTCTCTATGTTTTTTTCTTTGTTAATTTTGTGCCATTATTAGAGAATTGGAGTCTGGATGTAAGCACTTAATGGGTTATTATGCGCATCAACGTGTGCTTGGGCAACGTTTTCTTTTGTTTGTTCTAGTACTTTAAGCTCTATAAGGCTCTAGAACTTACGATTAATTTAATTTACCTATAACCCGCACAATATGCGGTCCGTTATTTACAAAGAGTAGGAAATATGAATCTTATAAAAAAAAGTATAAAATCGTTCATTATCTATGACCAACCTAAAGCAGACTACACTGATGCTGGTTTGTTGTGATCTTAACAGGCAGTAGAGATTGTTTGGGGGAAGTTAAATAGTGGAAGGAACATACCTGTTGCAGATGGAGGCGGCAAAGTAGGGCAAACGAAGTTGATCCGAGCCTTAAGTCTGTACATGGCTTAAGCAGCAAGGTAGTAGGTGCAAGCGGCCTCTTCAGCAGTGTCGAACGTACCAAGCCAGCGGTACTCCTTAGACTGTGAGTCTCTAATCTCAACTCCATAACGGCCCCACGACCTCCTGTGAACTCCGCGATATCTCATTGTGTCATCGGGTTGATCTCTTAAGAACCTCTTTTGCTAGTGGTGGTGGTTGATACGGTCGTCATGGTAGTGCACTTCCTATGGAGGTTAGAGATTGGCTCCAGCGAGTGGTAGGGGTTTAGCCAACCGAAATCATCTCCCATTCCTGTAAGACTCTACATTTGTAGGAAGATAATTGTTGCTGAAGGAGAATGATCCGAACGAATCAATGATCCCAAAATATTACCTAAGGGAACCAAATAGCTTAGTTTCTTGCACTGAGCCCTCAATGGGTGCATTTACCATTTCAACCGATGTTTGGGAGTTTGATACAGTTCTATTTCAGTCACAATTTTTCTAGTATGAACGCCACGCAAGAGAGTTGGAACTTGACTTCAATATGGTTAATTATATTCCCGAGAATTAACCAATGCAAATTGTTTATCCCTCAGCATCAATAAAGAAATTTTCTTGAAAAAAAAAAAGTCTAAATAAAGAAATCCATCCACATGATCTACATGGAATTCCAAGATTTCAACCAACTTAACAACATGTATAGTGAAAATGATTAAAAAAAACCTATCACAATTGGCATTATGATGCTTTATTGTATGAACACACTCTTTTTAAATGTATTTTTCGATAAAATTAATAAAATTAAAAAGTGAAAATCATCATTTGGTTAACGGAAAACACTCAGCTTTGACGAACCATATACTGTTAAGTTTCGGGCAGAGAAGTCCAAATCCCCAGGAAAAAAAATTAATTTCCTCAACCACATTTCGATGTCGATAGGATTGATCTGATTGTATAAAGAGAAAGTGAATCTTAGCAGTAGTAACTTGGCTCGTTGGCTTTGGATTCTCCTTTTGAAGGCTCCGAATAAGGTTAGGCAGCGTTGCCACTGCTCTTTGTCTCACTACCATTGCTCTCGATCTCTCTCTCCCTCTCTCTCGAATGGATTGGCCCAGTCTAGTAAATACCATTATTGGTTCCAATTCCTTTCGAATTAGAAACATGACCATTGTGAAATCGAGCTAACTAACCCAAGTTAATCTTTACGGGCATGTCGTTTAGGTGAAATTTTTCATCTTAGTAGTGGAAGTGAGAGAACCCATCAGAGAAAACAACCCTCTGTTCGTTGCATCCACTCATTTACGGGATGAGTTCGTAGTTTTGCATCCGTTGATTTTTCAAATGAGTTCATATTGGCCCCAACTTGCCCAAGTAATCGAAAAAAAAAAAGAAGAATAAGAGGTCAGAACTTTATTACCAATATATGGGTAAGAGGTGAGAGAAAAAAAGATGGATAGAAAAATGTAGTGTGTGAAGTAGTATGCGATATATGTGGGGCAACTTTATTACTAACTACTACAATATGGATGCCAACTCAGATGTCTAGACTTAGCTTTTATATAAATAAATAGATGAAAAGTATGAACTACTAGGTTTTGGAATGAGAAGTATGCACTACCATTGTCATTTTCTTGTTTAGTTGTGTAACCTCTAGGTTTTATTGTATGTGCAATCATATCAGGTATAATGTTTAGATGGCGGCCAAATAATCAAGGGGCTCTTTGTTGCTTATGCTATCCACTTTCTCTAAAAATTCCTCAAAACTATCTCAAATTATAAAGTCGAACAATCTGATGTGAATATGCTGAAAATGTTGGTATTTTAATGCAATTTTTACATCTAATTATTTGGTAGATGTTACTAGCCATATTACTTAAAAAATAATTGTTCAGAGGTTTCAAAAATAATTTCTAGGAACATTATATTTGCAAATTGGTGTTAAGGATATATTCTCAACTCTGTTGACCTAATGCGTTAGGTTAGCATGACAACAAGAATTAAGCCAAAGGATTCTTCTCTCTTTTTTTATCCTTTCTTCTCTCTAGACTAGGAGTAGAAAGGAAGTAAGAGGTGAACTGCACATAGTCACGACTTACAATTTGATACTGTGAGGGTGGGGGTCTTCCTAAATCGGTGATCCGAACTGAGGGAAGTTTTCAATGATAGATATCTTAGAAGAAAGTCGAAGATGAATTTTAGGTTAATTGAGGAAGAAGATGCAATTTATATTGTGGTGGGTGTGGATAATTTATCAGAATCTTTTAGAAAAGGTGGAAGAAGTTTGGTGGGAAAGTTGTGTTTTGATTGTGTGACTAATAAAGAGGTGATACATTCTACTAAGTAAAAAATATGGAGAGTGAGTAAACTTTTATTGTTTCAAGACATTAGCCCCAACCTGTTTGTGATCACCTTTGAGAATGAATTAAA
The DNA here is from genome assembly GCA_036559045.1 of Platycarya longipes. Lineage (NCBI taxonomy): Eukaryota > Viridiplantae > Streptophyta > Magnoliopsida > Fagales > Juglandaceae > Platycarya > Platycarya longipes. The sequence goes on along the minus strand of CM071803.1, from coordinate 28,065,407 downwards.
CATGGAGAGAGTGTATTCTAGAAAAGCTTGGTAATCTAACAATAATCTCTTTGCACTAAAAGCTTTTGATGGTCTGTTGTCACCTCAACACATTGTTTTTGAATCTGAAGCTTTTTGGATCCAGTTGTACAAATTGCCTCTCTTGTGTATGAATCAAGATATGGGTAACTAGATTGGCTCAACTCTTGGGAATGTACTTGATATTGATGTTAATGAAGATGCCATGGGATGGGATAACTCTGAGAGTTAAGGTGGAGATAATTTTGCATAAGCCAATTGCAAGGAGGGGAAAGATAAAGGTCCATGATTCGAATATACAGATCCCTATGAAATATGAAAGGTTTCCTAAACTCTGTTCTAAATGTGGAAGAATCATGCATGATAGTTAAGGGTGTAACAATGTGAGTCATGTGGAAGGGGCTGCTGATCATGATCAATTTGGTTTATGTTATGTTTTGAATTAGTTCTCAGAAAAAAGCTGTTGATCGTTATAATAAAGATGAATAGAAGGCTTTGACTAGTTCCGAACAACAATGGTGAAAGAAGGTGGTCAAGGAAGAGCTTGAGTTGAGGAATATTCCAATGAGACGAGATAGAATATAGAACATTTCGAGCGTTAGGGTAGAAAATGTAGGGGAATCCATTGCTATAGATAAGATAAGGAAGGGCGCGGATGGGAGTTTGAATTTGAACAAGGAGACTCAAAATAGAATACAAACAAATAGGTTTGATCGTCTCGATTTGAAAAGGATAAGCCACATGGGAATAAAAAAAAATATAGTTGTTGAACTATCAAATATTCAAAAAATAGTGGAAAGGAGGGAAGCATTATCGATTTTGATAGAGGGGGCAAATCTTAGTGAGGGGCTTTTATAGGGGCAGAACTACCTTAATGGTTGGGGGGGCGGTAATTCTTTTTTATTTACTCTATAAATAAAAATTATTTACTCTATAAATATGTATAATTATTTTTTATATATAATTAAAGTTGCCACTAGATTAAAAAAAAAAAAAAAATTGCGCAACCCAAAACTTTTACTAAAATTATCCCTCTGAATCCCAATATTCATCTAGTTTCATTCTAACTTTTAATTTTACTAATGTGAGATCTCAGATTTACGTGTATTTTTATACATTATTTTATTTTCAGTATTGATTATTTTAATTTATTTTAATAATATTATTAGTCTTGTTTCATTTATTTAAGATATTTATTTGATCTATTAGTAATTAATATTAATTTTATGTTATTCTTATAATTAAATATTGAGTTACGTTGCTTTTCTTATTAATTTTAATGTAAGGTAATTATTTTAATAATTGGAATTAAGTTCTTTTATTTTATTATGTGATTTTATTTGATGTGCTTTCTTAATAATAATTAGTGTTCTATAATTAAATTATTCTTTAAATTAAATTGGTTTATTGTTAGGTTTTAAATATTTTATTTTATTTATATTAAATTGTAGTATTATCAGTTGACTTTTATTTAATTTATTGTGTTTTTCTAGTTGGACTCCTTTTTTCTTTCTTTTTCATTTTTCTCTTTTTTCTTTTCTTTTTCTTTTCTTTTTCTCCTTTCTTCCCCTGCATTCGGCCCAAGCCCGTGCGATTCCCCCCCCCCTCTGTTTCCGTTCGGCCACTAACCAGCCCAGCCACCACCCTACGCCGGCCGCCTGCCCCCACCACCAAGACCGCCACCTGTCGGCTGGCCTACCCCAGTTATCCCAACCCCAGACCTCCTCCCACCTCCCATCCATGGGTTGAAACCCAAATCGGTATTGTAATACCCATTCATGTGTTTTCCGGCCACCACCGGTCACCACTGGCCGCCATTTCTTCACCACTTCATCACCGGCCTTCTAGCTACCTAACCCACCGCCAATAGCCCCGCACTCCTCCCACACGATCAAGCCACGAAATGGGTTTTAAAACCCACGGGTTGAGCAACCCAGCACCGCCGTCAGACCACCGTGGATCTCACCTCCGCCACCAAACCACTCCCCTTGCCAAGCCGGTCATCCCCCTAGCTCAGTTTCCCCAACCGTTGCCCCACCTTCCCGGTACAATGCCAAACCCGAAAATGGGTTTCCACCCTTTTGGAGCCCGATCCGCCACCTTCCAGTGGTTGTACCACCACACCACCACCTCCATGAGATTCCCCACCTTCCAAAGAGTATCTCCTTAAATTTTGGTGTCAAACCGAGCACTTTAGCCTAGCGTACAAGTGACCGCTACGAGCGCTGCGGAATGATGTCTACTCAAGGATTTACGCTTTTAACCGCTGTAATTATTTTCCAAATAAACTTTAAAATTTAAATATATTTTTGACATCAACAAATATTGTGTTTGGTCATTGTTGAAAATTATCAGTTGTTGGTTATTTGGTGCATAGTCATCTGCATTGTGTATTTACGCGCATATTTATGTGTTGGAAATGAAAACTAGGTTTTCATGTGTTTGTGGTTTCGGGTGCGTGTGTATCACGATCCCAAGCTGGGATGGGGCATTATCCCGGTGGAGCTCTTCTGGTCACTCGGAAGCGAAATATACTGAGTGATGTCCCCTGGGTCATCGCCGAGCGACGACGGGATCGGACGGGATGGTAACGCTCTCGTGTCGATTCTGTCGCTCCTCTACTGGCGGGAGTTAAGGGATGCCTGGTCATGGTACGTGCTGGGCATAGTTAGCTAGGCATCGCCCGTTCCGAAGTCACATGCATGGTCATTACTTTCAGTGTGATGATGAAAGCCAAGGTGAGCGGATGGTCCCTAGGGGAGATCATAGTGCATACGGTTAATAAAATGGATGTTTAGACCATTTTCTGGGAAAGTTGTGGGTTTTAACTTTTGATTTTACGTGAACCATTTTCTGGTAAAATGGTTGTGGTTTTAATGGATTTATGGTCATCATTTTCTGGAAAAATGATGGATGTTTATAGTAGAGTTTTAATTTGGGCCAAAATGGGATTCTGGCATGTGGTTATTTTATTGATTTTGAGGAAGATGATTTTAAGCCTCATGCATATAGTAATTTGTTCATGGTTGTTGTTATGGCATCAATGTATTTATTATCTTGGGTTTGTTTGGGTTGTACTTACCTGTGATACCATTTTTGGCGTCGTAGTTTTTGGATGCAGATTTTGAAGAGGTTGAGTCTGAGGAGACGGCTCCGCCATTGATGTGCTGTTATTATAAATGGTTATCTTGGAAAATTATTTTCCCCTTTTTATAAATATGTATTTGTTTAATTTATATTTTGGATGACTGTATTAAATCTCATGTGAGAGAATTTATATTAAATTAGTTTGTAAAATATTATTAAAAATTCTGGTACTTAGTTATTGACCTCAAATATCCGCTGCTTTTATTTATGTATGTCACATGTACACACGTTTGGCACTTGTCGTTGAGATATGTGACTCGTGTTGTCATTATCATGATGCCTTGATTCTCGTGTTATTTTTAAAAGAAATTTGGGGGCGTCACAACTAACACCCAAATCTTAACCTCAACTAGTCTCACATGACTCTACTATAAGTAAAAAATTTGCTGTTACAGTCTTTTATGCTAGAAACGAGACCTCGTAATAGTCTCTAACAAATTACGAAAATCTTAAGAAAAATTTTCTTATATGATGAATTATAAATATGTATTTTTTGTATACATTGTGACGCCCCCAAATTCCCCTTAAAAAAAATACGGGAATCGAGGCGTCAGGATGATGACAACCTGGGTCACCCATCCCAACGACAAGTGCCAAACGTGTGTGCACACGTGACATACATAAATAAAAATCGCAGCGGAATAATTAAAGTCAATATCTAAGTACCAGAATTTTTTGAAATAAAATACAAACCAAGCCAAAGTAAATTCTCCAACCGGAGATTTAATACAGTCATCCAGGGTCCAAATAAAAATAATACACAACCAACAGAATTAACTGAATGTCATCCAAGGAACTGACTACACTAATTCATTCCAGCGGTGGAGCCGCCTCTTCAGGCTCAACCTCCTCGTTCTCTGCATCAAAATCTACGATACCAAAAATGGTACTGCAGGTAAGTAAAATCCCAAACAAATCCAAGATAATAAATACATTCATGCACAACCATAAAGACATGAACAAAATACCGTATGCATGTGACTTAAAATCATTCTTCTCAAAATTAATTTAGATAACCACACACGTCAAAACCTCATTTTAATCCACAATAAAATCCCAATAAAATCACCCATCCTTTTCCATAAAATAATATCCTCAAAGCCGATCATACCGGGCGTTACGTATCGCCGTCCCCGATATGATTTACACACACACCCGAAACCATAATGGGCGTTACGTATCGCCGTCCCCATTACGATCCACACACACTTATTTCATACCGGGCGTTACGTATCGCCGTCCCCGATATGAAATGCGTACCCGATGACCATAATGGGCGTTACGTATCGCCGTCCCCATTATGTCATCCACACACACACGCTGATCACAACGGGCGTTACGTATCGCCGTCCCCGTTATGTCTCAGCCCAAAACCATTAAAATCCATTAAACTCAATAAAAACCCAATTTCCATAAACTCAATAAAAACCCAATTTCCATTTCCAACACATGAATATTCGAAATCATGCCAAAATCCACTTTCTAAATATTTCCATGAGCATGCGTGTAAATACACAATGCAGACAACCATGCACCAAATATCCAACAATTAAATAATCCAATCAACCAACACATACCAATATCAACCAACACCTAGCAACAATAATCAAACACAATAACTGTTGATGCCAAAAATATATTTAAATCTTAAAACTCGTTTGGAAAGTACTTACTGTTCGTTCGCTAGTAATTTCTGAAGTTACCGAAAATGCCCAACAGCGATTTCGCGCTTCCACTCGCGTACTCACCGCTACAATCACGCCCAAAGCGCCATCGCATATAAATCATTACAAATAAATAAATATTAATATCGGGAACAACTAAAATAATTAAAAACCAACTTAATTAAAACCCCAATGAATTATAGTAACATCCATAAAACCAATAAATAAACCTAACAATTTAATTAAACCAATAACATAAATAAAACAATATTCATATATATCCAACCAGCTCAAATAATTATTCTGAATATTACACCTAATTAAATTAGTCATCTCAATGCAAATAGACAAATAAAAACAATTATCATCCAACTAAATTAAACACTTAATCATAAATAATATCATACCACAAAAATAAATTAAAATTAACACAAAACAATTTAATCAATTAAATTAGAGGAAAAGCTTACCAATTTTCGGATTTAAATGGGTTTTGAAGAGGATGAACTCTAGTTTAACTCAAGAGGAAGAAATGATAAAAAGGAATGTGAAGCTCACGGTTTTAGACCAAAACAAGGCACGGCATTGAGAGGTTTTCAGCATGGGTTTTTCGCATGATAGATAGGTATTTTATAGGCTGAAAAATGTGGATTTTTGGGTGGGAAAAATCACGTAAAATATTACCAATATCAAGCCAAAAAAACCAAGTTAAAAAGGAGAAGAAATGCTAAATTTTTCGGGTGAAAATGAAGGTAAAAACAGAGTTACACACTCACGGTTTCAAGCCGTTTCCGGACACGTACAGCATTGATCGGAACCAAAATCAAAGGGGAAATATTCAACTAGGTATTGGGTATTTAATAGAGCAACTCGTGGATGAAAAAGAGTAGAAGAAAGCTGGAAAAATCAGAGCTTGGATCACGGTCTGGAACGACGCAACAGGGGAGAGAAAGTAAAGAAAAGAAATGAGAAGAAATAAAGGAAGAAGAAGAGATGGAGCAGGTCGCACGCAAGCAGAAGGCTTGGGACTTCATTTAAATCCCTAACCAAACGGCAACGTTTGGATTAAATAAAAGGGGCTGGTTTAAATAGTAAAGGGGCTGGGCTTCGTAAAAGCAAACATATACATATATATATACCCAAAACTGGTCACGCAAACCCAATTAATTTAAAACTCAAACACTACATATAAATTCCTGCATTTATATAAAAGCCCACCAAGAAAATATATATATAAATACTCCCACCAAAAATCACTTGAAATAAAATAAATTACAACATTTTAATTTTAATACCAACATAATAAAATAATGAGATTAAATTCCAACATTAAATTAAATGCATCACAACAAATTTCATAAAAGAAAATATATTAGCTTACAATTATTCATGAAAATAATATCTTCAAATGAGAAAGAAATATATTTAAATATTTAAACACAAGCACAATAAAACGATATTAATATTCACTAACTCAAAACACATAATATCCATATTAACAACAATACATATTTAATATTAAAATAATATATTACAAAGATAGTAAAATTACGGGTTCTCACATACATTTTTACATATGATATATGGTTATTATTTTTATATATAGTCATATGTAAAAAATATATATTATGTACAACATATTTTATCGATCGTTCACCCAAATATCAAATTCTAGTTTTGTCCCTGGGCTTTTAGTTTGAAGGCCGACCTTAACTGGTCCAATTTTTGTGGATCAGATTGAAAGCCCATAATTTCCTTTTCTAAGACTGATATCAATGTAGGTCATACTGAACAATCGATTGCTAAATGAAGGGAGCAAGAAAGCAAGTACTATAGGATGGAATAGAAAAGCTAGATTGCATGTTACTCAAGGAAGCAAGGAGCTTGATGTCCAATTCAGTAATGGGAACAATAGAAAACAATGAGGTTTGGTGGAAGAGATGAACACTTCTAAGAGTCAACATTTTATAAAAAATGGAAAATTGGTAGTTTTGACTGATGAAAATATGATGGCAAGTGTAATGGAAGAAGTTGTCCAGCAGCCTTGTAATCATTATGAAACACTTAAGTTGGAACTGCCAAACGCTTTTGAACCCACAAGTAATTCATGATCTCTACTTGTTAGTAAGATAAAATACACCCAACCAACTTAGCTTTTCTAATGGAGACAAAATTAACAAGTTATTGTTTTGCTATTATTAAAAGAAAGCTTGGTTTTGACTGTTGTTTTGTAGTAGATTTTATGCGAAAGACAAGTGGTCTAGCTATGCAGTGGCACTGTGAGTATGTACTATGCAGTAGAAATTATAAACTACCCTCAACATCGTATACATGTGTTAGTAACTGAGCAAGAGGATTAGATGCAATGGTTTTGCACAGGTTTATATTGTCATCTAGAAACTAGTAAAAGAAGTGGTACTTGGGACATACTTTCCATGATCAAAACAAGTTTAATCGAGCTTAGTTTTTATTGAGAGATTTCAATGAGATTTGGTCTTCTCATGAAAAATATGGTGGAAAACAAAGGCTTGTGAGACAAATGGAAGATTTTGGGCATGCTGTTTTCGTAGTAGTTTGCATGATATACTCTGGACAGAGAGCCTTTTACATGGAGCAATAAGCAGGCATGTTCTAATTTCACTAAAAAAAGAATTGATCGTTTGTTAACCAATTCTCAATGGAAGGATATGTCAAGGGGTTTATGGTGGAAACCTTAACTACAAGATCCGATCATAGGCCAATTTTCTTTACTTATCACATAGAAGAATTCCAGTTCATGCAAAAGAGCAACAACTTCAGATTTGAGGCAAAATGGGTTAAGGATGTTGAGAGGAAGGAAGTCATTAGAGAGGGGTGGATTAAGAAAGTGGATGGGCAAGAATTACTAGGAAAGGAATAAGGGTAAGTTTTTAGGTTGTTTCGAAAAGCTTACTAAGTGGAGTAAGCGGAAGAATATAGACTATGATAAGGAAATTATGTTAAAATAGATGAAGTAAAGAAACTACCAGATGAAGAGGGTCCTCAGAACATCGCTGCTATAAGAAAATTACGAATGGAACTCGATTTTTTGCTTGAACAAAAAGATCTGAAGTGGAGGTAAAGAGCAAAAGTGAACTGATACCACATTGAAGACAAAAATATAAAGTTTTTTATTTTATATTCAACACAAAGACGAAAGAAGAGTCAAATCAGAGTTATTAAAGATTTGATAGGTGAAACTAGGGAGAATCAAACATATATTGAAGATGCTTTTACCCAATACTTTAAAGAGATCTTTAGCTCCACAAGACCATCTATTGAAGATCTGGATAGTTGTTTAAGTTGCATTGCGAAAAGGGTGACAATTGACATGAATAATAGACTATAGAAGATATTCACAAGGGACGAAATAAAAGAAGCACTGCACCAAATGGAATCTTTAAAAGCACCTAGACCTGATAATTATAATGCTCCATTCTTCCAATCTTATGGGCATATTGTAGGGGATGAGGTGCATAACACATTCTACAATTCCATAATAGCGGTAGGATGGATATGGGGGTTAATTCCACTTTCATTACTTTGATTCCAGAAATAAAAGAGCATATTGTTGTCAATCAACTTAGGCCAATTAGTTTATGTAATATATTGTATAAATTAGCCTCCAATATGTTAGCTAATAGGCTGAAGCATGTGTTGCATCTTATAGTCTCAAGTAATCAATGTGCATTGATAATGTGATTTCTGCTTATGAACTGTTACACTCGGTGAAGACAAAACAAAAAGGAAGAACATGAACCATGGCTACCTAGGCATGTCAAAAGCTTATGACCAAGTTGGATAGAAGTATTTCGAGGCAATTATGAAGAAGCTAGGACTTGGAAACAGATGGATAAAGCTGGTTATGGACTGCATTGCCACTGTGTCGTATTCAATAATTGTGAATAGAAAACATGGTGGCTTTTCTCAACCAGAGAGAGGGATTAGGCAAGTAGATTTATTATCTTCTTACTTATTCATCTTATGTCAAGAAGGATTTAGTACTTTGCTAAATAAAGTAGAGACAAATGGTGAAATTAAAAGAGTTGAAGCTACAAGAGGTGGATTAAGGGTTAGTCATCTTCTTTTTGCTGATGATAGTGTGCTTTTTCTGTAAAGCAACTATTGAAGAATGACAAAGTATTCAAGGCTTGTTACAACTCTATGAGAAGACTTTTGGAAAGTGCTTGAGTAAAGATAAAAATGTTGTGTTCTTTAGTTCCAATACCAGTGCAAACAAGAAGAATGAGTTAGTTAATGCAATTGGGGGTTCGTCAAACAACAACTATGAAAAGTACTTGGGACTTCCAACAATGGTTGGAAGGTCAAAGTATCAATCATTTAGAGCTATCAAAGAAAATATTTGGGCTAAGATTTCAAGCTAGAAGAACAATTTTTATTACAAGTGGAAAAGTAAGTAATGATAAAAGTTGTGATTTAAGCAATCCCAACTTGTACTATGAGTGTGTATAAGCTACCAAAGAGGTTGTTAAAGGAGATTAACTCGATGATGGGGAAGTTCTGGTTGAGATATAGTAACAACCAAAATAAAATTTAGTGGAAGAATTGGAGGAGTGGGGGGGAGTCTAAAAGGAACGGGGGATTGAGTTTTAAGGACTTGGAATCGTTCAATAAAGCTATGTTGTCAAAGAAAGTGTGGTGTGTACTAAATAATCCAAGTTCTCTTTTTGCAAAAGTATTGAGGAAAAAAGTATTTTAGAGATGGTAATGTTCTGAAAGCAAAAAGAGGGCTCTAATTGTTTTATGATATGGCAAAGTTTATGGTCTTCAATAGCGTTAATCAAAGAAGGAAGCACGTGGAGAGTTGGTAATGGGAATAGCATAAGCATATGGCATGACAAGTGGGTTCCAAGACCAGTGCCTATTAAAGTACAATCTCTTATAACATTTTTGAGTTGATTGACAAAGAGGATTTGGCAGTGCTGATGGAAAAAAGTGTTGCTGTCTCAACTTTTTTGGGAGGATGAGGTGGAACTCATTTGTAAGATCCTAATAAGCAAAAGAGATGCTCACGATAAATTGATATGGGGGTATCCTGCAAATGTCATTTTCAATGTGAGAAGTGCTTATTAGTTGCAACAAACTCTCAATAGATAGATGAAGGGAAAGTGTTCTAGTGATGTAGTAAGTTTGATTAACTAGAAACATATGTAGAATTTAAATGTACCAATGAATATTAAACTGTTTGTGTGGAAGGTTGCACGTATATGATATATTACCTACTCTACAAAATTTGGTTAAAAGGAAGGTATTAGAATTTGATTTAAGTAAAATCTATACAAGGGAAGTTGCAGTATGTATTGTGGAGTTTTCCTGCTGCAAGTGATGTATGGGCTGTGTCTAAAGTCCAGTACATAAATGGCCAAGCTCATTTCCATATTTGTGTCTTATGGTTGGACTTGATTGCAGAGCTATATGTGGGTAATTTTCAAGTAGTCTGATTCATAAGGGAAGGATTTGGTTACAAGGAATTTATGTAGTCCATGGGAAATCTTTAAAGAGTCCTCAACAGGTGATGATGGCAGCTAGCTCAAATAGGGATTTGTTCTTAAATTACCCAATTCAAGAAGAGCCTAGTACTACTAATGGTGTAGGTGATAGAAGGGAGGCAAGATGGAAGAAACCAAACTACGGATGTCTAAAAGTAAATTGGGATGCATTAGTATGTACAAAGCATAATAAAACAAGTTTCGACATTATTATGAGTGATGAGCAAGGTAACATTATGGCATGTGTTTGTGCAAATATGAAATCTTGTGTGAAACCTGTGATTGTAGAATGCATGGCACTGAGAAGGGCGATGGAAGTTTGTGCAAATTTGGGATTTGTCAGGGTTGTATTTGAAGGACATTCCCGAACTATTGTTGAGGCTGCTAATTGTGATGAAGATTTAAATACAAACTATGGGACCTCAATTCATGATGGTAAGGTTATATTGTTGGAAAGACCTAGCTAGTAGGTAATTTTTGTTCATAGAGAAGCAAATTATGCAGTACATCATGCCCCGTTTTGATTCGAAAAGTATCTCACCTCATCTCATTTTATTATCATTACAATTTTTTCCAAATTTCTACACAAAATATAATAAATAATCCACTTTTTCAAATCTCAATTAAATTTTTTCAAATTTCAATTCAATAATAATATTATAAAATAATATTATAATATTATTTTATTAAATATTCATTTTTTTATCTAAAACTATCTCATCTCACCTCTAAATCCAAACTAGGGTTATGCCTACTATTTATTTAGAACAATCTATGAATGTTAACAGTTTTTTCTGTCTTTGCATGTTTACATCAATGGAAGTCCTTTTTTTCAACCAAAAAAAAAAAAAAAAAAACTCTATTGACATAGGAATGTTTTATTCTTCAGGATATTCTTATTTATTGCAACCAATTTAGCTACCCCGAAGAGTAGGAAAGATTCTTAAGGAAATAAAAAATTTAAAGATATGAATTTAAATATTGCACAATATTTTATTCGCTCTATTTTTAACTTCTATGAATATTTAGGTCTATTTCTATATTTTTGAACAAACATGTAATTCTCTGAACATTTTTTTCCTCTTTTGGCATGATTTGTTAATGATTCGTTCTTAATCATTTATTAAGATGTATAATTTTAAAAAGATAAAAAAGTTACATCATTTACATATGAATTATATAATTATTATTAACTTTAAGTTAATTTTAAATTCTAAAATTTTGTTATATATGTAACATATAACATAAGTGTTTGAAGTATGAATTTGAGGCAAATGAGCTCTAGCTCAACTAGCACCTCGTTCTTCATAAGAATGGACGTTCTCGCTTGATGAGGTTTTTTTTTTTAATGCTGGTTTCATTTTTCTTTCATTTCGTTGAAGCTCATTCTAAATATTTTTGCTCGTTTGATGTGCATATTTTGATTTTCAGATTTGTGGTCAGATTAAAACACATCATCATGATATTCTTAGTTGATTCTCTGGTGTTGTATGGGGAAGGTGTACATATCATCTGGTTCATCAGATTCAAGTAACATGCTATCATATAGATATGTTTCACGTAACATGCTATCATACCAAGGGGATGCGTTTGGCCGGGTGGAGCACTATAATTTTGTGATTCCAATTTGATCAAATATATATGTTTCAAATTATGAGTATAAAATTAGTTGAAGAGGTACTATGTTGTTGGATCATGATGACTTTCCTATCATAAGATTTTTTTAATTTACAGTACATAATTTTTATTGAATTGAAAGTGTTGATTGGATTTTCATATCGGTTATCCATTGAGATTGATTTTTCCTCCCTAAATAGAATTCCATAGATAATCATGCAATATGTTTACTACATGGTGATCAACATATAAGTATGCTTTGAGATAATTATAGAATTCCATAGAATTCCATAGATTTCCATAGATTGATTTTCGTATTGGACATAGACTGATAAACTTGAAATAATTATACGCTTTGAGATAAGTTGAGCTGTACTAAGATAATTTTATTTCACCTTTGTATCCAAACAGGCCTTAGTCATGATCCATAAGGCAAAGGGGTGGCGAGATCGAGAGGCGTTTTATTCCCAAATAAAGAAATGCAGACATTTTTTCTTACGCTCAAAATTGGATGGTATTTTTACACATTTTTTTAACATCTTAAAACATTTTTAAAAAATAAAACATTATTTAAAAACACTAACTTAAAATAACGTGAAAAAAAAAACTAAAATAAATAAATAAAATGAAAATCAAGATATCTAGTAGGGATCTCAAGTAAGGACAAGTAGCATTACCCATAATAAAAAAGTAACTAAACATAGATACATCAACGCAGTCAGAAATGAATTTAGATTGATCTGCATTGTTTGCATGTAGGGAAACAAATATATGTATATATGTATATATGTTCTCATCATGAAAGAAATGTAGCATGAAATATATCTATAATATTATAGAGAAACTTGTATTTCCTTCCAAGAGAAACAAGAAATTTATTGAATTTCGATAGGCTTGTACATCATTTATTTTTGCAAAGATAACTGATATTATTAGTAAGGTAAAAAGACAATTTACCTTTGAGTATAAGTGACCTAGTCTCCAAATATATATAAGAAAGAAATTAAATGGAAAAAGTAGAAGATATTTGTATATGATTTAGCCAATCATTCATCAATTCTTAGCTATGGGAATGGGGTGAATAAACATCTTTAACACGCGATCCTTAGTCTCACAGTTTTCAATGCCATGCCCATCTCCATGTTGGTACATGAACTGAGACGTCCTTGCAATATTGGTCGCAATCTCATTATATGTTTCAGAGAATGGAGAACTTGAATTCATGCGATTTCCATTCATTGTCTTCCATGCTACACTAATCAAGGACCTCATGTATTGACGAGCATCTTCCTCACTAGCACCAGTGTCGTTCATGTAGCATTGAATTGATTTAGGATTATCCCCCCTCTTTAACTCGTCCTAGGTTACAAAACACATAAAAACATGTTATCTTATGTTCATGCGAAGTAGCCCAATAAATATTGAGAAAAAATCAGTATAGTATGTTTTGCAAACCGTAGATGTTCCAAGATCATCTGCAAGTCGCACAATCAATGATGACAAACGAATTATATTGGGATACTCTTCCAATGAATCCAAGGCTTCCTTTGTTATGGGATTTGTGATGAAAAAATAACAATGCACCAATATAGTTGCTATTGTTATTGTCATCCATCCATATTGAAGGTATTCTCGAAGGCTTGGAGTAAATCCGTTGTAAAACCATTTTGCCTCCAGCAAATAAGATTTACATATATCTGCCCACTGAAAGATTTGTGGTGGGTCAATGAATTAGAGCGTTATAATAAATAATAAGTTCAATGGTAAATAGTTATAAATAATAAAGTCCGGGCCTTACCGACTTTCTCATGTACCAAACACAGTTGCATCCCTTTTCTTTGAGAGTGTCAAAAGCCATTTCATTAATCGTGTTGTAGAGAGAAAGAAAACAAATTTGCATATAATAAGGAAGTTGATCCATTTCATTGACATCCCATCTAGAACACATGAACAAATTATTTATAAGTATTTGTATCAAAGATAAGCATCCATATTTGAAATATTTGAGGTGTGTTGCTATTAATACACACCTTTCAATGGCATTTGTGAAGAGCTCAAGTTCTTCTAAAGTGCCATAGACATCATAGACATCATCTATTATTGTCAACAATGCACCGAGCTTTGCTAGCATTCTCCTCTCATGTCCAAATTGAGGTTGAAATAATGCTCCTGTAGCCCAAAGGAAATTCTCCACCACTCTATCCCTTGCAAAGCTCAAATTTCCTAGGCCAGTGCTCCTCCACCACCTTTTTTAGGAGACAAGAAAATAAGTTAAGTTTTAGAAATAGAACATATATTGCATTTTCTTTCCTCTCTAAACTTATATATATCAAGTAAGGGAATGTTTAGCAAACATGAGAATTCTCAAAATTTTATTCCCAAATGTCGCCCAAACATAATATACTGTTCAGTTTCAAATTTTCAATCTTTTGATCAAATCATTACCTAATCAATATTCAAAAACAAAAATCAACATAATTTTTACAAACTTTAAAATAAAAATTATATTAAAATTTTATATTCAAACAATTTTTAACTTTATAATAGTTTCATTCAAATTTTTCGCTACTCTTTTTCCAATCTTATAAAACATCTTCATTCAAATCATTTCATCACTATTCACAATTTCTAAAATACTTCAAGCGTTCAACCACGCTCTAAATCTCCTTATAGCTTTGTGGCTAAGATCCAAGTCATAAAATGAGGATAAATATGTCTTTTTACCTCAACACTTCTTTTAGATCTTCTTGGTAAACTGCTTGGACCATGTTAAAATCCAATTCTGCAATTTCGAGCAAGGTAGGGTTCATATCTTCTCTGCTTCTATATGTGTCAATGAACCACCTTGCTTCCAACCTTGTTACTCTCCAATGCAGTGGAAGCTCTAGGGCATGATTCACAAGCATACAAAGATGTTGATCTTTGCTTTGATCTACATATTCTTTAAGATGTTTGGTTGCAAAATCTCTTGCTTCCTCCAAAATGCTTTCGCCTTCTCTCAAGTAGAATGAGGCTTCATACAAAGCCAACATTCCTTCAATATCAACACATAGTCTTTCTTTGAAATTTCCCTTTTCATTGATGAAACTTTTGAAAGTCTCTGCAATCAACAATGCTCGCCAATTGTTAAAAATAAACGAGTGGTTATGAATATGATGTTTATTTTTTTCAAGGCATTATTAGTATGTGTTTACCTTGAGGTACATCATATTTGTGTTGTCTCAGGAGCCTAAACTCAATAGATGTGGCATATAAACTCTTATTCTCGCAAACAACACCATTATAATGACTATTGTGTTTATTTTCTAATATTCTCCTTATATCGTTCTCAAAGTGGTAAGATATTCCAAGTCTTTGCAAAGTGTCAATAAGCTCAAGTTGCTTTATAGGATCCACCACTTTGTGAAACATCATTGTCACTTCTTCCTTCAACTTATCAATCTTTCGAGTGAATAACTCCCCCTACAAGTTAAACCAATTCTTATAAACCAACAACAATTATAAATTAAACTATCGAGACAACCAATAAATAAAGAGAAATCGCACACTTTACCACGTATTCGCTTTTTATTGATTGGATGTAATCGTAGTCCCAAATAGTAGGATGGTAATTTGCTGATCGTCGAACAATAATAGATTCAGTACTTGAATTATCTTCAAGAGCCATTATTTGGAACGGATGAGAAACATCGCCACCTTTTCCTCTTGTTAAAGCTGAGACAGCTCTTTTAGGTGGAAGCAATGTAGGGAGGTTGCAATTACGGATTGAATCAATAATGCTAAGATATTGCATTGTGTAAGCCATTAGTGAAGCTTTGTTTTTTAGTGTATATGGATTGTTATGGAATGTATGCTTAAGCCTTCTACCGTATGACCTATTTATATTGATCCTTGGTGGCTACAGTCTCTTTGGGACGATATTATAAGATTATGTTTTATTTCATATAGTCCTATAACATATAATTTGTCAAGGGAGGCTAGCTAATTAATGTGGGTTGGTAGGCGATAATATTATATATATTGTTAGTTGAAAAAAAAAAGTTTTCGCGATGAGTTTTTTTAGTTAAATCAATCAGATCGGTGTCTAAAATCATCTTATTTTGTCTAAACCTAATAAAATCAAATGTGCATGCAGACATTTATAGTCTACCTTCAAACTTCATGCCGATCAAGCACCCTCCCTTTTACCGAAAGATGAAATATTTTACTTACAAAAGTTAAAGGAGCTTTTATATTACGCGTCAATCATGCATGCAGCACGCGGCCAACAACTGTCAATAAGTTTGAATAAGTAGTACTGGGAGTTGATAGCCTGTTTTCACGTGAATTTTTTTTTTTTTTGTCATTATCTTTTCAATATTCCTTAACACGACTTTAAATTATATGTTTATAAGTAAAATATAATTAATAATTTCTAATAATTTAATATCGTATGATCATAAAATCATGATTAGAGAAATATAATGAATAACATTATTCAAAAAATAAACAAAATAAAGATAATATATTTATACAGAAATGAAACTAGAGAAATAATAAAGATATAATAATCAATGATAATTCATTTAGACAATAAATAAAAGGAAGCTGCTAGTGGAGCTCCTCGATCAAATTTACCGCTGGATTATTTTATTTTTTTTATTTATATTTTTTATTTAATGAATAAGGAGGTGATATTAAAAAATAAGGATATTAAAAAAATGTTAAAAGAAAAATAGAAAGATGTTATTTTTCTTTAAAAGGATATTATTTATATTTTGATATTATTTATTTTCTTGATGTGTATTTTTTTTTTCTTTTTTATTAATTAATAAGGATATTAAAAAAATGTTAAAAGGAAAATAGAAGAAAAAGTTTTAAATACACTAGCGGCAACTGCTGGGCAGCCCACTAGCAATATTAATGCCTTAAACTAAATATGGTACTATAGAATAAATCATATATATTACCATAAATATTAGAACATTATTATGAATATCTTTTAAATGTGGTAATATTCTAACCTAATATTTTAACACAAAAGAGTAAGCAAATAAATAAAGCTAATTATATTTACAGGTTGATTTGTACGACCCACGATCCTCGATAATATGAAAAATGTATCTTCCATATACAACATTGCTATTTATGATAATGTTGTAAGTCATCGTACTGTGTGAAGCGGCCAGCAGGTGTTATTTGATCATGCCCTAAAGACGAAATCAATGGAAAATTTTAATTATGTGATCGTATGGTTTTTTTAATCTTTAATCAAACTTTCATTAATTAGAACTAAATAGGAGAGTACTACCATAAAACTAAATAAGCAAGGGGATCAATAAATTAGGCTTGGATCCTGGTCCTAATTGTTTCTTAGCCAAGCCAACTATATTAAAAATAGTTTTGAAATCCAACTTGCGGATTGTTGAATGCAGTTGTGATCCGCACTTGCGAAGAAAGCACCGCATGCAATCATCTTATTATCTGGATTATGGAGTCATTGACAAAAATATTCACGTTTGTCTTCTCAAGACTCTTGATTAGTGCGCCAATGCCCGTGTATAGGACTTGCATACCTCATGTGGAGGAGGGTGGAGTAGTAAAATCGAGATCCGATAGATCTAGAAGTGAGGAGTCTAATTCATGTGCCATTGCCGAATGATGTATTTTGCTTATTCGACAGAGTTTCCAGTCATACTGAATTGGAGGAAACTTCAACCAACCAATCTTTAAAGACAAGTATATATCTATTAAGCGATGAATATTTTTTCATTGATCTGGCCTTTTTTTTAGCATTTATTAAACATTTTTTTATTCCAAAAAAAACACAATATATACTAAGGGTAATGACATAGCAAGACTAACATTTTCCTGAGAAAATTTTGATTATGATATGGTGATAAGAAGCACGTCACATTACATTTTTCTGGAAGTCTGGTCATGTATTGAAAAACTGTCAAGTTCGTGGTCTAAAAGATAAATCTAGTACAAAATGTTGGCTAGGCCAATCAACCGTCAAAATCTTCCGATTGCACGCCCAGGGAGTCACTTGTTTTGGTAAGCACGAGCTAGGAATTCTCATACTCAGACTTGTTTTCTAATCCCACGTGCTTCTCAGGTTGTAATTTTCCAACATGGTTTCCACTTTTTTTTTTTCTTTTTTAGCCGCCTTACATTTTTCTCTACATTAGGTTGGAAGGAGTTTCCTCCAAAGTCCAACCTATTTAAATAGTATATTATTTTGATATTTGGATATAAAACAACAATATTTAAATTTCTAATGTTAGGAAAAAATGTTGTATTAAATTAATAGCATTCATTTTAAATATTATTTTGTAAAAGAAATTAAGGGTTACACGTTATATTACATACGTAAGCAAACAATTGCTCTATTTTTTATGCTAATTATATATTTGTTAATTAACTATGTTATATTTTAACAATGCTTGCATATCACATGCATGGGAACCAGATGTCGGCGGCCGGGATTATCTGGCGGCTAATTTGAATTATAATGGCGGAAGTAAACAAGAAAAATTAAAAAAACAAAACTCGACAAATCCATATAGAATACCACGATTAGGTGGTTTGTTTCGGGGCTCGCTCTAGCAGAATGTCGAGTTAAAGTTCACTCGAGCTACAATCAAGCAAGTCTTTGGAATGACGTTTAAACAAGAAATCAAGCTAGTAATGATCTAACAAATCTCCACATTGGCTTGAATTCCATCAAGCCTAAACAAAAAATGAATTCCACCAAATCGAATTTTATCATTCGACAACAAAGACATCAAAGATGCCCACCAAACATCGAAAAAAAAAAATCCTCCACCAATCCAAAACAGAACGTCTATCTTTGAAAAACTCAATTTCTACCCAAAAGTCTTCATCTCCATAGACAATTTGACCAAACAAGAAGTTTGATCCTAATCAATAGATTCAACCTCTTCACATAAAAGTAACACAGAACTATATATGCTCATTTGAACAACAACTTTAGAATACACGCGCACAAAAGGCTATAAATCAATATTCTCTATAAAAGTAAGTACACTACAAAGTTTACATGAGCATATCATGAAGGTGGCCAAACTGCCTCCTTTATTTACAAGGCAAAATTGTATATTTGCTCTCACTTTGCACTAATGCCAAAATTAAAGCCATGGTCATTTTCAATAGCATGACCTAAAGTACCATGTACACTATTGTGAAACACTCCAAGCAACTCTACCTTCTACTATAACCTTGCTCTCATTCGTCGTGGAAGACAATAAACGCTATGAAAGAAGAACCGTTCACCCAATAGCAAGTTGTGTTAACCACTTCACCCAAATCTGTAGATAAACCTGGCATACCAAAAGCATACTATGGGATTTCCCACTAGAGTCTGATTCACTTCATTCAGTTACCCCATTTGTGTGGAGTGGACCTAATCGTACGATCTGAAAAATGCTCTAGCTTTGTCTTTGTATATCATTAGCCTTCTCAAGTGTTTAAATACATGAAACACGTCACTCACTACTTCTGAAAAACAAGCCTAGTTTTCCTCAAAATGGTCATCAAACAACATGAGCACAAATAGGGCACTACCTTACACAAGATGTACCTAGAAAAATAAACTGTAGTAAACTTGATTCTACATTACTTCACAAGAATTCAATGCCAACACAAAAATTAGCTTCCCTGTCTTCTGATCACAAAAAGAAAAAAATGTATACTCACAAATAATCACGCCCATTCACCCATATAGCCTAATCAAATGTGTCATAAACGGGTAATACCTGAGTCTATAACATATAACGATGCAATGACACCAATCATTGTCTTTTTTTCTATCATTACTATCAAAGAGTCCTTTTAGACTCGAATGACTCCAATTTCAGTTGAATATTGATAACCAACAGAACAAAATGCCCAAAGATATAATATTTTCTTCAAATATTAATATGCGAGACGTTAGATAAAGCTCTAACGGTTCCATCATACATCTTAATCTCAACTGGACCAATCATAAGAATATCACATATCATATCATTTACAACCAAAATGGAATAACCGTTCATTGATTCATAGGTAGTAAACCAATCTCTCCTGGGACACATATCGAACGTACAACATTGGAGAGAATTTTACTTTCCTCCATATTCTTCAATCTGGGACATTCGTTCTTGTAATGATCAAAGATATGATAGTGGTAAAATTGAACACTTTTCTTACTAAATTTTGAACTACCACTACAATACCCCTACTCTTTTCCGAGCTTCTTTTCCCCGAACTACCACCCAAAGACCATTTTACAAATAAGCCATTGGCATGATTATTCGTGTGAGACCCTAATTTTTCTGTTATTTTTATGTATTGTTTTTATTCTTATTGTTGGCTATTTTAAATTATTTTAACATTATTATTGGTGATTTATCTTATTTATTATTATCCTAGGTTATGTCATTTTATTTATTATTGTGACTGGGCTATTTTTGTGATCCCTCATTTCAATATTTGTTGTTTTATTTAATTATTATTGTTGCCTCATTTTTTCGAATCGCTATCATTATTATTTGGGTTTTAATTATTCCATTTATTATTGTTTAATTTTTTGTATTTTCTTTTATTTCATGAGCATTTTACTTTATCGGGTCTTTTTTGGGTTGGTTCTCTCATTTTAAGTTTATTATTACTATTGGTTGGGTTATTTTATTTTATTTTATTATGTTGTAGTTTTATTTTAATGTATTGGTTTTTGTTTTGTTTTAATTTATTTGCTATTTTCGGATGGGCTTGGTTTGTGTGTTTTTATTTTATCTTATAGGATGGATGTGTGTGTGTGTGTTTTTTTTTTGGGGGGCTTCAGAAGGGCCTAGGCCGTGCGTTTCATGAAGGCCTAGCCTTTGCACCTCTAAACGGTGCCATTTCATGTCATTGAAAGGAACCATTTTAGGATTCTTTCATTTTCTCTGTGCCACCCCCTCCCTTCTTGTTCTTGTTCTTCTTTTCTATTTTAGTTTCTCTCACCCAAGTTGTAGACTCGTAAGGAAGCCACTACATCGCCGACCTCTTCGCCACCCAAATTGTGCCATGCATCCAGCAGCGTGTAGCCACCCCTTGGAGACCTACACTTCACTACTTCCTCCCCCTATCCGCGAGCTTGCACCTCCATCTTCTCCTCCTTTTTCTCATCTACAATCCGAGAGAACCCTACATGGCAACTTGTCGCTGAACATGGCCTATTGCGGGGTGCCACGCGGTGGTCCTGTGGAGTCCTTGCTCAACCTAAGGTCTCCTATCGTAGCGTCTCGTGAGTTGGTCAAACCCCTCAACTTGGCCAAGCTCCACCTTCCTCAAACAACCCCACAATTGACCCTCTTTCCTCTGACTTAGCTACACCCCACCTCTGCTATCGACGAAGTCTATTGCGATGATGTTCCAGTCACTACCCTATTGTAGCCATGCGCTGTCGACCTCTAACTCGTCGCTGTTATGATGCTTGCCTTCTCTACCATTGGTCTACTCGGAGGGGAACCGCGCCGAGCCATCGACGTGCTACACGGA
Organism: Platycarya longipes; assembly: GCA_036559045.1. Taxonomy (NCBI): domain Eukaryota; kingdom Viridiplantae; phylum Streptophyta; class Magnoliopsida; order Fagales; family Juglandaceae; genus Platycarya; species Platycarya longipes. The sequence continues at coordinate 28,043,908 of CM071803.1, read as the reverse complement.
TCTACAGTGGATCTTGGCATGCTACTCGGATGTGCCATCGATGTGCTAACTATGATTTGCCACTATAAGTCGTATGCCTCCACTACTGCTGCCTTGCACCGTCATTGCCCCATCGATGTTCTACCACATTTGGCGTCACCTCAGTGAGCCAAAGCTACCTCGTTTCATTTATTTAATTTATGTTGGAGTTCTTAGAATTTTACTAACGATTCCGTGTTCATTTGAGTCATGGCACGCACACTCATCCAATCTCAGTACACAGTGGACCAGTGTGTGTTCAATGATCCAGATTGTCTATCCGCACTGTAAGTAATCTTTTGACGCAATTCAGAGTTTAAAATAGTTATTTATGCACTAACACCTTCTGTAGCCTGGTTGGTTGGACTAGGTCTCAGGCTCAATGGAGCATTAGGTGATAAGCTGTAGTTTGGTTGGTTTGGGCCTGAGGCTGGTAATGGAGGATGGGATTACACGTGTAGTTGGTTGTGAAACTTATTTGTGAAATCGTGTTTGTGAAACTATGTTTGTGGAACTGTATTATGATTATTGTGTATTGTGTATTTCTTAATGTATTTCATGCCATGCCATCCAATATATTGCTTATCATGAATCTGTGCATTTTACCATGCTGTGTTATGCCATGTTGTGTATTTAGAGATTGGGTGACATATGCTGGTTAAGATATGTGGGTGCGTGCGTATCACGATCCCAATCTGGGATTGGGTGATGTGTGCTGGTCATAGGTTGCCGCTAGGCAACAATGGGATTTAGAGGATATATGGTAATGGTACACATTGGGCATGGAGCTGGATATCACTCATACGAGTCACATGCACGGTCGTTACTCATGGTCTGACGAAGGGAGCCAAGGTATGCAGATGGTCCTCAAGAGAGACAATGGTGTATGCATAAATAAAATGATTGTATGGATTGTATATGGTTCATGACCCCAAGCCAAGCGGGGCATTATCTTGGTGAAGCTCCTTTGATCACTCGGGAGCGTAATAAACTGATGTGACATCCTCTAGGATGTCCTTGGGCGATAGTTAGGTCTGTCAAGATAGTAACACTCTTAACCTGACTCGTGGTCCCTCTACTAGCAGGAATTAGAAGATGCCTAGTTATGGTACGTGTCAGGCGCAAAGCTGGACATTAGTCATTACAAATTGACATGCACAGTCGTTACTATCTTGAGATCCTGTGATATGAGGAAAGTAGCAAGGAAGTATGGATGGTCTCAAGAGAAAATCATGGTGTGTACTTAATAAACGGTTTGTGTTGTAAGCCAAAAATAAGATTTTTGACATGTGTGGGTAAATGCATCCTTTTTTAAGAAAAAATTGTGGATTTTTTCTTACTTATTCAAGTGTGTATTTGTAATATATGTTGGTTATTTAAATGTATTTTTAAACTCGTAGATGTTGTTTAGTGGCTTACTTGCTAAAATTTCATAATCTTATGTGGTGTTTCCACCTGCGGTTTCGTTTTATAAAATCATAGATTTGTTGTAAAGATCAAGTCTGAGCATTAGACCAGCTCCACCTAAGGAATGAATATTTGGAGTACTAATGTGATACCCCAAGTTTTATGTACTTCGCATATTATTTTTATTATTAATTGTTGATTTATTTTATCATTCTTGTGGGTGTTTCTATTTATTTATTATTTGGATTATGTTATTTATTTTGTTAATGGATTTTGTGTGATTCCTTGACTTTAATTTTTTTCAGTTATTTGTTCACATATTAATATTGATCAATTCATTTGAATTGCCATCTTTATTGTTTTTTGTTTTAATTATTAGATTTTATGGTTATTTAGTTTATTGTGTTTTATTTTGTTTCAATGAACATTTTATTTTATTGATCCTTTTCTAATTGATTCATTGATTTTAACTTATTAAATTATTATGTCTTATTATTTTTCTTCTATTTAGTTTGGTGGCATTTTAAAGAGTTCCAAAATATTATATTTGTACAAGATCATTTTATAAACTCTATTTGAGTTATTTAAAATCTTGTGGGATTTTAACTATACTTTAAATCTATGATTTAAATATATGACTTTATTCTTTTAAATCATTAGTAAGCTTTATCATTTTAATCATTGATGAGGAATATTTTATATAAACTAAAGTCGAGTTGAAATAATATTCTATTTTAAATCCTCTGAGTGTTTTTAAGTTAAATTGGTTTTACATGTTTTCAAAACAAGGTTTTAAGCGCATCGTTTATCAGTTTGAATATCCAACGTGTAGGACCTATAAATAGTTCGATGAAACCCAAACCCCCCATTTTTCTCCCTCTCCCTTCTCTCTTTCTCTCTCCTCTCTCTCGCATGGACTGTAGCACTCCATGGCCGTTTGGCTTCCAACTCCGCCCAGGCTCAACCACTGGCCACCTAGCCTTACCGCCCCTCCCGCCGAACTCCCCTCATGCCGACGACTTTATCCACGCTGGTGGTGTCACCTCAGGCCAACCCCTCCATGCACGTGCAACCAAGACCCAAAAATGGGTCCCTTGCATTTTCAGGCTAGGCAACTGCCACCTCCGGTTGCCCATGGCTCCGGCAAGCTCGTAGCACCCTCGCCATTCACTGGCGATCATAACCCACTGCTGGCAAGCCCCCATCTCCTTCTCTTTCCTCCACCCAAAATGGATGTTGTGAGCCCACGGTTTGAGCACCATAACTACCGCACACCACCACCAATGGTGTCACAGCCATCATGAGATTTCCACACCTTTTGAGCTACATTTGTTACCTTCTGGTGGTTGCAGTGCCTCACCACTACCACCATGAGATTTCCATTCTTTCAATGAGTATTCTTTTAGCTTCCAATGTCAAACCGAGTACCCTATCCCAAACCACCACTAGCCGATTTAGAAGAAGACTAACGTACAAGTTTACCCGTTATGGATCATGGACCAACGTGCTTGATCTTTTGAGCTACTTAGTTGCACTGTAAGTAGCAGTCGTATGTGATTTATGTTTATTTTCATTATTTATTTATTTAATTATGGACTAACCCTTTTTGGCAGCTTGAAGTGTTTGGTAATTGATTAATAGTATTAATAAACCTGAAAGTAGGTTGGTTAAGCCTTGGGCCATTAAAAGAAGGATGGGATAGCCCCATAGTTGAAAAATTGTTTGGCTTGGATTTATTTGTTGATATTTTTTGGTTGACTTTATGATTGTTGAATTGGAATATGCATGACTTATTTGAGAAATAATTATGTTCGCATATTATAGCATATGGTTTGGAAATGCATGCTCCATATGTCATATGTTTCATGAATCATATGCCATGCATAAGAAAGTTCAAGTTTGGCATGCATGTCCATTCACATCACAAGTTCCATGTTTTAAGTCATCATGGTTTTCAAAAGGAACAAGGTAAGAGTTTTTTTTTTTTAAAGGAATCCCAGAGGCTAGGGTGGGGTATTATCCTATTGGAACTCCCTATTCACTCGAGTGTATAAAGTCGAGTAAAATCTCTAGGTCGACGAAAAACAGTCGACAGGCCACAAATGGTTCCTATATAAAGGGTTCTAGAGTGTAGTTGCACCTAAACCTGGTGGTGGCCAAGGATAGTGAAGGCATTACGATCTGTTGTTAAGAATATGATCATCACGGTGAAGGTGATTCAATCTGCCATTACGATTATGATCATGATGTAGTCCACCTCGACTAAAGTAGTCATAGCGTGATGCGGTAATCAGCGGAGAACATACGATGCATAGGGGAACCGTGAGGTATCAAACATGAAAATTCATAACCGTGAAGACGTTTCGATCTGCCATCAAGACAAAAATAATAATGGTAAAGGCGTTTCAATCTGCCATCAAGAATGATATTAAAATGTCATGACAAGAACAATGACAATGAAGGTGTTTCGATCTGCCGTCAAGATTGATATTGAAAAGTCAAGACAAGAAAAATGTCGTGAAGGCGATTCGATCTACCGTCAAGAATGAAATAAACAAGAATAATGACATGTAATGTTATGATTAATATGAAAATAAATGAAAACTTTCTGACAATTTTCAATATCATGAAAAGTTTTGAATACGTGTCAACGAAAGTCAAAGAAACATGAACCTTTTTTTTTATGAAAACGCATGATGCATAAGTCATGTCTCAAGTCTTATGATCATAATATATGCATTTGTCATGTTACCTGAATTTTACTTGTTTTACATTGCCATGTCATCCAAGAAATGTTTATCATGCATATTTGTATTATTTCATGCTGTTTGGTCTAGATATTATTGGGTGGATGGTGAGGTGTTTTGAAGTGGTGATAGTTTGGTGGTTTTGATCTAGTGTGAATGTTGTTGGGTCCTTTCTGGGAAAGGACGGTTGTAGACATGTTCCTTTCTGGAAAAGGAAATCAGTGAGTTGTGATGCGTCCCTTTCTAGGAAAGGGCGGTTCATTGCCAGTGTGGGATTCCTTTCTCGAAAAGGAAGTCTCGTGTGAGGTTTTAATTGCTTGGTTGAACTTATTGCATATTGTTGTTTGTATTGATTGATTGTATGCGGACTGCTTCTTACTGAAATTCGCGTCTCACTGGTGTATTGGGTCCACCGACGGTTCTATTTTATAGAATCGGAGTTTGTCATGCAAATGATGAGGATGAGGCCAGTTGGCAGACTCTACTGGATGGAGTGATATGGCTTGATGATGAAGTGTAACATCCCAACCCAGATATTAGGGTTCAAATGCGAATAATTTGTTTTTCGAATTTTAGTATTATTTATAATTTTCATATTATTAGCATTGTCCGTTTTATCATATGCTATAGCATTAATGAGTTCATATATTTAAATTTAAATTTTATTATAGTTTTTATGCTAAATTATTTGAATAATATTCTTCCCAATTATGTTGAAAAAATTTCAAAGAGCTTCCAGTACCTTTCACGTTTTTATCTTCTCAAATAGAATAAATTTCTTATTGATTTTTTTAACTACTCAAACAGAATAAACTTCTTATTGATTTTCTAAACCGATTTATATCTTCTCTCTCCGCTTTTAAGTTTTAATGGACAGAAGCATTTACTTTTGGTAATCGATGGATACACGAATATAAACCTCGCACGTCTTCCGCATTATCCACTTCATGCACGTCACTCTCTCTCCCTCCTTCATGTGTGTCTCGCACGTCTCTAGGGTTCCAGATTTCTATATATATGGATCCCTAGCATTGCTCTCAAGCTATTGGATATGTTTTACTCGCGTCAAGTATTCTGTCAAGTATCTCCAAGAATAACTTTTAAGTATAATTACATTTATAACCTTATTTTTAAGGGTTTATTTAAGTTTCTCTAATTTATGTTACTGGACATAATTTTCACAGAAGGGCTTCGCTCTTTGGCATTGAACTACTTAGATTGACCTTAATCAGACTTGGTTTTAATTATCAAATGTTTTATTTTATTTTCACAAGTTATCTTTCTAACTATTATTTTACTACCTTTAGTTTTAAGTCTTGGTATTATATTGGACTAGACTTAGTTTCCCGATTGACCTATTTTTTTACTCAAATAGTTATGTTTGATTCAAAAACTTATGTTATGAACACATTTCTGGGATAAATCTAAATATGTTATTTAAATATTTAAGTAATTTAAACTATATTATTTATTATTAGTTTTACAATTTCAGTGATAAATAGTAAGTGTTTAATATTTTAGCTTAAATACTTCAAGTCCATTGTATGGAATGGATATTAATGTTGCTATTGTAGACTTTGATATATTTTATGCTATTAAATTTCCTAAAATACTGAGTAATTATTTTAAGTACAAGAAAATAAATCTATTTTAAGAGTATAGATTTTTACAACGTGTTAAATATAGCTTTAATTATTTTACTGAAGTGTATTTTAAAGTGAAATATGCCATTAGTATTTATTAGTTATAATATTAGTATTTAATGTCTTTTGTATGACGCATAATATGTATTAAATTATTCTTCACAATATGTATTAATTTGGTAAACTATTTCGGTACATTATTCTAGAAATGTTAGTGACAATTCGTACTTTATATAGGTAACGTCGAGTTATGAAGGAGAACTTAGGAAGCAGCATAGCGAGGTAAGCGAATTTGATCATAAAATTAGGATCCTCACAGTTAGATTATATTATTAGTAGAGTCAATTCTTTGATAGTCCTTTTCATATAACCCTTACGTCATGCAAACATGTCATTCAGCACAGCACAGCACACAATCGTCTCATTCAGCATCATGTTCAGATTCAGCGAGCCTAGTTATTTATATCACTATCTATGATATGCATCTCATGTTACATAGGTCATATAAGTTAAGTTAAGTTCGAGTATAATATTAAATCAGATCATAAACCAATCAATCAGTTATTCAATTAATTTAGATTGTCATTCAGATACATGGTACTAATGCATATTAGATCAGGATGGATGTACAAGTCATAGACCTAAGCGTGATCCAACATAGTACGCTAGAATACTATCAGCGACTCCCATTGCTACAGTGGGATGTGGAGCGAGTACACAACTTTGCACACATGGTTAAGTGTGTTGGTCAATCAGTTCAGCTAAATCAATTCAGTTAAACAATTAGTAAGTTTAGTCAGATTAGTTAGTTAATTCAGGCCAGTCAGTTTAAGTCAATTAGTTAATTAAACCAGATAATTCAGTCATGCATGGCATGATCATTAGCATGTATAATCATGTTTTTCAATTTTAACATAAATTTTTATGAAAATTTCCTATAGTATTATCTTACGTTGTGGTGGATTTCTTACTGAGTCATCGACTCATTTTAGTTTATTTCCTGTTTTTAAAACTATCCAAGTGAAGAAGATGACTAGTGCGAACAAGCAGGCCATGAATAGATTGAGCAGCTATATAAATTTTAAGCTTTTCTAGAAATAAGTGTCTTTATAACACAAGTCTACTTTCTGTTATTTCAGTTAATGTTTTTTGTGAAGACATTTTATTCTATGAACCAAATGTTATCTTATTTTTTGTAATAGCCCTAAAATCTTCATCTTAATTTAATTATTTAATTAAATTCTAATATACAAGATTAGTGGTAATTTGTAAAAATAAGCTCTAAAGAGATGGGCTTGGGAATGAAACTTTTGAGGTATGGATCAAGTGAATGGGCCAAGAGAGTAGTGGTGAGCCCATAAGCCCATAGAGTGAGCCCATGACCCATCAAGCCCATAGTAGAGACACATGTCACTTAGAGAAAAATCCTAGAAAATTATCCAAGGCTTGTAGGAAAATTCTAGTTGGTGGAGATTGACTAGTAGATAAACATGTGCCATGTAGGATTGAGTGTAGAATCTCATGGAGGGATTTTCCTACCATGGAATCTTGGAGGTACAAGGCACCATTCTTTGACTTTCCAATAGAAGTCATGGTGTGTAGGAAGGTGACAAGTGGCATGAAGAGAAGCATGGAAGGAAGGAGGAAGGGAGGGTTCAGTGGATGCAATCCGTGAGGCACTTTGGGAGAGTTTCATGGGGTATGGCCACCAACAAGTTGATAGGACAAGAGAGGAGTATGTAAGTGAATAAAGTACAGTGTGTAAGAGAGTATGGTGATGTGAAGAGAGGTATGGTGTGGGTGTAGGTGATGGAAATGACAAAAGCAAGGAGATGAAGCAAAATGGGTTTCGGTGGAGGCAAAGCTTGGCCGGATCATGCATTGCTCAATTCCCAAAAAGCATGGCCTTGAGATCACTTGGATGGACACATGAGATGATGGAGGGATGATGATTGAGTGAAAAGCAAGAAAATGAGTGCTAAACACTCAAGGGAGGCGTCGGCCATAGCAAGTGAGGGAGAAGAAAAGAAAATCCTCCAAGGCATGGCCAAGATTTGATCTTGGAGTGGCCTAGTGTTGTCAATCACTCCATCCATCATTGGCCATACCTAAGCATGGTAAAAAGTGTACCAAAGACCCTAGAGCAAGGGCTTGGCCGTGTGACCCCATATCCATTTCCCTTAGCTTGCTTCACTTGGACACATGCAAGCATATTCCTATCTCACTCTCTTTTCACCTCTCGGCCAAAACCACCTAAATTACTTCTACCTTTGTTTCTTCTTCTTTCACCACACAATTTGAAGAATCCTAAATTAGTGGAGCTAAAATCAAGAGTGTTGAGGTGGACAATACATTGGAGAAGGTTAGTGCCTAAATTCATGCAAGCTTAGGAAGAACACACACATACATGTAACACCTTTGTTTTGGCTAAAAGGAAATAAGGTTTCTTTTAAATCTTTATACTTATAACTAGTCTAATAAGAGATTCTATGTGTGTATTTTCATATTTTAATCAAAAATCTAATAGGAATATTGTAAGTGTACTTCCACCTTTTCCTTAACAATTCTTGTATATAGTTAAGTGATCATGCTTGTTGGATTAATGATTGTATTGCCATGTTTGGATTAAATTGATTATACTTGTCTTTGATATGAATATTCTTGTGTAAATATTTATGATGAAATAAGCTTAGAATGTGAGTATAGATGATGGATCAAGTATTAGTTGCAAAAAGAAATGAAAAGCATGATTATTATATGAAATGAGGAAGTTGATGCATGATGGATTTTAGTATTAAGTTTATAAATTTGGTGTTGCTAAGATAGAATTTATTTGAGGAAATTAGTAATGAAATTGATTTATTCAAGGAAAATATTGTCTTTAGGAAATGAAAATGGACATGGGAATAAAATACATGAGTGATATGAATTGAAATGGTGTATACTTGCATATGGAAAGAAGTAACCACTTGTGTATGATGACTAGTAATGTTTAATTGGAATTTTATGATAGTTAGGGTTGAGATTAGAAGATTGAATTATATTACTTTGAGGTGGAATTATTTAGTTTAAGCTTATAGAAGGAACCTATGGAAAAGGAAACTTTGAATAAATTAATAGAAGGAAATTTCCCCAAGTTGAAAGGTGAAGGAAAGAAGTGGAGTGAATTAAGCTTGGAAGTAAAAATGTTTACTAAATGGATAATAGGGTTTCGGTTACCCCTTTTTAAGGATGGTATGTGTTTTAATTTGACACCTTAAATTCTTGAAGGATAATTAGAGTGAAGTGATGAAGAAAAGCCCTAGGAATTACCCTAGGAGGGTTCGGCCATGATGGGTTGGAGATGGGCCGAGTACCCCACTTCAATCCTAGGCCCAAATTTTGGATGTTAGAGCATGATGACTAAGTAGGAAAATTGTAAAGTTTATCCTAATGAGGAAGAAAGGAAAATGAAATATGAATGCACTCAAGTTCGTCTCAGGTTTTGCATGAAAATGAGTAAGTGTTGCATGTTTCATGCATAAATCATGAAAAGCATGTTTTTAAAAGTCCAAATATGTTTTTAAGAAAAAGAAAAGAAAAGATTGAGTTTTTGAAAGCAAAAGAAAAGAAGTAAAGTTTTATAAGAACCCCAAAGGCTGGGATGGGGTAGTACCCCAGTGGAACTCCCTGTCTACTCAGGAGTGTTTAAAGTCGAGTGAAAGCCCCTGGGTCGACAAAGAACAGTCGGCGGACCGTGTATGGCTCCAAAAGGTGTCCGGAGCGCGATAGCACCTAACGCTGGTGGGTGCCAAGGACGGATAAGGTGTAAGGACCTGCTGTTTTATAAGTTATATGACGCACTCACTTTAAGGTGATGCTGTAACCAGCAGGGAACACGCGGTGCTTAGGGGAACTGTGTTGTATCTCATATATGCCAAGTGATAAGTCATGACAAGATGGGCTTTCGAGCCATAAGAAAAAATCTGTATATGATAAGTGGCGCCTAAGAAAGAATAAAAGATACGAAATGTTTTAAAGAAATGATTTGAAAAGCAATGACATGAAAAGAAGTCTGAAAGAAGCAAGTCCGTATGAAAGTTTTCATGAGCATGTGCATGAGTCAGTCATTCATTGCATATGCATTAGTTACGAATGTTTTGCTCACTTATCTGTATATTTAAAATGTTTTCGTTAATGTGCTAGTATACTTGCTGAGATTTCTCCCGAAATCTCACCCCCTTTTTATTATCTCTACTATCGCTCCCTTGGGAACGATAGAAGATATTGCAGGAAATGATGGATCCCCAGATTACGACTCTCGAGAAGATGGGTCGGACCCTCATGGGCCCGACTAAGACTAATACTGCTGGGCCAGTGACCCTAGACCTGTTGGGTCAGTGGGCGGCAGAGTCGCTTCCTATGGCGACGTACTTTTTTGATGACTTATGTAATAGCCCAAATTTTTAGGATATAATATTTCCTTGAAATTTGTTGGAAATAATATTTCATAGAAAAAGAATAGGAGACTTAGATGCATTCTAAGGTAATTGTTGGATGGACTTTTGGGAATTTTAGCAATGTATCAACTAGAAAAATTCAATTTTGACCTAGAAAGAGATAAATTTTCGAAATTTGAGGAAGAAATTCAAAGGGAAGTGAAAGAACAAAACATCAAACACTTGGTGTGCCAAAACGGATTCTCGGACTGGACCATCGAAGTTTTGTGTAATAATCATAACTTTTTCATATGAGGTTAAAATAAGGTAATTCCAATTCGTATAGAACCATAAGAGAGATATAAAACTTATATGTTTTGGGTTTTTGAAGATAAGGAATTTATCAAGGACTAAATCTAGTGTGAAGTGGACAGACAGAGATAGGAGTCAACTGGTAACCGACTTAGATGAGTTGTCTTAGGTTCAACCATGTGACGAAAATTAAGATTAGCTACCATATTTTCTGAAGTCTTGACATGTGTGGGAACATGTGGCAAGTTGATAAGAATTCATCTAGAAGCCTTGGGGGGTAAGAATACAAAGGAAAACAAATGGAGAATTCGGATTGGATATTCTCGGGTAACTTTTGACGTGTTTCAGTAAACTAATCATATCTCTCTCATATGATATCGGAATAAGGTGATTTAAAATCCTGTAGAACCCTAAGAAGATTATCTTAAACTTTCATGTTTTGCGTTTTGGAAGAATCGAATTTTATTATTGACGTATTAGGGCTGGAACGTGGCAAATCCCTTGGAGAGGCCAAGTGGCCAGATGCACCCCTTAGAAGATTTCCTATGATGGTGTTTTGTTTTCACCCCCATGTGTTGGAACTCTTTGAGCCCTTGATCAAGATCATTTTATAGGTGTATTAATCTCAACCATGGGATTAAAATATCAACAAATCCCCATAGGATTAGGGGTGATCATGAAACCACAAGTAGAGGACACCTCACCTATGCAGCCAAATGGAGTTGCTGATATGTCCAAGCCCTCTTCCCTTGCACCCCACGCCTATTATGCCTATAAATAGATGCATGCATTTCTCTTCTTTACCCAAGAGAGATACCAGTCGCCCATAGTGAAAAATACCCAAGAGAAATACACAAAAACCCACTCACATCACTTAAGTGTCAAAAGAGAGCTAAGTAAGGATCTTGGAGAGAAGTGTGGTGCAAAACTAACTCAAGACTAATCATTTAGCTTTGGAAAAATTTGTAAGTTCATATATTAACTTAGTCTTGGCATAGAATAAGTGGTTTGGTGATTGGATTATGTTTGATATTTATTTGAGCTTAATCTTTGTTTATGTGTTAAATTGAAGCCTATTGAGTTTTGAAGTGGTTTTGGCCATGATAAAATGCTAGGAAAATTATGAAATCTTAGAAACATAGTCTATGATGATATATTAAGAGGAGTATGTGAAAATATGAGGTTTTGATTTGGAAAAAATTGATAGATCAACCCTATCAACTTTCGGACTTAAAAGGGGTTAAGTTGACAGATTTAACATCCTATGGTAAAATGGTCATAACTTGTTAATTTGATATTGGAATTGAATGATTCGAGAGGATATGGAAAGCTAAGACATAGATCTATAACTTTTATGTTTTAAGTTTTACGATATAAGAAATAAATAAAGGACAAAATCTGGATTTAATTGGCAGAATGAGATTTAGGCAGAAATTTAGCTCGACCCTTGATCAACGTTTGGCTTGAGCGAAATACCCTATTATGTTTGATTTTGAGACTTATTATTAATTGAATAGTTTATGATTCAAGTAAAGGAAAATAAGATGTTGAATTTATAAAGTGATTGGTTATCCATGATTTTATGATAAATTGTTATTCAAGTATTATTTGTTATGTTATGACACTATGAGATGATGATAAGGTTAAGGATATGAGAAATGAAATAAGAAAAGATAAGGCATGGCCCTTCCATGGGTAATAATAATGGTATGCCCAACCACGAGTAATAATAGTGGCATGGCCCTTACTCGGGTAATAATAATGGTATGGCCCAACCACGGGTAATAATAGTGGCATGGCCCTTACTCGGGTAATAATAGTGGCATGACCCTTCCACGGATAATAATAGTGGCATGGCCCTTCCACGGGTAATAATAGTGGCATGGCCCAACCACGGGTAATAATAGTGGATTATAATGAAAAGATATGAAAATGATATGGCTAAGAATGAAAAGTCAATGTATGATACAAATTTATGTAAGTCCACATAAGAGATAAGTTTAATTCATACATAAGTCACATAAATCATGTCATAAACATATACTTTGATTATTATATGTGACTATTTCACGATGTCTGTGCTTTTATTAAGTTAAATGTGTACTTACCGAGATTTCCCTAGAAATCTCATTCTTGTATGGTTCCTTTTCTTTTGGAATACAATTTTCACTGCAGGATTGGATAATGGTCATGGACTAGACCCTAGTTACTCGAGAGACCTGGAGAAACCCTGAGGGTTCCCCGGAGTACTCTCTCCATAAAAGTCTATGACCAGTTGGTAGTAATAAGGACCAGAGCGGGCATGAAGAAAGAGTTTCCCGAAGTGAAGAAGAAGAAGCCTAGGCTGCTTTAAGACAAAAGTTTTGATAAATTTGTATTTCGACTAAGAAAACTAACTGGGTTATGCATGTAATGATACAATGATATTTTAAGAATGGATGATATGAATACTAAGGTTTTGTGTAACCATGTGATCTCTAGAATTTTTATTTTTACTCTTTCGCTGCGATTTGCCTCACATTTCAATAAGTACGGGGATGAGTAACCAAGTGTTACTGACCCTGACACTTCAATTTGCGTTGAATTACGAATGTAAATTGGGGGCGTCACAGAATGGTATCAGAGCAATACGACTCTGGGTAAATCCATATTGTCCTAGGAAAAAGATCACATGGTATTAGAATAGGCTTAAATTTTTATAAGGATGAAGTTGAAGTGATATGGGTGAATGATATGGATTCTTGGAATTTTGAATTCCTAAGTGACTTATGATAGAGTTGGTATATTTCAGGAAGATAAGATGGCGAGGGGTCGACCTCCTTTGAGACGAATGGATGCCCCAACTCAAAGTCCTCCTAGGGTAACTTCCCCAAGGACTGATGAGCAAGGAATGCAAACCCCACCATTAGAAGAGGGGCAGACTATGCCAAACCTCCCTTTGGAAGCAGGACAAGCAATAGCTGAAGCTATACGACAAATGACGGAAGTGGTGAAAAATCAAATGGAGCAAAGTCGTTGTCCTCGGCACAACGAAAATAGGGGAGAAATTCAAGGATGTCCGTATGAAAAATTTTTGGTTTATCGATACCCATATTTTCTGGGAACTGAATTAGCTCTAAAGGCCGATAAGTGGATTGTAGATTTAGAGCGTATTTTTGAAATCAGTGGGTGTACTGAGATCCAGAAGGTGCAGTATGCAGGAAACCTGCTTCAAGGTGAAGCCGGGTTATGGTGGGACACAAAGAGAAAGTTGTTAAAATTAGAACTGGCTGAAAATGTAGTACCTACCTGGGAACGATTTAAGAAAGAGTTTGATGATCGATTCTTTCCGGAGTCGGTAAAGCGGCAAAAAGCTTTGGAATTTGCTATGTTGATACAAGGTGATATGACAGTAGAACGGTATGCAACCCGATTTATGGAGTTAGCAAGGTTTGCCCCACACCTAGTATCTACCAAGAAGATGAGGGCACAAAAATTTCAAGAGGGGTTGCAGCCGCGCATTCGAGTTCAGGTGGCATGCTTGCAAATAGAAAACTTTCAGGAATTGGTAAATGTAACGGCTACTGCAGAAGCCGAACAAAAGAGCCTAATGATACAGGCTCAAGTATCAGGAAAAAAGAGACCTCCTGATTCCTCTGAAAGGAATCTTCCTCATATCAATAATAGAAAGGAAAGGATAGTCGGTCAAGAAGTATTTATTATGCCGCAACCATGTAGAAGATGTGGAAAGAAGCATACTGGTGAATGTCGATTAGCCACAGGAACCTGTTTTAAGTGTGGAAAATGGGGTCACATGATTCGGAATTGTCCACAAAATACCTCTGAAGTAGTTACAACACCGGAAGGAAAAACAAAAATGCCCACGAAGGCTAAAGTCTATGCGATCACACTAGGAAAAATGAACGCTGACGCAAACAAGGCAAACGATGCCAGGGTCGATAAATTGTAATTACCCACTTATGATCAATATGTGAACTTTTTTGTGGATATGTAAGTAATGGTAGGGTAACTTTTGGACAAGTTTGAGCTGACGTAATGTATGACTGGTATCATATTTGACTCTAGAGTAATGAAATCTTATATTTCATATGATTATGTCTAAAGGTGTATTTGGCAATGATGTTTAATTTTATGAAAAAATTTAAAGATTATGTTTTAGCAATTTCGAGGGCGAAATCTTTATTTTAGGGGGGGGAGAATGTAATAGCCCAAATTTTTAGGATATAATATTTCCTTGAAATTTGTTGGAAATAATATTTCATAGAAAAAGAATAGGAGACTCAGATGCATTCTAAGGTAATTGTTGGATGGAGTTTTGGGAATTTTAGCAATTTATCAACTAGAAAAATTCAATTTTGACCTAAAAAGAGATAAATTTTCGAAATTTGAGGAAGAAATTCAAAGGGAAGTGAAATAACAAAATATCAAACACTTGGTGTGCCAAAACGGATTCTCGGACTGGACCGGCGAAGTTTTGTGTAATAATTATAACTTTTTCATATGAGGTCCAAATAAGGTAATTTCAATTCGTAAAGAACCATAAGAGAGAGATCTAAAACTTATATGTTTTGGGTTTTTGAAGATAATGATTTATCAAGGACTAAATCTAGTGTGAAGTAGACGGACAGAGATAGGAGTCAACTGGTAACCGACTTAGATGAGTTGTCTTAGGTTCAACCATGTGACGAAAATTAAGATTAGCTACCATATTTTCTGAAGTATTGACATGTGTGGGAACATGTGGCAAGTTGATAAGAATTCATCTAGAAGCCTTGGGGGGTAAGAAAACAAAGGAAAACAAATGGAGAATTCGGATTGGATATTCTCGGGTAACTTTTGACGTGTTTCAGTAAACTAATCATATCTCTCTCATATGATATCGGAATAAGGTGATTTCAAAATCCTGTAGAACCCTAAGAAGATTATCTTAAACTTTCATGTTTTGAGGTTTGAAAGAATCTAATTTTATCATTGACGTATTAGGGCTGGAACGTGGCTAATCCCTTGGAGAGGCCAAGTGGCCAGATGCACCCCTTAGAAGATTTCCTATGATGGTGTTTTGTCTTCACCCCCATGTGTTGGAACTCTTTGAGCCCTTGATAAAGATCATTTTATAGGTGTATTAATCTCAACCATGTGATTAAAATATCAACAAATTCCCATAGGATTAGGGGTGATCATGAAACCACAAGTAGAGGACACCTCACCTATGCAGCCAAATGGAGTTGCTGAAATGCCGAAGCCCTCTTCCCTTGCACCCCACGCCTATTATGCCTATAAATAGATGCATGGGCTTCTCTCCTTTCCCCAAGAGAGATACCAGTCGGCCATAGTGAAAAATACCCAAGAGAAATACACAAAAACCCACTCACATCACTTAAGTGTCAAAAGAGAGCTAAGTAAGGATCTTGGAGAGAAGTGTGGTGCAAAACCAACTCAAGACTAATCATTTAGCTTTGGAAAATTTTGTAAGTGCATATATTAACTTAGTCTTGGCATAGAATAAGTGGTTTGGTGATTGGATTATGTTTGATATTTATTTGAGCTTAATCTTTGTTTATGTGTTAAATTGAAGCCTATTGAGTTTTGAAGTGGTTTTGGCTATGATAAAATGCTAGGAAAATTATGAGATCTTAGAAAAATATTCTATGATGATATATTAAGAGGATTATGTGAAAATATGAGGTTTTGATTTGGAAAAAATTGATAGATCAACCCTAGCAACTTTCGGACTTAAAAGGGGTTAAGTTGACAGATTTAACATCCTATGGTAAAATGGTCATAACTTGTTAATGTGATATTCAAGAGGCTATGGAAAGCTAAGACATAGATATATAACTTTTATGTTTTAAGTTTTACGATATAAGAAATAAATAAAGGAAAAAATCTGGATTTAGTTGGCAGAATGAGATTTAGGCAGAAATTTAGCTCGACCCTTGATCAACGTTTGGCTTGAGCGAAATACCCTATTATGTTTGATTTTGAGAATTTTATTAATTGAAGAGTTTATGATTCAAGTAAAGGAAAATAAGATGTTGAATTTATAAAGTGATTGGTTATCCATGATTTTATGATAAATTGTTATTCAAGTATTATTTGTTATGTTATGACACTATGAGATGATGATAAGGTTAAGGATATGAGAAATGAAATAAGAAAAGATAAGGCATGGCCTTTCCATGGGTAATAATAATGGTATGGCCCAACCACGGGTAATAATAGTGGCATGGCCCTTACTCGGGTAATAATAATGGTATGGCCCTTACTCGGGTAATAATAGTGGCATGGCCCTTCCACGGGTAATAATAGTGGCATGGCCCTTCCACGGGTAATAATAGTGGCATGGCCCAACCACGGGTAATAATAGTGGATTATAATGAAAAGATATGAAAATGATATGGCTAAGAATGAAAAGTCAATGTATGATACAAATTTATGTAAGTCCACATAAGAGATAAGTTTAATTCATACATAAGTCACATGAATCATGTCATAAACATATACTTTGATTATTATATGTGACTATTTCACGATATCTGTGCTTTTATTAAGTTAAATGTGTACTTACTGAGATTTCCCTAGAAATCTCATTCTTGTATGGTTCCTTTTCTTTTGGAATACAATTTTCACTGCAGGATTGGATAATGGTCATGGACTAGACCTTAGTTATTCGAGAGACCTGGAGAAACCCTGAGGGTTCCTCGGAGTACTCTCTCCATAAAAGTCTATGACCAGTTGGTAGTAATAAGGACCAGAGCGGGCATGAAGAAAGAGTTTCCCGAAGTGAAGAAGAAGAAGCCTAGGCTGCTTTAGGACAAAAGTTTTGATAAATTTGTATTTCGACTAAGAAAACTAACTGGGTTATGCATGTAATGATACAATGATATTTTAAGAATGGATGATATGAATACTAAGGTTTTGTGTAACCATGTGATCTCTAGAATTTTTATTTTTACTCTTTTGCTGCGATTTGCCTCACATTTCAATAAGTACGGGGGTGAGTAACCAAGTATTACTGACCCTGACAATTTGCGTTGAATTACGAACTTAAATTGGGGGCGTCACAACTTACGCCCTACGGGGTGTTGTTTGGTGCTAGGAGTGGATGGGCTCCTCCACATGGGATGCCTGTTTACATCATCCACTGGGATGATGTGTGATGTAGGCCCAGGATTGAGTTTAGACAGTCTTCGTTACGGTCCGGACTTTAAGAAGATAAAAGAAGAACCCGCCTATTAGTATGTTTGGCGGAAGGGGGAGGGGATCGTTAATATCTTTATTTTGTATCACTTATGTATTTTGAGGAAAAATCTTCCCGTTGTTTTGGGAAGTGCTTTTGTATAAACTATATACATTGGTGACCTTAACTTTGATGTATATGGATATGATGCTTAATTTGGGTTTTATTTCGTTAACCATGTGATGTGCGACAAGCGTAAACGTTTTGTCGAATGTTTCTGGCTTGACCTTTTTCCGCTGCAAGATAAATAAAAAAAAGCAAAATATAAATAATGTATAACATTAAATAATGCTCTCACACATATAGATGAGGGATGACTTTCTTGTGACGTTCGTCCCCGGCGTCGCAATTTGCGTGCGAACCCAAGCGCAAGCTGGGGCGCCGACATTTTTATTATTAAATCAAGAGTCTTGTGCAGGATAATAGTTTTAAAAAAAGTTAAGTGATACTCCTTAGCGTACAGGAATGGGGAGTTACATGAAGTATTTATTTGCTTTTCCTTTGGAATGATTGTATAATTTCCATTAGGAGAAATATTTTAGACTGATTTGGATGTTTTAAATTTTTTGGTACTTGAATGAATGATCATTTCTTTATTTTTCCACTGCAAATATTTAATTGTACACTTATTACATGCTTTACACACACTCTTGAGCACTAAACGATGGATGATTGACATATATGACGATCATCCGGGTGTCGCGAGTTCCTCTAGATCCTAGAGGGGAGTCGTGGGCGCCACAATTGTAGTTTTGATTTGAGGATTTTGCCTTCACTTTACTTTATCAGCTAGGTAACTCTAATAATAATTTTGTAAGGAGTATTC
This sequence comes from Platycarya longipes, assembly GCA_036559045.1. Lineage (NCBI taxonomy): Eukaryota > Viridiplantae > Streptophyta > Magnoliopsida > Fagales > Juglandaceae > Platycarya > Platycarya longipes. Next base: position 28,025,297 of record CM071803.1, on the reverse strand, counting down.
GGTTGGATTGTAGACTTAAATTTTTGGTACTAGTTTGAATGCCTTTTATTTTCTTTCCGCTGTGATATTTTTTTGTTGCACACATTGCATGTTTGCACATACTTACACTTGGCGATGGGGATATGCGACCCATGTGGTCATTATCCAGGTGTCACGACTTCTACCTATTCACACATTGGAGTCGGGGCCGTCACAATTTGTGCCTTATACACCCAAATTCATTCTAAACTCCTCAAAATTCAAAGAAGATGTTACATATACTAAGGATATAATATCTCTATCATATAACATCAAATTCACAAAATTTTCAAATAAAATCAACAACAAATACAACATAATTAAGGCTTGATCTTTATGATCAAGCTTAATGTCAATATTTTTTAGATCTATAATGATTTTATTAAATTCATCTAGATGATTAGAAGTAAGAATACCTTCCCTTATCTTGGGAGTGTATAATCGTTGTTTCAAATACAAACGATTAATAAGCAACTTTTTTATGTACAAACTCCCTCGTTTCTTCCAAAGACTAGCAATAGTCTCTTCATCAGCGACCTCTTGCAATACTCCATCTAAGAGAAATAATAAAATAACACTATGTATTTTCTCTTCATCTTCTTATGTCAGTGTTGAAGATTCATCTGACACCTTCTCTTCCAAGACCTTTGCCAAGCCTTGTTTTCATAATGGAGCCTTCATCTTGATGCGCCACAGACTAAAACAATTCTAACCATCGAACTTCTCTACTACAAAAGTTTGCTATATCCATCCCTCAAAATCATCCAAAGAGCCTGGCTCTCTGATAAGAGTTTGTTAGGATTAACTAGATATCTAACAGCTAATTGAAGGATAATATCAGAAACAAACAAATAAAAAAATTCAATAACCATACAAAGGACACCAAGATTTTCACTCACCAATAACCCCGTCGGGCACTCAACTGAGGGCCTAGGGTCCAAACTTGTACACAAAGCAACTCACCTATAGAGAAAATACTAATAATGACTGATGGGACAGGCAGACCTGATGCTACTCATAGCATCTTACTCATGAGGACTTGTACTAGGCAGTACAGGAAGCAAGGAGAGCCCTCGATGCTCTGATAGGAGTACATCGACAAGCTACTAAAGGTACCTGCAGAATAAGGCAAATCGGAAAGTCACGCCGCATTAAGCACACCACAATCTAGACTACACACCACATTAATGACATCATTGTAGAGCCAACTCTACATTAAAAGACCCTAATAAGGAAAATAGTAGAAAGGACATGGGTTCCACGGAGACAGACACGATCTTGCCGCCTAAGCTCTAGCTAAAATAGTGCCCCCTAGTACAAGAAAGCTCTAGACTCTCTCATTACTTTCAAGCTTCCAAACTCATAACTAACTTAGGTATCGGAGACTCATTCGCCTCCCAAACCACTCTCTCCCAGCTTTTCTCACCTTCGTTTTTACAAGCCCAACCTAGAAGACCCGAGTTACTAGAACCTGGCCCAAAGGCATATAGAACACAATGTTAACAATGTGGTTGGACTTAACAAGCCTATGTCCACCTGGCAAAGTCGTTCTCATGGAATTGGCTATTATGAAATTAAAGTATAAGAGAGAAATCACAAATCACTCTTCAATCCCAGAAGCTTCAATACATCCAACGAACTCTCAAAATCTCACTAAAGGCGTTCCTTCTCTTTTCTCTCTATCTTGGCTACAATAATTTTCAAGACTATGAAGGAACCGTAGTTGACGAACATTTGCTCGAGCAAGGAGTTGACTAAACAATCTACTTGGAGTTCACTTAAGCAAACTATCGAGTGGATGTCGAGTGAATAATTTGTCTGGAGTTCGTTCGAGTGAAATGTCGAACGAAGTATCAAGCCAAAATTTGCGAATCGAGCAATAGTCAAGCCAAGTCTTTGGAATTCCGTTTTGAGTAAGAAATCAAGCCACCTTTCACTCCAAGCAATAATAATGTTAAAATTTAAAACAGTTACAAATTTATTTGGAGAAAATTGTTTTAATTTTTTTATTAAAAAATTGAAATTTTAAAATTTTTTAAAGCAAACAGATAGAAGAAGTACGTCTTCCACTATGTACTTTATTAATTTTCACATGGAGGAAACATTGTGATAAGAAGCGGCTTACGACTTTACGGGATTATTATGAAGTCTAAAACCACCATTAATCGCATGTCTAGTGGTATATCATTGACTTTCTTTTCATAGTTTTTAAATAAACTAATGAAAAAACCAAAATTTGGGGGAGATAAAATTTGGGGGCCCCCATATATTTGTTCCTAAGGCGTTATTTAGAAAGTAAGATGAGATATGATAATTTGAATAAAAGTTAAATATTGAATAAAATATTATTAAATTATTATTTTTTAATAATATTATTATTAAAAATTTTAAAACAATCGAATTATATATTATGCTTTATAAAAGTTTTAAAAAATTATAATAATAATATGAGATAAAACAATTTTGTTGTCTATACTGTAGCATCTTTTTGTAATCATTGTAAGCAAATTTAAGGTCTACATGACATAAAGTCTTGCATGCAATTACTGTTTTTTGACTTTTACTCCTAAGACATTAATTCTGGTCTTAGGTGGTTAATTCTTGGTCTATATAACTACGTACAGGAAGACATGAATTTATGACTTGCTTGCTTGTGCTTACGTGACTGATGTGCTTTACCCTTTTAGTAACCTTTCGCTTAGCTAATTATAGTTTGATTCGTCTATGGAGAGAGGGAGGGGAGGCCACCTTATATTTGTCTCTAAGGTGGAAATTTGGATCCTAAGATGAAATAAGATAATTTAAATGAAAGTTAAATGTTGAATAAAATATTATTATTATTTTAAATTTTTTAAAAAAATGAATTATTATATTTTTTATGTGTTGAATAAAATATTATTATTATTTTAAATTTTTTAAAAAAATGAATTATTATATTTTTTATGTAAATTTTAGAAAATGGTAATAATGATATGAGACAAAACACTTTTACTACTATCCAAATGGTAGCGTCTTTTGTGATCGTTGTAAGAAAATTTAAGGTCTAGATGATGACATAAAGTCTAGAATGCAATTCTTTTTTTTTGACTTTTACGTACTCCTAAGACAATTCTGGTCTTAGGTGGTTCTTGGTGATCTATATAACTACGTACATGAAGACATGAATTTATGACTTGCTTGCTTGTGCTTACATAACCGATGTGTTTTACTCTGTTAGTAATTTTTCGCTTAGCTAAGCATAGTTTGATTCGTCTATAAAAAACCGGCAACTTGGAATTAAGACTTTGACGATTGATCATAGAATGGCATATGAACCAATTCGGTTTGCACGAGAAATGCATTGGCAATTTCCTGGCCTAGAAAACATTACAATAAAAAGGTCAAACTTGTTCAATAAAGCATTGAAATACTCCCAACGTCTTGAATTTACAATAGCCACGTGTTAGGAGACAAAATACACTAAAGATAGTCATCTCCACCGAAAAACATGTCATCTCCCCGAATGATCCTTCACAAAAATTATCTCCACCAATTATACTTCACCCATAAAAAGTTATCTTCACTTACTACAACACATTTGAATTTTAATGACAGATGAAACCGTCACCCAAAATGACCAAAACATCATAAAGCCTTTTGGTGATGGTTTGAAACCATTCTGACAACTGTCATGTAAAGTGCGTCATGGATAAGTATTAGTGATGGTGCTCAACTATCACAAAAATTATTTTTCGTGACAGTCGGATGTCTTCTGTTTGATGTAACGTTCAAACGTCCAAATTTTTAATGACAGTCCAAATGTTTCACAGAAAATAACGTTCAAATGTCCAACCTAGCGCTCTAACGTAAACCCGCCCAGTTTATGTTCAAATAATAGAAGTTAACGTTCGTTGAGTTAAGGTTCAAACGTATAGAGCTGACATTCGAATGTGTGTACATCAGAATGTTAAGTACAATATTTATGTTCAAACGTAATTTTGAACGTCAACAGACCAATGTTTAAACGTAAAGTATTTGACGTTCAGGCGTACGTTCGTATTTTAAGGGAAGCCATTCGAACGCCGTCGGGTACATTCGGAGTCAGGTTCAAACGTTAATTGATTAAACATTCGAACATTCTTCTCTCTTGAGTGAGTACGTTCGAATGTTGTCTTTAACGTTCAAACGTTTGTCGCAATTATTCTACTTACATTTGAACGTGAATCAATACATTCGAATGTACAAGTCGAAAATTCATAATTTAATAAAATTAAAAATCATACAAATTATATCATTAATCATCAATTTAATAACTAAAAATGTCTTGTAGCATTCCAAAATTAGATATTAAAAATTACAAACAATAATATTAAAATTGCTTTAATATTATTTCTTCTTTTTTGCTTGTCCACCGTGATTCTACTACAATGACATAACACAATCTATCTAAGCCACCATCTCCCTCTATACTTGTTCTTGCCCTGCACTGCACATTCTTTTATTCTAGTCTCTCTACTGCTCCTACATACATGTCTATAGATTAGAGTGTCGCTCCATTAAGAGAGACTAACTCCTACTGTCACACCCTCATATACTCATTTTCTTATCGTACTACTTTTAAAATTCTGAGTAAGATTATTAATCTATGAACCGAGGAGCTCGTGGAGGACGAACCAGCAGATTGCTTGAGAGAACTTCCCAAACCTCTTACCATGCCAGACTTGGTTCCGAGTACTTGTGTGAATATGTCTACGTCAATCATTGGGAGAGGATTCTGATGAAGCTAACTGCATCTCCAACATTTTTTCCTGTAATTAGAAAGAAAACACACAATAAGAATTAAAAGAAATAAAAATAAAAAATAGATTCTTCACATGTTGCATAATTTTATTTAATAAAATTAACACCGCTTATATAATTTTATACTACGGTGAAATCCATCCACTCACTGCACTTGTTTGTGTGAGTAGCAGTATGGACATGAATAAGGCAAAAATTTTCAGGATCATAACGTTTCCAACAAAGATATATTAGCAATTTCAAAATATAATATTAGTACTTAAATAAAAGAATATAAGAAAAAGAAATAGATTTTTATAAGTTATTAATTATCATCTTATCAATAAGATGGTGGAAAGTCAGAGTGAATCTATTATGTGCATTTATCGAACTTAAACTCCACAAAATTAATTAAGAATGTTAGTTGTAACTTAGAACGAATATAAATGTAAATAACTAAATAATCTAGAATACCTAATGATCAGGATTTGCAAAAAGGTCACAATACTTCACTCAATCGCCTCACTTCATCTTCTGGAAATGAGACTTTGCAACGTCTTCTAACATCTCAAACTTCTTGAAGTGGTCATGACATTGTCTCTTGTGACGTCAGAATAATATAGCCATCAACTCATTCACAATTCTAAAATCCCCACTATGGATAAAATCGAGGTCGAACTCATCCTAAAAAGTGAATTAAATAAAAAACATGATATACTAATTTAGGTAAAAAAAAATATATACTCCTAAAGTAAACTCACTAGCACACGGCTCCGAACGTGCTCTTTAACCTCATTAGGAACATCTCGCCATGATTGCGCATAAAAGGGAGCATAAACTAGTACTAATGTATCAATATAAGAGAAAAGTGTTGACGCACCATCATCTACTTCCCTAGTTGAATTATCAAGAGTGATAACCTTGATCTTTCCTTGCCTTCTATTTTACTCCAGGGAGATGCCATGAGTATAGCCACAACTGTGTCGAGAAAACGATGCATCAACTAATATATATAATAGCATAGTATTAGTTATATATCTTATTGAGAGTATTAAAATATAATTAATAAATTATTAATGACATTTCATTACTAGTATGTGTGGACTAACTATCCATCTGCTACGTGTTTATTTTTTTAGGAGCGTATTGCTCTGGTAGGGAGTCCAAAACAAGTTCGGGACTTGGAGTATGAGGTACATTTCTTCGTTGTCTTTTGAGATTTAGGGTTTAGGATTCTTTGTTTTCTACACTTATTTATTTGCCACCTTCATTTGTTGTTATTTATAGGGTTTAGAGTTATTTATTTTCTACAGTAGGGATTAAGGTTTAAGGTTTAGTTCTAATACTATTAATACATTCACAATGCACAAATATAACATACACAAATAATCACCCAATATGCTCTCAGATTCCATAACTAAAAAATATACAAATATAACATACATAAATAATCTAAATATATGCATGAAAAAATATACAAAGTATCATATCTACATTCAAATAACCACAAAATGCTAACAAATAATCACCCAATATGCTTATCAAATTCTATAACTAAAAAAATACACAAATAATCTAAACATATGCCTGAAAAACACACAAAGTATCATACCCACATTCAAATAACCACAAAATGCTAACAAATAATCACCCAATATGCTTCTCAAATTCCATAACTAAGAAAATACACAATATAATCACAACAATGACCATAAAAATGGTATCAAAGTATAGAAATATACTTAACAAAAGTAATAAAATCTCTTCACAAGTGCTCAAGCATTGACAAAAAATTGCATTAACTAATTAAGGGGGATTCAAGAGAGAGAGAGGAGATTTTTGGGTGACTACGTTTGGATATTTTTTTCGCTTGTTTTGGTGGTTCGATCTTCCACAGGCTTGCCCTCTTTCCTAGGGTTTTGGAGATTCTTGGTTGTGTGTGGCCATGGAGGTGGCTGGTTAGCCGCCTGCTACTCCCTTAGGGGTAGGTTTATCGGCCAAAAATAATGGAAAAACATTCGTGCAGACGCTGTCTGGTGCAAGTCCTTCTGATCAACCCACTTTTTTGGTTGGCTATGCAGTATCTAGTGGACATGAATGGAGAGGTTGGTTTCGTGTTCTTGAAATGGGAGATGTCTAAGGTTGCTGAAGAGTTTAAATTTTTCCTTATGTTGAAGGTTTTGCAGTCAAGACCGTCGATAGATAAGGCAATCAAGAATTCTTTGTTGAGCAAGAACTGCTACTTAAGCCGCCGTACGCTTTTGGATCACCAGATTTTGCAACTGAACCCATAGGAGAATCAATACAGGTTGACAACCCCTCAATTGCGAGATACGATTTGTGACCATCGACGGCTATGATAGATGCATCATGCCCCAAGGGTAGAACTAGGGTTTGGGCAGAAAAAGGAAAGAGGGAAATATGGTTGGGATAAACTCACAATGGCACTACATCAATTTCCTTCATCTCGACCTCATTTTCATCGGACAATTCATTTGAACTTTGATTGAAATTTTGTTTAATTTCAGGACGTTTCTCTAGAAGGATGGCCGCCTTTGCTTCCTTTTTGTGCTTTGGTGCCTCTTCTACCGATTGTTGTATGTATTTTGTCGAATCGGTGACTTCTTCTTTAGAAATTTCCTCTTCGTCTACATTTTTGGAGCTAATAGCTTCATCTGGCTTTTCTTCTTCCTCCTGCACAACTTGGTTTTGCTTAAAAACCATGTAATTTTCATGGTGTCGATCAATCGAGTTCTTAAGCTGTTAAATCATTTCAATATTGTTCTCTATGAGCAGCACATTTTCTTGTTGTTTCTTGAATCGTATTCTATCCATGGCAAGATCATTGGCTCTCGATACCAATTATTAGGAACCCACCAGTCAATGTGTCACAAAAATGGCAATACAATGATGAGTGGACTGAAACCGAAAGAGACAACACAAGAAAAAAAAGTTGAATCATATTGTAGTCTATTCGAGGTGACTACTTCCTATGAAAAGGGAAAATTCCTAGAGATACAAGCCAAAAGGGTCAAATCCCCCTTCCGAAATGGGTTTGCCGTGAGATATACCCTCCTAAAGTGAAAATATAGAAATATCCTTGAAAAAACACACTATCTAATAAACAAAACTACAACACTTAGAAAAGTAAAACAATTAATAGAAAACGATGTCACAGGACATAACAAAATGCCACCTCATATTGAAAACAAAACTTTGAACATTTTCAAATCTTTTCGCACGTTCGATATAACCGATATCAGAAACTCCATATATTCACATAAAAAAAACTTTTATAACTCATGAATCCGAACATTTTCGCTTTGTCAAAACATCACTTCCAAAATATTCAAATTTTATTCTTCTTAAGTTCAGTGCAAAATCCACATAAATTAGTAAATATCTACATCATAGCACTCTCATTGAATTATGCATTTGCATTTGTAAAAAAGTATAAATTTGCATATATATCAAAAAATTTTGATCATATTTGATTAAAAATGAGGAGACAAAAGTGAGAGAAGGGAACAAAAGTACAAAAATTTGAAGGTTATTATTCACTTTTGAAGACAAAATATTTTTATTCCATTTTCCCACTTTTGCCTTCTCATTTTTAATCAAATATGACCAAAAGTTTTTGATATATGTGCAAACTTATACTTTTTTGCAAATGCAAATATATAATCCAATGAGAATGCTCTCAGCCATCCTAGAATAGTTCCTTCTCTTATCTAAATTCAATATAAGCAAAAATAATCACTTGAGGTCATTTTAATATTTTCCTTTCAAAAACAACATGTGAGATCCTAGATTACGTGTATTTTACGTATTGTCTTTATTATTGTTCTTGATTATTTTAATTTATTTTAATAATATTATTGGTTGTGTTTTATTTGTTTAAAATTGTTATTTGATCTATTAGTTAGTTAATATTAGTTTTGTGTTGTTTTATGTTAATATGGAGTTATACAGTTTTCCTTATTAATTTTAATGTGAGGTAATTATTTTAATGATTGAAATTTAATTTCCTTTATTTTACTATGTAAGTTTATTTAATGTGCTTTCGTTTTATTAATTATTGTATTGTAATTAAATTACGCTTTGGTTTAATTTATTGTGTTCTTTTTCTAGTTAGATTTTATTTCTTTTTCTCTTTTTTTTTTTTATTTCTTTTCTTTTCTTTCTTTTTCTTTCTTTTTTTTCTTCTTATTTCTTATTTCCCTGTTTTCCCCCCAGCCCCCGTGCGACAAGCCCTCCCCCCCCCCCCCCTCTTCCCCCCCTTTTTCTCTATTTTGCTTAGGCCTAGCCAGCCTCCATCGCCGCCCACCATTCCTCACCGCCCATGTCGCTAGCCTCCCCACCTTCCGGCGAGTTCCCCTGCACCGGTGGGAGCATCAAACCCGAAATGGGTGAGTTTGCTTTTCTTCCATTTTTTGGTGCCACCACTGGCCGCCTTGGCTCACCACCACCACCACTAGACTCTCCATCCTCCAGAGTACAAAACCCACCGCCAGTAGCCACTCCATCTCCTCCCTTCCTCCTATAGCCGAAATAGGTCTTTAAATGGTTAGTTCTTCACTGCACTGCCGTCTGGCCACCGTATGTCTTATCTCCACCACCAAAGTGTTTCCCCACCTCAGCCGACCACCCCCTATCTCAGTTTCCCATCCGTGACTCCACCTCCCATGTATGAACATAAATCCGAAAATGGGTTTCCACCCATTTTGTGCCCAATCCACAACCTTCTAGTGGTTGTGCCGCCACACCACCACCTCCATGAGATTCTCCACCTTCCAATCAGTATTTTCCTAAATTTTGATGTCAAATCGAGCACTCTAGCCCAACGTATAAAGTGACTCGCTGTGAACACTATTGATTGACGTTTGCTCAATGATCCGATTTTTACCCACTGTAAGTATTTTCTAAATAAATTTTAAGATTTAAATATAATTTTATATCGACAGATATTATGTTTGGTTATTGTTGAGATTTATTGGTTATTGAATATTTTGTGCATGGTCATCTACATTGTGTATTTATGCACATGTTCATGGTTATATTTGGAAACTGGATTTTAGCATGATATTAGATGTTCATGTGTTGGAAATGAAAACTGGGTTTTCATGTGTTTATGGTTTTCGGGTGCGTGTGTATCACAACCACAAGCTGGGATGGGCATTATCCCGGTGGAGCTCCTCTAGTCACTCGGGAGCGGAATATACTGAGTGATGTCCCTTAGGTTGTCGTTGAGTGACAACGGGATCGGACGGGATGATATCGCTCTCGTGCCGACTCCGTGGCTCCTCTGCTGGCGGGAGTTAGGGGATGCCTGGTCATGGTACATGCTAGGCGCAGTTGGCTAGGCATCGCTTGTTCCGAAGTCACATGCGTGGTCATTACCTTCAGTGTGATGATGAGAGCCAGGGTGTGTGGATGGTCCCTAGAAGAGATCATGGTTTATGCTGTTAATAAAATGGATGTTTAGGCTATTTTCTGGGAAAGTGGCGGGTTTTTATTATTGGTATTATGTGAACAATTTTCTAGGAAAATGGTTGTTGTTTTAATGGTTTTACGAACATCATTTTATGGGAAAATGATGGATGTTTTTATTGGAGTTTTATCGTGAACCAAAATGAGATTTTGGTGTGTAGTTATTTTATTTATTTTGAGGAAGATGATTTTAAACTTCATGCATATGGTGTCATGTTAATGCGTATTGTTGTTATATGAGTATATTTTATATCTTGTAGTTTGTTTTGGTTGTACTTACCTACGATGTCATTTCTGTCGTCGTAGTTTTTGAATGCAGAGTTTTGTGGAGGCTGAGCCTGAGGAGGCGACTCCGTTGTTGAAGTATTCATATTATAATTTGTTATCTTGAAAAATTGTTTTTCCCTTTTTATAAATATGTGTTTGTATAATTTGTATTCCGGATGACTGTATTAAATCTCCTGCTGGAGAATTATATTAAACTGGTTTGTAAAATATTTCTAAAAAATTCTGATACTTAGATATTGACTTTAATTATCTGCTGCTTTTATTTATGCATGTCACGTATTCACACACTTAGCACTTGACGTTAGGGACGCGTGACCAGTGTTGTCAGCATCCCGACGCCTCGATTCTCGTGTTTATTTTAAGCAGAATTTTGGGGCGTAACACAACATGCAATGGCGGAGCCACGTTGGGGCAAGGGGGCCATGGCCCCCCCTCCCCGCGGACTCCACCCCTATTCTTAAAAACAAATTGAAAATAAAGAATCTAATATACGTTTTTTTAAAGAAAAAAATATGTTTATTTTTTTATAATTTTATAGGATAATAATAATTTTATTTTGTGTTAGCCCCCTCTCTAAAAATTATCTTGATATTCCTCTACAAAATTAATCTAATTTAAAAATAAAATAAAATAATATAATAACATGACGCATGTTTTTATTATAGATAAAAATATAAATAAAAAAGAAGTTGAATGATTTTTAATATATTTTTATTATGATGACATATGCTTATCATATTATATACTTTTTTAATATATAAGTTGTATTAAACGTATTTTATTTTTATTACTGATCTTATTATCAAATTATTTTATATCGCATAAAAAATTATATACAAATAAAATAAAAAATATTTTATATATATTTTATTTTAACCTTGCTTCAACCCCCCAACTCAAATTTCTAGCTCCGCCACTAACAATATGCATTCCTTTCAAAACAAAGTCATTTGATTTCTTTTATAAATAAGTTAGTGTAAGAAAGCCCCATTTACCTAAACGGCCTCCTATATAATCTAGGCCTGTTCATCCGGGTCGGATTGTACCCAGTCCAATTTGAAATTTTAATATATTTCTTAATATTTTAATTTTTTTTTCAAAAAAATTGAAGAAAATTTTAAATCCGGGTTCCGGATTCCAAAATCCGGAACCCGGATTGAATACCCCTAGTATAATCTATGCTTTGAGTCTGCACTCTAGCCGTATCACCATAACCTAAATTAAAATTTTAATTTTTCATAAGTACCCATCAAAACTTGTACAAAGCCCAAATTACTAACATCTTTTCAAACTACGTATAAAACCAGAATCACTTCTCAATTCAATAATTAACATGAAAAACCTGCACACTCGTCTCCTCAACAACCCACCAAAACATTCCCAAACAGCCAACTCAAAGGCTCCATGCATCCATACAATTTACCATACGTCCCAACATGAAAAACAACCTAAATATATCATCTCATAATTCATCAAGCAAAACCTAGCTAGACAGCCACCCAATTCCACTCGTACGGTCACCAAAACAACCCCATCCATCACACTTATCCCAAACAGTTACACATAAAAACCCTAACCTGCCATATTACAAAAACAAAGGCTCAAACCAAGGCCAGCAGCCCCTCTCAATATTCCCGGACGGTACCAAACAGCAAATATTTAAATTCGACATCCACACCTATAACACCTCTAGCGCACTTCGTCCCGCATCAAACCCAACCTAACAAATACAAATTTGTAGTCTACAATCCTCCCAGATTGCATAATCAGCAACTTCCAATATAGCTAAAATAAGAATTAAAATATATATACATATATAAACCAAAATCCAAACTACCCTTCAGTGAACAATGAACAAAGCGGGAAAGGAAGAAAAGTGTGGCTTACCGACGTGGAGAGAAGATGCTGAAAACAGCACTACCCTTCGGTTCGGCAGAGAAGAAAAGGAGAAAATTGTTGGTAACCCAGTCGACGACGATGCCAGTTCTAGCCTCACGAAGGCACAGCCGAAACCCACACAATCAAGAAATGAGAGAGAGAGAGAGGTAGTCTGAGGTAGCATATCAGTCGAATGAGAAGAGGTTTTGATTTGGAAAGCCAACCAACCACCCACGAGACACGTGAGAGATTGAGAGAAATCAGGGGAGTGATTTTCGAAGACAGGTGAATTAGAGAGGAAAACTGACGGGAGGGAAAAAGTTAGATTGAGGAAGAAGGAAACTCACCAAAAGACACCGTTCGTTGCTCTTCAAGTTGCCAATCATGGGCTGGGTTTTAACTTGAATGGGTTGGGCTTTGGCCCAAGTGTTACAAGAGTAATATTAGCCGTTTTCCTTGCTGCGGCAAGATGTGAAGTCAGTGCACAACCTTACATATAGGATTAAGTGTATTGGTCAATCAGATCAGTTAAATCCGTTAAATCAATCAATTAATTTAGATTAGTCAGTTAATTCAAATATTTTAGTTAGTACAAGCAAACAGACAAGGATTAGATAAAGCAGTTAAATTTCAGACATTAATTGTTTTATAATTTAATTATTAAATCAATTTTTATTAAATCAGAAATGTTTCAATTGATGTTTTCGAAACATTTTTATTAGAACTTCATTTTTATGGAATAAATGTTATTCTGTTTTGTTATAAAAATGAGATTCTCGTGCCGAATTAAAGATTTTAAAAAAATTACGTGACACTCCTTACCCTACGGGAAGAAGGTGTTACAAAACTACTCGAGTGGGGCCAGTCCTCCAAGCTCATAACTGTCCTCTTCATCAAAGTCTATAGTTTTACAGAGTGGAACTGCAAGTAGGAATATCACAATGAGATTTCACAATTTTAACAAGCAAATAGAATGACACGAAAAAATACATACACAGAAAGTGTACATATCAACAACATTTGAAAAATTAGATCTTTTATAGTGCATGAAACAAATGTTTCTCTCAACAATTTACAGAAAATTTCACACACACCAAAAATCCACATTTCCATTTTTAAAGCACCCTTTTGATTTTGCATACACCATGGTCTCTGTTGTGGACTATGCACACACCCCAGCTCTCTTCGTCATACCATAAGTAATGACCTTACATGTGACATTGTAATGAGTGATGCTCAACTCCCACCTCCGCTAGATGAGAGAGGCCATGGAGTCAGCATGAAGCGTTATACTACAACCACTTGGGCTTACCAACGGAAAACACACAAACATGAACAATCTCGAGCTTCACATCCTCTCCCCTTGAAAAGGCCTCGAAATTTGCTTAGCAAATTCAAACTACATTCCAAGGACTCATCAAGTTAATAATATTTTCCTTTTCTTCCATAAGTTCTTTTAGGATTAACCTGACTAGTTCTTCCAATAGTACATTACGTTTAAAACCTCAAGGCAAGCCATGTAGTTCACTCAAAATCAACAAGAAACTATCTAATAACAATCATGGATCCTAGTGCTTTATTACCTCAAAAATTATGATATGCCATCTGATGAGTGTACGAAAGTGCACTCTAAATATCCTTATATTTGATTAAATTGCAAAGAATGAAAATGGAAATAAATGGATTTCACTTATTTTATTAAATTGAGATTTCTATTTACATTGAGATGTTTTTAAGCATTATTTATTTTATTTTATTTTATTTTTATTTATTTTATTTTTATTTTATTTTATTTTATCTTTATTTTATTATTTATTTTTATTTCTTTCTTAATAGTAGAAGAGGGAAAAAAGCACGCATATGGAACTTCACATGATGCACGATTGGCCCACAACCCACTAAAGCAGGCCACGTTTAATCCATCACAAAGGCCCACAAGTGTCACAACAAAACTACAATTTGCATGGCCCATCAATTAAATTAAAACAAGGCACTTATTGGAGATGGGCAGCAACACAGCAACACACACACACACACATATATATATATATATTTGTACCCAGCCGAATGAAGGAAAGAGGCCACAGACGTAGACGAACGAAGAAGAGACAATGAAAGGAAGAGGCAGACGAACATGAAGCAGCCGAAAACGTGAAGCAGCCGAACGTGAAGCAGGATGGCCACCGTTTCGATGATTTTCTTCTTGAGAATTTTATTATCCATCATGTGTATGGATAACTAAATTCTCAAGTAGGGTTAGGGATGAACTTACACACTCTACTGTTCGTCAACTTTGATTACTTTTCCATTATTTACTTTGTTTAATTTTAATTTTAATTTTAATTTAAAATAAATTTTTCTTTCCTCATTAATCATTTAATTTTTTTGTTTATTTGCTATTTTACTATTCTTTTAATTGTCTCCCTGTAGAATCGGCACCCCAAAGTTGAACTACAATTACCGCGTTATTCTTTGGGCGTTATCAAATTTTGGCGTCGTTGCTGGGGAGATGGTAGAAGAATTGTTGGATAGTTTTTTTCTTTCTTTTCTTTTCAGCAGTTTGTAAAGGCGGTAACTTCATTCCCTCTTTTTACTTACTGCAATTTTTTTATTTTTATTTTTGCATGCATAGTAGGTATAGAGACACATTACGTCGATTTGCTTGTAGGCCTGTGATAGAGTCAAATTCAGTGTCTAATTTTTCTATCCTTTGTTTGATACTTCTTCTGTTTCTGAAAATATGAGTGAACACGAGGATCAACCCACTAGGACTCTTCAGGATTACCTCCACCCTACACGCACAGCCACACCATCATGCATCATGTTTCCACCCAACACGCGTCAACTTGATGTTAAAACAGAAGTGATATAGCTACTCCCCACTTTTCATGGGTTGGAGAATGAAAATCCATATGTGCATATTAGGGAGTTTGAGGAGGTAGTTGCGACTTTCCATAGTCAAAATGCAACCGATGACATTGTGAGACTTAAGTTCTTTCCTTTCTCTTTGAAGGATAGAGCTAAGAGTTGGCTATACTCGCTGAGACCACGATCCATTGGGTCGTGGAATGAGATGACTCATGCTTTCTTTAATAAGTATTTTCTCCAACATAAGACCAATGCTTTAAAAAGACATATCTCTACCTTTGCACAGAAGGACAGTGAGACTTTATTTATGTCTTGAGAGGGATTTAAGGAGCTCTTGAGTATGTGCCCTCACCATGGGTATGAGAGTTGGCGTCTAGTGAGTTACTTCTATGAGGGACTTACACCCAGAAAGCGCCAATTTGTGGAGATGATGTGTAATGGTGAGTTCTTGCAGAAAAATCCTGATGAAGCCATAAAGTACCTCAATGAGCTCGCTGAAAAAGCTCACACTTGGACTGGACCTAGTGCGACTGAGAGCACAAATAGGTCACGACCTACAGGGAACCAAAATGGTAATGGAATTTACCATCTCAGGGAGGAAGACAACTTGAAGGCTAAAGTTGATGTGCTTACTAGGGAGTTAAAGTTGCTAAAGGCCAAGGACTTGAAGCCAGCACACTTAGCTAATCATGCAGAGTCTTTTGGACCATGTTTTGTGTGTGGCAGAGTAGATCACCTCACCCAAGAGTGTCCAACATTTGTTGAGATGAGAGGGTTGTATCAGGAACAATGTAATGTCTTAGGTATGTACCAGAAGCCTTTTGCACCCTTTTCTAAGACCTACAATTCAGGGTGGCGTAACCACCCAAATTTTAACTGAAAATCTGAAAACCAGCCATTTGCATTACCTGCACCACCTGCACAACCCACCAGATCATATCCTGCACCATATCATGCATCTACATCTTCTAGAAGTCCTCTAGAAGATACTTTACATGCTTTTATTGAAGCACAGGGTAAGACTAACCAAAAGTTTGAATCTTTGATTACGCAGGTTATGGAAGAAAACAAGGAGATAAAGAATCAAGTATCAAAACTGATAAGCTCCTTGAGTGTGACTGAGCGAGGTAAGTTTCCTTCTCAAGCTCAGTCCACTCCCCATGGTCAACACATGGCACAAGAGAATTTGAAGGATATGAATGTCATTGTGACTCATAGTGGTAACTCATCACATATCCCAACAACGGATAAATCAGAGGATGTGGAGAAGGATCAAGATAATAGTGCTCCCGAACTACCCAAGGAACCAGAGGTGACAAAGAGCCATGTTAAGGTACCATTCCCTCAAGCTCTGAAATCAAGCAAGTTAACTATGGATCCTAACAATGAAATCCTGGAGAATCTCAAACAGGTAAAAGTCAATCTCCCTCTTTTGCATGTAATTAAATAAGTTCCTACTTACGCAAAAGTTCTCAAGGATTTGTGTACAGTCAAGAGGAGACACCACGTGAAGAAGACAGCATTGCTCAATCAGAGCACCATCCACGGTTGATGCCTAAGCTTCAACATCCAAGCCCGTTGTACACAACAATTTGGTGACTTACTAGTCTTCTCGAGTTAAGCATCAATACCCATAATTGCACAACCAATCATTCAATCTCTAAAGGAAAGTATATCCTCAAACTTTAAATTCTTACGTGACCTCAAGTCATGATTGATTCTTGAAGATAATCAGAAAGAATTTCTACCAACCATTATTTCACTACGTAACATGCCTTAGCTACACACTCAAATGATCTCACCAAAAAGCTTAAGACTAATTAAGATCTATTGAATTTAACACTATTGTATCGAATACACTTAAACACTTATCCATGAAACTCCTTCCACACTTAATTGAGATAAAGCCTCCTACACTACAAATTCATACAACACACACTACGAGTCGATCACTTTCATTCTGTTTAAAACCAATACTGTGACGTCTCCAATTTGCGTTTGGGTTTTAACGTAAACTGAAGCATCAGGATAGGTAATACTAGGCTACATACTCCCGTATGTGTCAAAAATGTTATGAGCTTATTATCATATGTGATACAATTCGCAGTAGAATAAAGTTTATATCCTTGGTTATGCAAAGAGATCTAACTTTTGCATAAATAAATCACATGGCAGAAGTAAGACTATAACCTTCATACCTTCATATTTATAGTAACATTTTGTATCAAATATTTACACAATCTAGTTAATCTTCTTATCACATATAACATATCCAACTGTCATCTTCTAATCTTACTAATCCACTTGGTCACGTTTGTAAGAGATCATTTTAGTAAAAGATGAGCATTCTATAGGACCCTCAAAGTACCTCAAAATCTCCTATGACGTCTGAGTCTCATAGCAATTTATTTATTCCTGCAACAACGTCTATCATTCCGTAATGAATGATAGATAGAAACAAAAAGTGAGATTTCCAAAAAATCTCACTAAATATACAAATAATTTAATAAAAGCATTATCAGTATATCTCAATAAAATGAAATAGCAGATATCGTAATAAATTAACATAACACATGACTCCTAAATACCTTATGCATATGTTACGTATGACTTATGCATCCTTTTTACATAGACTTAACATTTTCATGAAAAACTTATATGCATATGAGTACAAAACTTATTGTGACATGCAACGACTTTTCTTAAAATTCTTATCTTATTCATATCTTTTCTTAATCTGCTTAAACATATGACTTTATGCATGACATATGCACCCTTTTGAAAACATACATATTTTCATAAAAAGACTTTTTATGGAAATGAGTGCAAAGCTTTTCGTAACTTGTAAAGTCTATTTTCTTGAAACTCTTGTTCTTTCATATTTTTATTCTTCATTATTATTACCCGTGGTTGGGTTATATCCATTATTATTATCCATGGTTAGGCCATATCACTATTTATGAACCTCGACGGGCGTTGCGTATCGTTGTACCCGCCGGGTTTATATTCTCGCCAATCAAACGGGTGTTACATATCGTCATCCCAATCGTGACGAGCCTTATCTTATTCATATCAGTCATACGGGCGTTACGTATCGCCATCCCCATTATGACATAAACATTCTTATTGTAACAGGCGTTACATATCGCCATCCCCGCTAGTCAAGTTAGGTGTACGGGCATTACGTATCACCGTCCCCTCTTTGACATGACTTCTTATCATTCGACAGGTGTTACGTATCGCCAACCCTGTCGGCACATCAGTGATCCGGGTGTTACGTGTTGCCGTTCCCATCATGATGTGACTAATTGTGACGCCCTCAATTTACGTTTGAGATTTAACATAAACCGGAGTGTCAAGGTAAGTGACACTTGGCTACTCACCCCTATACTTATCAAAATTTAATGCAAATCGTAGCGAAAAAATTCTGAGAAAAAATTAATTTCTAGTGATCACATGGTAGCATAAAAACCACAATTATTCATATCATAACATCATCTCCTTACATGCATAATCCAGTTAGTTTTCTTGTAAATAAAATTACAAGATTTATCAAATATTTTCATAAGGCCACCTCGGCTCCTTCTTCCTTTATTGAAATTTCTTCCCGTATCCACACCGATCCTTACTATTATTAATTGGTCAAAATTTCTAAGGAGAGTACTCCGAGAGCCCTTCAAGGTTCCTTCGAGTCTCTCGAGTAACTAGGGCCTTGTCCATGTCCATAATCAATCCTGCAGTGAAAATCAATTTCCAAAGGAAAAGAGACATACAAGAATGAGATTTCCAACGAAATCTAGTAAGTATACACTAACTTAATAAAAGCATAGATATCATAAAATAATCACATACAAGCTCGATAACCAGAATATGCATTTATGGCATGTTTTATGTGACTCATGTATGACTTGGACTTATAAACGTGTATCATGCATGTACTTTTCATTCTTATCTTAAAATCCTTGTTCTAATAAGTCTTTACTAATATCCACTATTATTATCCGTGGTTAGGCCATGCCATTCTTGTTACCTATGGTTGGGCCATGCCACTATTATTACCCGTGGTCGGGCCATGCCACTATTATTACCCGTAGTCGGGCCATGGCATATCTTTTCTTAGACTTATGACAGGCATATTGTATGTCCATATGAACCTTATAAAATGTGAGAACATTACACATCACATACACATGCATTTACGTCATATCAATTCATAGAATCAATGCATACTATGATCAATTTGGTTCTTATTTCAATCCCAATTTCAGCCTTGATTAAGTCCTTATCTCTTAAAAGTTTAAACATAAAAGTTCTATATATTTCTCTTAGCTTTCCATATTCTTTTGAATCACTCGCATCCGATATCAAATGAGCAATTTATGACTGTTTTACCAAAAGACGTCAAATCCCTCCCTATATCTCGCTCGAGCCAGACATCAAGCAGGGGTCGAGCGAAATCTCTGCCTAATCTCGATTCTGCCTCTTCAAGTCCAATTTCGACCTTTATAGAGTTCTTATCTCTCGAAACTTAAAACACAAAAGTTGTTGACCTCTATCTTATCTTTCCCCGTTCTCTTGAATCATTCAATTCTAACATCACACTAATAAGTTATGACAATTTACCATAGGATGTTAAATCTGTCAACATAACCTCTTTTAAATCTGAAAGTTACTAGGGTTGATCTATCATTTTTTTTCCAAATCAAGACCTTATATTTTCACATAATATTCTTCATATAACATCATAGAATATATTCCTAAGGTCTCATAATTTTTCTAGTATTTTATCATAGCAAAAACCACACAAAAACTCAATAAGCTTCAATTTAACACATAAACTAAGATTAAGCTCAAATAAATATCAAACATGATATAATGGCCAAACCACTTATTCTATGCCAAGATTAAGTTAATATATGCACTTACTATTTCTCCAAGGCTTGTTAGAAGTGATCAAACCAATCCTGCCAAGATTTCTCCTCAAGATCACTCACTTAACTAACTTAGGATGTATATAGAGGTTAAGGAACTTGAGGAGGGTTTTCTTTGATTTCATTCAAAGGGATTATGTGCTATGCTTCCCAAAGAGAGTTAGAAGACTCTTAAATGTCTATTTATAGGGGTGGTGGTCGACCCATATGAAGGAAAGAAGAGGGGCAACTTGGTAAAGACCATAGGCTTCTGGTTTGCATGGGATGAGGTGTCCCTCCTAAACCTTTTCCATGATTAAACTAAATCCCCAAAAAATCTTAGGCTTTGCGGCTGAAATGATCATCCAATGTTCAATATTTGAGATATTTTTTTAGTCCATTTGATCAATGGTTGAGGAAGAAGCTTATGGGATAAGGGATGAGGTGGCATCTCACCTAACCATGCATGCATCACCCTTTCCAGCCTTCATCTGGTTAGCCACGCCCCTTAGCCTTCCTCTAACCCATTTAGTTACTTTCTAACCTCCTTAAGACTCTACTTAACAAGTTCAAGAAGACCCTTTTGATTTAGTTAGGATAGAATCCCATTTGGATCCATATTCTCCAACTCGAGTTTTGTTTAATACTGTCCAAATAAGTCTTTGATAAGTCTTTGATACTGTCCAAATATTCAAACACTCATAACATGAAAGTTTTAGATCTATCTCTTAGTATTCTATATGAATTAAAATCATCTAATTTGGATCTCATATGAGTAACTTAAGCTCATTACACTAAAACTCGACAGTTTAATCCGAGAATGCTTATTCTGAGCACCAAGTGTTTGATCGTTGGTTCTATCACTTCCTTTTGCATTTATATCCTAAATTTTGAGAATTCCACTTCTTCTAAGTTCAACTTGAATTTCTCTAGTTGATACATTGTTCTAAATCTCAAAGGTCCTTCTATAATAGTTTATAGAATACATAATTTCACCTATCTTTAGCTCAAAATTCTCATTTAAATCTCCAACTCTATTTTTCTATAATATATTTATCCAATAAATTCCTCTAAAAAGAAATTCAAGTAAAAATTCATCTTAAGAAATTTCGGGCTATTATACTAACTTTTTAATCTTTTCTCTTATTCTTAGTTGTTCATTTCCTATTCTTATGAATATTTCTTATTTCACTTAAAAATGCATGCCATGCCTTTTGATGTAAAACTTCTCATGCCCTTTGACGTATAATTCTTGACATAATGGGACATGTATACACTTTTAGATATTTGCATGCATGCTTTATGCTTAGATGAATCTCATGGCATATAAAACATAATTAGACAATGCATGGCCTAAACAAAACACATCATATAACTTATATCAAATAAGACATAATTAATTTACTAAAAGGAAACATAAAACAATTCATTTCGTCTAAGAAACTCTTAATGGCTGAAACTCCTAGATTCTTTAGGAGTTCTTTTATTTTATTTTTTATTCAAACTTATTTCTTATTTTATATATATAAAAGATTCACAAAATAACTCTATAAACATTAAAACCGAAAATTCACTTCAAGTGTTTTTCTTTAATGTTTTTCAAATAATCCTTTTTGCTCAATACTTTTTTCCTCATACTTTCATAGATAATTAAATCTATATTCTTCCATAGTATTTATACAATAATTTGATTACAACAAACACTAAACATATCAAGAATTTAAGTAACAAAATCTAAGATATTCCAAAAACAATCCACCAAGGCTGAATATCGCTACTAACCATTTTCACTCTATTTTATCATCTAGTTCTTACATAACTTCTTCTATTCTTTTAACTATAGTCATCCAAGAGAAATTCTTGATTTCTAGTAGGTTTTCTACTCAATTTCTTGCAAAAATAACATAGCTCAGAATTTACTTAAATGAAACTACTAAGTCACATCACTTTTGAGTTCAAAGGAAATAATCCATGCTATAGAATTACTAAACAAATAATCCAAAGCCAAGGTTAGGTAATTTTGTGCACTTACCAATTTCTTCAAAACTCCAATTGGCAAAAGACTAAACTTTGACAACTTTTCATCTTAATGTATTCGAAGTGTTCTTTTTGAAGGGTTTGGAAGAAAATGATGGGTTTAACAAGAGTTGGAGTGCTTCTAGGGTAAGGTGGCCGTGTGCTTCAAAGAGGTAGCTTGGAGAGCTTTTTCCCTTTTTATATCCATGTCTTGGGCGACACATGCAAAGCCAAGAAGAAGGAAAACTTCTAGTGTTTGGTTTTTTTTCCCTTAGCCGTATACATGTGTCCCTTACTCACTTAGGCTCATCATCCCCCTCTAGGTTTAGGCTTAGATGATAAGATTACATCCAAGTGTTGATCTTAAGCCACCTAATAGATTTTTCAAGATCATTAGATTTGATCTAATCTTATCACATGGGAAATATGAAAAAAAAATCTTGAAATGTCTTATATACAAGTTTCGGTTCCCAACAATTTCTCATCCCATATGGTGCTTCTATAATTTTGGCTAACCAATTTCTAGATAAGCTCCTCTCTACTTGACACCTATCCTCTTACACATGTCCCAATACCAAAACACTTGAGAAAAACCAATCAAATTTTGCCCCATGCTTAAGGCGGTGCATATAGTCTAAGTTGGTTTCCATTTCTGTCTCTTCTAGATACGTTCATTTCTTGCCTAAATAAGTCCTTAATCATGTCCTTTTCTTTAAACCCTCAAAACCTGAAAATTCTAGATCTTCATCTTAGTGATCTATAGAATGTTTAATCACCTCTTTATGAGATTAGATGAGAAATATATGCTTAATTTACCAAAACATGTCAAAACTACCTGAGAACACTCAATCCACGCTCACCATTTGTTTCCTTTTGATTTAGATGCTTGGTTGATAAGAAAGTTATCCCATTGCTCATCTAGTGCCACTAGCCCCTACACTTGTCATGATGCCATATGTGATGAAAAGATATTTCACAAGAAAGTCCATACAAAGTCAATTACTAACTCAAAGTTGGTAGTTCTTGCCCAACTCAGTTACATCCACTTCAATCCCGATTTTGTCTATGATCCAGTCCTTATATATTAAAATTCAAAACATAAAAGTTGTATATATATCTCTTATTGTTCTATATTCTTTTGAATCATCTCATTTGAAAATCGGATGAGAAATGTATACTAAAATCACTAAGATACTTCAAGACTGTCCGAGAATCATCCAATCTGAATTGTCTAGGAATATTCCTTCAAAAATACCTTGCTTATACAACAAGAACTCTTTTATCATTGGCTTTCCTTGTTTTGTTTTCTAGAAGAATACATGGCATCTAGCCTCCTTTGTGTGCAATTCACGTACTCATCTACAAAATGAAAACAAAGTGAAATTCGGCCACTTGGATCCATTTTCAGACGTGTCGGCTTCATGCCCGATTTCGTCCGCGATTAAATTCATATCTCTAAAAACTAAAAACATAAAATTTGTAGATATTTCTCTTGGATTTTCATATCATCTTGAATCATCACAATAAGAAATCAAAAGAGAAAGTTATGATCTAATTATCGAAAGATGTTAAATCTACCGAATTACCCAATTGTCTTGGTTTACACTAAATTCTTCTATTTGCATCCTCCCACTATTTTAAATCTAACTTATCAATATTCCACATAAGAAAATGTTCAAAATAAGTAAATATATATCCAAAACGAATTTCAAAGAATAACTAAATAAAGATACTTATTTTTATCATGAGGAAAATCTAATAGGGAAAAATCTGAATTATCACAATTACTCCACAAAAATGCACAAGAGATCTGTGACGCCCCGATTTTTCGCATTGATAACAACGTAAATCGATGCATCTAGACAAGCAACATAAGGCTACTTATCCTACGTAAATATAAAAAGCAGCATGCATGCATCTAAGCTTACTAATTAAATGCAATGCCGATCGCAGCTGGAAGAAGTAAATTCCCAATATGTGCAAAGAGATCTAACTCTTGCATCAATAGATCACATGGCATACTATAATTACACTTCTCATAACATCGTATTTACATAAAACATACTGTATCAACTCTTACATAACCCAGTTAGTTTTCTTAAAACATAATCTCATATCCCACCATCATCCAGTACTCTTACTTCTTTACTTGATCACGAACATGGGATCACCTCAACCGGAGAGGAGCATTCCATAGGACCCTTAGGGTACCTCAGAATCTCCAATGCTGATCGAGTCTCAATGCAATTTATCTATCCCTGCAACAACATCTATCATTCCATAAGGAATGATAGATAAAACATAAAAGAGTGAGATTTACAAGAAATCTCAGTAAGTACACAGTTAACGAAATAAAGCATAGATAACATCAACTATCATCATACATAATCATACTCACCAACATATTACTTATAATAATGCTTTATGGGACTTCACAGGTCAATTACCCATCTTCCCATACAAACTTAGATCTTATCTATATCCATCATCACATACTTAATACTTATACTTTTCACCTTACTTCTTAATCTTATAGGTTTCTCTTATTTCTTATCCTCGATGGGCGTTACGTATCGCCGTTCCCATCGGGATCTACTTATTGCATTACCTCGACAGGCGTTACGTATCGCCGTCCCTGTCAGGTCTTACTTATCACATAACCTCGACAGGCGTTACGTATCGCCGTCCCTGTCAGGTCTTACTTATCTCTTATATTTGATGGGCGTTACGTATCGCCGTCCCCATCGCATATAACTCATCAATCATCCGGGCGTTACGTATCGCCGTCCCCGAAATGATGAGTCTCGTGTCAATCTTACGGACATTACGTACTGCCATCCCCGTAATGACACGGAACATACTTAACATATATGACAGGCGTCCCCGTCAACTTACCAGTCATCCGGGCGTTACGTATCGCCTTCCCCGCGATGACGTAAGCATTCTTATCATAGCGGGCGTTACGTATCGCCGTCCCCGCTAGCCTTGTCAATCCTACGGGCGTTACGTATCGCCGTCCCCGTAGTGACATAATTCTTATTCTTACGACAGGCGTTACGTATCGCCGTCCCTGTCGGCACGTCAGTCATACGGGCGTTACGTATCGCCGTCCCCGTCATGACGTGACTAACATATTCATACATGCATATGCTTTTCATTCTTATCTTAGAACTCTTGTTCTCACAAGTCTTTACTAATATCACCATTATTACCCGTGGTCGGGCCATGTCATTATTGTTACCCGCGATTGGGCCACATCACCAATATTACCCGTAGTCGGGCCATGCTATATCTTTTCTTATTCTTATGAGTTTTTCACCTAGAACTCATCCCCTTTGAAACACTAATTTTATTCCGGGGAAAAACCCTGAATCTAAGCAAAACAGGGCATCTCGCTCGAGCGGGTTGTCGAGCGAGTATCGAGCGAAGTCACGGGCTGGAACTTGCTCGAACAGGGTATCGAGCGAAACTCTAGCGAGGGTTCACATTTGGCCTTCGCTCGACTCGCCTGTCGAGCGACAGTCGAGCGAGATCACGGCTCATGGGGTTTTTCAACCTAAACCAAGCAATCTTCTCACATAAACCTTATTTTTACTTATTAAAACATAAATCTATGTCCTTATAATTTTCCTAACATTTTACCATCACAAAATCATATCCAAAACACCATAAATTCCAAATCCATCATATAAGCCTAGTTTAAGCTCCAACTAACAACAAACTTAATTCCATCAACAATCTACTTATTCTATGCCAAGATTAGGTTAAATTGTATACTTACAAGTTTCTCCAAAGCTTGGTTGAATGATCCAACTAGTCCTTGCAATATTTCTCCTCAAAGCACTCAATTAGCTCACTTAGGAGATGTTTGGAGGTTCAAGGGTTAGGGAGGCTTCTTCTTTGGCTTTCTCTCCAAGTGGACGTGAGTTCCTTCTCCCAAAAGGTCCCTTATGAACTGAAGATGGCTATATATATAGAGGAATAGATGGCTTGGGGAAGAAGAGAAGGAAAACAAACCAAGGCCCTTAGTTAGATCCAACCGTGTATGGGCATGACATGTTGTCCAGCTTTGGTTAATCTAATCCTCATCCATATTTCTCATGATCTCCAAGGATTTTCATCCTATGGCTATGCTTCTTCCTCATCTAAAATCATCTTAGATCAATGGCCCCAAATAATTACCAAATATAGGTATAAAAGTAAACTCCAAAAAGTCTAAAATACCCAAGATAAGCTTAACTGGCTATTGGCCTTTCCTTGCACCCCCAAGGCTTCTAAAACCTCTTCTTCTCCTTTGTCCACACGTCCAAGGCTCCCTTAGTACCCTTAGAGTGGCTGGAAAATATCTCATCACCTAATTCCCAAGGTTTGGTTACCAATTGGTTGGAAACAAGGGGAATAGTTGACTGTTTTGGCTAATCAGATTAGTCCTTCACTTTTGCTTGGTTTTAAACTAATTATTCTTCTAGAAGCTCTTTCTTCACTTGACACATGCTTTCATACGTGTATCTAGTAGATAACAATGAGGAGAACCAATCAAATTCGAACATCTAAAGTGAGGTGGTGGAGTGATTTATTTTCGGGCTCCAGTTTGCACTTAAAACAGATCAGTCCCATTCCAGCCCAAATAATCCCTCGATACACTTTGATTATCTAAAACCTCCAATCATAAAAGTTCTAGATCTATGTCTTAAGGTTCCATAGGAACTGGAATCACTTCATTTAGAGTTCATATGACTAAGTTATGGTTTTTTTAATAAAACGCGACAGATAAGCCCGAGAACACCAATCCGGGCACACCAAGTGTTGGATAGATGATTCCTCTTATTTCACACGAAATTTACTAAATAAAATCTCCTCATTTTCTACATCTCTACATACTTGTCCAGATCTTAGAATAACTGAGAAAATAATCCAAAGACTTAATCTTATCCAATGTTCTTAGTCAACTTCAAAGTCAATGCTCATCTATCTCCAATTCAGACCTGATACTTCAATCTCTATTTCTTATTTGATAAATCCATATCTCTTAAACCTCAAAACATAAAAGTTGTAGATATTCCTCTTAGCTTTCCATAGCCTCTTGAATCACTCAAATCTGACATCAAATGAGCAAGTTATGACCATTCTACTAAAAGACGTATGTCTGTCCCTGTATTTCGCTCGAGCCAGAAATCAAGCGAGAGTCGAGCAAGATCTCGGGTCTAGGCACTTTTTCACCTTAACACAAGTCACATTTATACCCAACCTTATTCCTAACCTTTCAATATAAGAATCCTATACATATATCCCAAAAATTCCTAAAAATGGTTTTGGAGAAACATAATCGTCCTACATATGAAAATTAAGCGAATATCTAAAAATCCGGGTTATCACATTCTCCCCCCCTTAAAAGGAATTTCGTCCTCGAAATTCGAGAGTTTCACCTTAACACTAAAATATATATATATCAGTGTATACTTAGAAAAATTCTATAATTAGTAACACCAATATAGCTGCCAACATTACTCTTCTCCTTTGGCACAACCCCTAAAAAAAAACTCAAAGCATATGAGTAATTTAGAACCCTAACTTTTCCAAAAATCTCAATATATTCTCCAATAAAATTCAACAATTATAAATATTTAAACTGACTTCAGTCGATTTCTATGCTCTATCCACCAAACGTTCATCCATATTCTATCTTTTGTAACTTAAAACCCTTCTCCATGGCGATCACAAACAATATTTTCTCCTTAGTAAAACTCCAAATCCCTATTGATTCCTTCAAATCAGTATAATTTAAGTCTCTAATCATGATCAACATCATGTTTGTGCTATGTACTCTCAAAATTTACCACATAAATAACCTCAACACATACCAAATAGCGTCAAAATGGAACCAAAAGTTACCTTTTTCAAGACTGTATACTTGTAGATATCATGCATTTATAATCAAGATCAACATTTTGCCTATGCATCAGTAGTTCATTTATAACATTTTCCTCATCTGAACTTATACCTTCAAAATTTATTTCCTCAATCATAAAAATTTGCCAACCAAATCCACACTTTTCATTCCTGAGGAAGTATTTTCTTAAAAACTCTTATATCCACCATTGGACTCCACTCCATCTTATTCTAATTATTGTAAACTCATCAATTTTCAACACAGATCAAACTAGCATGTGAGGTCAGTGCTCCAAAATTCAAATCTTAATTCATATCAAGTCTCCAAAATTCTAAAACTTTACATACTTTAGGAGTCACTTTCCAAAATTCTATAGGATCGATAAACTTGTAATCTTTCACCATTTTGCAATTCTTCCAAAATTTAGAACTTCAGTACCTAAATTTCAAAGAAATCACTCATACTATGACATTTTCTTCTAAACCTTGATATTACAACAACAGTCTAAGTCAATAAAATTCAAGCCTACTACTCTTAAACATTTAGATCCTTCTTGATCATAACACCCTCATACCAGAACCCAATCTTTAATCTGCTACAACTAAGAGAACTAATTCAAATTCTCTCGACAGAAAACTATCAAGTTGATCGGTTAACCTCAAATTCTCAACTTAGAAAAAGAAATTCTTTACCACTTGATATAATCCATCAAGGTTTTTGTCAAATTTCACCATAAGGACTTTAAGAATCCATGTATACTTTACATCTCCATATAGAATCATACAATAAACCTCATCACTCCAGAGTCAATGAAATAGTTATCACGCTTCCTTATCAATCTGACCTTGCCACTAATGATTCCGACATCAACCAATTGTCAATTTCTACTCCTATCACATAATCTATCTTAAAAATTCTGATTCTTGAAATCCCAGACATTCACAATTCCATGAGAGAAACCAACTTGACCCAATCTTTTCCAGAACTCAAGTCTTTCTCAATCAAATCAAAACCTATCTTAATACCATGTGATCATTTTTCCTAGGACATTCATGGTTTACCCAGAGTCGTATTGCTCTGATACCATTCTGTGACGCCCCGATTTTTCGCATTGATAACAACGTAAATCGACGCATCTGGACAAGCAACATAAGGCTACTTATCCTACGTAAATATAAAAAGCAGCATGCATGCATCTAAGCTTACTAATTAAATGCAATGCCGATCGCAGCTGGAAGAAGTAAATTCCCAATACGTGCAAAGAGATCTAACTCTTGCATCAATATATCACATGGCATACTATAATTACACTTCTCATAACATCGTATTTACATAAAACATACTGTATCAACTCTTACATAACCCAATTAGTTTTCTTAAAACATAATCTCATATCCCACCATCATCCAGTACTCTTACTTCTTTACTTGATCACGAACATGGGATCACCTCAACCGGAGAGGAGCATTCCATAGGACCCTCAGGGTACCTCAGAATCTCCAGTGCTGATCGAGTCTCAATGCAATTTATCTATCCCTGCAACAACATCTATCATTCCATAAGGAATGATAGATAAAACATAAAAGAGTGAGATTTACAAGAAATCTCAGTAAGTACACAGTTAACGAAATAAAGCATAGATAACATCAACTATCATCATACATAATCATACTCACCAACATATTACTTATAATAATGTTTTATGGGACTTCACAGGTCAATTACCCATCTTCCCATACAAACTTAGATCTTATCTATATCCATCATCACATACTTAATACTTATACTTTTCACCTTACTTCTTAATCTTATAGGTTTCTCTTATTTCTTATCCTCGATGGGCGTTACGTATCGTCGTCCCCATCGGGATCCACTTATTACATTACCTCGACACGCATTACGTATCGGCGTCCCTGTCGGGTCTTACTTATCACATAACCTCGACAGGCGTTACGTATCGCCGTCCCTGTCGGGTCTTACTTATCTCTTATATTTGATGGGCGTTACGTATCGCCGTCTCCATCGCATATAACTCATCAATCATCCGGGCGTTACGTATTGCCGTCCACGAAATGATGAGTCTCGTGTCAATCTTACGGGCGTTACGTACTGCCGTCCCCGTAATGACACGGAACATACTTAACATATATGACAGGCGTCCCCGTCAACTTACCAGTCATCCGGGCGTTACGTATCGCCTTCCCCGCGATGACGTAAGCATTCTTATCATAGCGGGCGTTACGTATCGCCGTCCCTGCTAGCCTTGTCAATCCTACGGGCGTTACGTATCGCCGTCCCCGTAGTGACATAATTCTTATTCTTACGACAGGCGTTACGTATCGCCGTCCCTGTCGGCACGTCAGTCATACGGGCGTTACGTATCGCCGTCCCCGTCATGACGTGACTAACATATTCATACATGCATATGCTTTTCATTCTTATCTTAGAACTCTTGTTCTCACAAGTCTTTACTAATATCACCATTATTACCCGTGGTCGGGCCATGTCACTATTGTTACCCGCGATTGGGCCACACCACCAATATTACCCGTAGTCGGGCCATGCTATATCTTTTCTTATTCTTATGAGTTTTTCACCTAGAACTCATCCCCTTTGAAACACTAATTTTATTCCGGGGAAAAACCCTGAATCTAAGCAAAACAGGGCATCTCGCTCTAGCGGGTTGTCGAGCGAGTATCGAGCAAAGTCACGGGTTGGAACTCGCTCGAACAGGGTATCGAGCGAAACTCTAGCGAGGGTTCACATTTGGCCTTCTCTCGACTCGCCTGTCGAGCGACAGTCGAGCGAGATCACAGCTCATGGGATTTTTCAACCTAAACCAAGCAATCTTCTCACATAAACCTTATTTTTACTTATTAAAACATAAATCTATGTCCTTATAATTTTCCTAACATTTTACCATCACAAAATCATATCCAAAACACCATAAATTCTAAATCCATCATATAAGCCTAGTTTAAGCTCCAACTAACAACAAACTTAATTCCATCAACAATCTACTTATTCTATGCCAAGATTAGGTTAAATTGTATACTTACAAGTTTCTCCAAAGCTTGGTTGAATGATCCAACTAGTCCTTGCAATATTTCTCCTCAAAGCACTCAATTAGCTCACTTAGGAGATGTTTGGAGGTTCAAGGGTTAGGGAGGCTTCTTCTTTGGCTTTCTCTCCAAGTGGACGTGAGTTCCTTCTCCCAAAAGGTCCCTTATGAACTGAAGATGGCTATATATATAGAGGAATAGATGGCTTGGGGAAGAAGAGAAGGAAAACAAACCAAGGCCCTTAGTTAGATCCAACCGTGTATGGGCATGACATGTTGTCCAACTTTGGTTAATCTAATCCTCATCCATATTTCTCATGATCTCCAAGGATTTTCATCCTATGGCTATGCTTCTTCCTCATCTAAAATCATCTTAGATCAATGGCCCCAAATAATTACCAAATATAGGTATAAAAGTAAACTCCAAAAAGTCTAAAATATCCAAGATAAGCTTAACTGGCTATTGGCCTTTCCTTGCACCCCCAAGGCTTCTAGAACCTCTTTTTCTCCTTTGTCCACACGTCCAAGACTCCCTTAGTACCCTTAGAGTGGCTGGAAAATATCTCATCACCTAATTCCCAAGGTTTGGTTACCAATTGGTTGGAAACAAGGGGAATAGTTGACTGTTTTGGCTAATCAGATTAGTCCTTCACTTTTTCTTGGTTTTAAACTAATTATTCTTCTAGAAGCTCTTTCTTCACTTGACACATGCTTTCATACGTGTATCTAGTAGATAACAATGAGGAGAACCAATCAAATTCGAACATCTAAAGTGAGGTGGTGGAGTGATTTATTTTCGGGCTCCAGTTTGCACTTAAAACAGATCAGTCCCATTCCAGCCCAAATAATCCCTCGATACACTTCAATTCTCTAAAACCTCCAATCATAAAAGTTCTAGATCTATGTCTTAAGGTTCCATAGGAACTGGAATCACTTCATTTGGAGTTCCTATAACTAAGTTATGATTTTTCTAATAAAACTCGACAGATAAGCCCGAGAACACCAATCCGGGCACACCAAGTGTTGGATAGATGATTCCTCTTATTTCACACGAAATTTACTAAATAAAATCTCCTCATTTTCTACATCTCTACATACTTGTCCAGATCTTAGAATAACTGAGAAAATAATCCAAAGACTTAATCTTATCCAATGTTCTTAGTCAACTTCAAAGTCAGTGCTCATCTATCTCCAATTCAGACCTGATACTTCAATCTCTATTTCTTATTTGATAAGTCCATATCTCTTAAACCTCAAAACATAAAAGTTGTAGATATTCCTCTTAGCTTTCCATAGCCTCTTGAATCACTCAAATCTGACATCGAATGAACAAGTTATGACCATTCTACTAAAAGACGTATGTCTGTCCCTGTATTTCGCTCGAGCCAGACATCAAGCGAGAGTCGAGCGAGATCTCGGGTCTAGGCACTTTTTCAGCTTAACACAAGTCACATTTATACCCAACCTTATTCCTAACCTTTCAATATAAGAATCCTATACATATATCCCAAAAATTTCTAAAAATGGTTTTGGAGAAACATAATCATCCCACATATGAAAATTAAGCGAATATCTAAAAATCCGGGTTATCACAAAATCAATTATAATACAATACTACTATCAAAATATCAATGAGTAAGGATTTAACACTCAAAGGAGTTTACCTAGCACAACATTTCCAACAGTTGCCCTGAAGTGATCTAAGAACTTAGAATCCCATCAACTAAGTCAAGCTCGTATAGTGGACAAGGTTGAGTAGTCAGGATAATGCGGTCAGAAGTTGAACACAATGATGTGAAAGTTAGGATTTACTTGAAGGTTTCCTAATGGTGAAATAAAATCGATCTATTGAGTAAAGTCACAATTTGTCACAAATGGTCTACTCCACCAAACGACTGAGGAAAGAAATTGATTTGCAATGGAACTAAGAAACCTACAATGTGAGATCCTGGACTTACGTGTATTTTTACACGTTATTTTATTCTCGATATTAATTATTTTAATGTATTTTAATAATATTATTAGTCGTATTCTATTTATTTAAGATATTTATTTGAGTTATTAATTAGTTGATATCGAGTTACGTTGCTTTTCTTATTTGTTTTAATGAGTTAATTATTTTAATGATTGGGAATTTAATTCCTCTATTTTATTATGTGAATTTATTTGATCTGCTTTCGTTATAATAATTATTGTTTTATTTTTAATATTGTGCTTGGGTTTAATTTATTTATATTGTTGGGGTTTTAAATATTTTATTTTATTGATATTAGATTGTAGTATTTCAAGTCGGCTTTTATTTAATTTATTGTGTTTCTTTTTCTAGTTAGTCTTTTTCTTTTCTTCTCTTTTTTCTTTTCCTTTTCTTTTCTTTTTCTTCTTTTTCTTCTTTTTCTTCCTTTTCTTTCCTTTTCTTCTTTCCTTCCCAGACCCCCCAGCCCGCGTCGACCCCTGCCTCCTCTCCCTCTCGCCGTTCCTTCTCCCCCACCCAGGACTGCCGTCGGCCACCCACTGGCGAAACCGCCCAGCCCAACCTCACCCCCACATGCCGGCGAGTTCAACGGCACCGGTGGTGTCACCTCCGGCCACCCCACCGCCCCTACAAGGCCCCCTACCCGAAATGGCCATTTTTGCTTCCCTTGCATTTTCTGGCCACCGCCAGCCACCCCTTGGCCTCCGACCACCACCACTAGACTTCCCACCCTCTGGCAAGCATAACCCACCGCCCAAAGTCACCCATCGCCGCCGGTTACCCCCTCCACCCGAAATGGGTCTTAAACGGGTCGTTCTTAGCCACGTCGCCGTCCGGCCACTGTAAGCCTCACCACCACCACCAAAAGACTCCCCTCGCCCAGCCGGTCAACCTCCTAGCTTAGTTTCCCCAACCGCGCCCTCACCTTCCCGGTACAATCCCAAACCCGAAAATGGGTTTTCACACCTTTTTACCCCGATCCGCCACCTTCCGGTGGTTGTGCCGCCACACCACCACCTCCATGAGATTCCCCACCCTTCAAAGTGTATCTCCCTAAATTTTGGGGTCAAACCGAGTATTTTAGCCTAACGTACATGTGACCGCTACAAACGCTGCAGATTAGCGTTGTTCAAGGAATTGCGTTTTTACCGCTGTAAGTACTTTCCAAACGAGCTTTAAGATTTAAATATATTTTTGGCATCAATAGTTGTTGTATTTGATTATTGTTGCTATGTGTTGGTTGGTGTTGGTATTTGTTGGTTGATTGGATTAATTAAATGTTGGATAATTGCTACACGGTTGTCTGCATTGTGTATTTACGCGCATGCTCATGAAAATATTTGGAAAGTGAATTTTTGCATGATTTTGGATATTCATGTGTTGAGAATGGAAACTGGGATTTAAAGTGAGTTTAACGGATTTTAATGGTTTTGGGCTGAGTCATAACGGGGATGGCGATACATAACGCCCGTTGTGATCAGCGTGTGAGTGTGTGGATGACATAATGGGGATGGCGATACGTAACGCCCATTATGATTTCGGGTGTGTGTGTAAATCATATCGGGAACGGCGATACGTAACGCCCGATATGATTGGTTTTGAGGATATTATTTTATGGAAAATGATGGGTGATTTTATTGGGATTTTATTGTGGATTAAATTGTGATTTTGGCGTGTGGTTATTTCATCGATTTTAAGGAAGATGATTTTAAGCTTCATGCATATGGTAATTGTTCATGGTTGTTGTTGTGGCATTAATGTATTTGTTATCTTTGGTTTGGTTGGGTTGTACTTACCTGCGATGCCATCTTGGCGTCGTAGTTTTTGGATGCAGATTTATGAAGAGGCTGAGCCTGAGGAGACGGCTCCGCCGTTGAGGTGATATTAATATTAATTGTTATTTCGGGAAATTTATTTTCCCCTTTTTATAAATATATATTTGTTTAATTTGTATTTCGGATGACTGTATTAAAATCTCCTGATGGAGAGTTTTTATTAAATTGGTTTGTAAAATATTTCTAAAAAAAAATTCTGGTACTTAGATATTAATTTATTATCCGCTGCGACCTATTTTTTATGTATGTCACGTGTGCACACACGTTTGACACTTGTCGTTGGGATGTGTGACCCGTGTTGTCATCATCCTGACGCCTCGATTCCCGTGTTATTTTAAGGGAAATTTGGGGGCGTCACAGGTGATCAGAGCAGTTCGGCTCTGGGTAAATCCGCAAGTTACCTAGGGACAGTACCAGAAAAGTTAGTGGTTTTAAAAATTTATTTGTTTTACGATTTGGTTATTTTATTTTATTCTATTATTTTATTTGTTCTCTAAGTTTTCCTACTAATTTATATGGTAAGATTATCGATATTTATTTCGTTGTGTTGTGCTTTATATTTTAATGTTTGTGTTGTTTATTTATTTTCATAATTAACTTAGCTCTGATTGATTAGTTTGTTGGCTTTGTTTTATTTTATTTTAATATTTGTTAAATATTGTAAATGAGTAGTAATTCTGATTTTAGTTAGTTGATTTTATTTGGTTAAGTTGTCGAGTATTTATTTAATTATTTATTTATTTTATATGTATGCCTTTCTTTTTGTTTAAGTTAGAATTTGGACATTTCGGATTAGATTATTATTTTAAATCAATATTTTTATTGAATCTGATATTTTAAATAATTTTGTTATAGAATTCCTTATTTTAAAGTTTATTTCTTTTGTTGTGGGTTATTTCATTGTCTTAAGTTTTTATTCAATTATCATCAGGATTTGATTTTAATTTCAGTTCATAGGTTTCCTACGAGATAGTTTTGGATTTGGTTTATTATTTGTTTATTTTAATTATGGCTCTTGTATTTTAAATATTTCTAAGAGTTTGAAATTTATTTAGACAAAATTTAAAAGCATCGTTGCCTTGCTTCTTTTTAAGTTTATGCTTTGAGATAAATTTAAATTGATTATCTTTTCATATTTCCGTTGTTTTATTTTTAGGGACATGCTTTGAAGTAAGTTTTATAATTTATTATCTTTCCACATTTCCGTATGTTTTATTTTAAAAGTTTATCTATTTACTTTAACGAGTGTGTTTGTTTTGGCGATTTGGTTGTATTTATTTATTAATTAATTTATCGATTTAATTATTTTATTATGGTTCGTTTCTTTTAGCAGGTTTTAAATTTTAGAGATTTCTACAATAATCTTTTTAAGAGTTGGTTTTTGTAGAGGATTTTAAAGTTTTATTTGTGATTTTATTTGCTGTCCTTATTTTAATTTAATCTCTTTTTTTTATTTATTTACTAATCGTATTTTGTGACTTTGTGTTTATTAAAGGAGGTGAGCTTGTTTTCTTGAATGGTTGACTTTTATTTATTTGTTTATTAAATATTTTCCCCCTTTTGTATTTTTTTTTATAATCATTATGTGAATTACTTGAATTTCGTTTAGTATTTGGGTATACTATTATTTATAATTGCGAAATGGGTTTGTTTGATAATTTGTTAGTATTTATGCAATTGCATTTCTTTGTCGGTATTGTATATGCTATTTATGTATATTTATTACCTGGGTCTCACTGAGTGTTAGAGTTTCTAAGTTTTAATTTATTCTTGGGAGATTGTTGGAATTGTAATCAGGGTGAACTTTTCATGTGAGTGAGAAATTCTTAACCATTGACATATTGTTATGGAATTTGTTTTAATACTGCTTATGATAATAGGCAATTAATTGTTTTCTTGGTGAAATTTTAGATTTTGTTTGTGGATGCTTAGAGATTGATGTATAATACATGTGCGTGTAAATTTTGGAGAGTATTTGTCTTGGGCTGGTGTTTGACTTGAGAGGATTTGTTTTGTTAATTGATAGGGTGACTTGATGTGATGGAAATAAATTCAAGAGATAAATTTTAGGCTTCTGGGCGAATTGTTAGAAGTGGATAATTTAAGTATAATATTTCGGAGAATTTAATGGTTAGCAATATTTGTCGAGGTATTTTAAGGAATTTAGTTGTGGCTTGAAGTCGCATAAGAATTTAAATATTTGAGGTTATTCCATCTCTTAGGTAATGAAGGTTCGATTGAGAGAATACGGATTTAGAAAAATTAATCTATGATGAGAGTGAGGAGTTATATTGATGGAGAAGTATATTAGTGGTTTGGGAGTTAGAAAATTTTAGGCTTTAATATTGTGAGACATAACTTGAATTGTGAAATAACAAAGCATTAGGATTTGTAAATGTGGTGAATGATTTCTTGTATTAGGTGTTGAGCTAGTTTTTGCTCAATGGTGATAATTTATGAGGACTTAAGTTTTATGAATTTAGCGAGTTATCAGAGTGCGCGAGGAAGCGTGATGATGTACAATGTAGTTGGAGGTTCAATTCTTGTGTAAATTTTGAGGAATTAGTGATGACTTGAAATTTGGGATGATACTTGTAAGTGAGGATTTATCTTTTAGTTGGGTAAATTATGTTTATTGACGATTAAGTTAGGAAGATAAACTTGATAGTTACTTTAAGGTGACACAAAGTGTGGTATGGAGTTAGTGAATATTAAAATTTTGGGACATTGTACTGAGGTTCTTGTACATGTGGGGTTCAGATTGATTAGCTACCTCAGGAGTTTTAGAGATGAAATATTATTTGGAGACTATACGTTTACGATGAAATATAATTCATTTATGTTTGAGGAAAATAGATGATTGTACTAATGCTTGGAGTGAGTATTAAGTGATGTAGTAGGTGCGTTATTGCAGTTTTATTAGTTGCAGCCGAGCGAATTTCGAGGACGAAATTCTTTTTAGGTGGGGGAGAATGTGAGATCCCGGACTTACATGTATTTTTACACGTTATTTTATTCTCGATATTAATTATTTTAATGTATTTTAATAATATTATTAGTCGTATTCTATTTATTTAAGATATTTATTTGAGTTATTAATTAGTTCATATCGAGTTACGTTGCTTTTTTTATTTGTTTTAATGAGTTAATTATTTTAATGATTGGGAATTTAATTCCTCTATTTTATTATGTGAATTTATTTGATCTGCTTTCGTTATATTAATTATTGTTTTATTTTTAATATTGTGCTTGGGTTTAATTTATTTATATTGTTGGGATTTTAAATATTTTATTTTATTGATATTAGATTGTAGTATTTCAAGTCGGCTTTTATTTAATTTATTGTGTTTCTTTTTCTAGTTAGTCTTTTTCTTTTCCTTTTCTTTTCTTTTTCTTCTTTTTCTTCCTTTTCTTTCCTTTTCTTCTTTCCTTCCCAGACCCCCCAGCCCGCGTCGACCCCTGCCTCCTCTCCCTCTCGCCATTCCTTCTCCCCCACCCAGGACTGCCGCCGGCCACCCACCGGCGACACCGTCCAGCCCAACCTCACCCCCACATGCCGGCGAGTTCAACGGCACAGGTGGTGTCACCTCCGGCCACCCCACCGCCCCTACACGGCCCCCTACCCGAAATGGCCATTTTTGCTTCCCTTGCATTTTTCGGCCACCGCCGGCCACCCCTTGGCCTCCGACCACCACCACTAGACTCCCCACCCTCCGGCGAGCATAACCCACCGCCCAAAGTCACCCATCGCCGCCGATTACCCCCTCCACCCGAAATGGGTCTTAAACGGGTCGTTCTTCGCCACGCCGCCGTCCAGCCACCGTAAGCCTCACCACCGCCACCAAAAGACTCCCCTTGCCCAGCCGGTCAACCCCCTAGCTCAGTTTCCCCAACCGCGCCCTCACCTTCCCAGTACAACCCCTAACCCGAAAATGGGTTTTCACACCTTTTGACCCCGATCCGCCACCTTCCGGTGGTTGTGCAGCCACACCACCACCTCCATGAGATTCCCCACCCTTCAAAGTGTATCTCCCTAAATTTTGAGGTCAAACCGAGTATTTTAGCCTAACGTACATGTGACCGCTACAAACATTGTAGATTAGCGTTGTTCAAGGAACTGCGTTTTTACCGCTGTAAGTACTTTCCAAACGAGTTTTAAAATTTAAATATATTTTTGTCATCAACAGTTGTTGTATTTGATTATTGTTGCTATGTGTTGGTTGATGTTGGTATTTGTTGGTTGATTGGATTAATTAAATGTTGGATAATTGCTGCACGGTTGTCTGCATTGTGTATTTACCCGCATGCTCATGAAAATATTTGGAAAGTGGATTTTTGTATGATTTTGGATATTCATGTGTTGAGAATGGAAACTGGGTTTTAAAGTGAGTTTAACGGATTTTAATAGTTTTGGGCTGAGTCATAACGGGGACGGCGATACGTAACGCCCATTATGATTTCGGGTGTGTGTGTAAATCATATCGGGGACGGCGATACGTAACGCCCGGTATGATTGGTTTTGAGGATATTATTTTATGGAAAATGATGGGTGATTTTATTGGGATTTTATTGTGGATTAAATTGTGATTTTGGCGTGTGGTTATTTCATCGATTTTGAGGAAGATGATTTTAAGCTTCATGCATATGGTAATTGTTCATGGTTGTTGTTGTGGCATTAATGTATTTGTTATCTTTGGTTTGGTTGGGTTGTACTTACCTGCGATGCCATCTTGGCGTCGTAGTTTTTGGATGCAGATTTATGAAGAGGCTGAGCCTGAGGAGACGGCTCCGCCGTTGAGGTGATATTAATATTAATTGTTATTTCAGGAAGTTTATTTTCCCCTTTTTATAAATATGTATTTGTTTAATTTGTATTTCGGATGACTGTATTAAAATCTCCTGATGGAGAGTTTTTATTAAATTGGTTTGTAAAATATT
Source organism: Platycarya longipes (assembly GCA_036559045.1). Classification (NCBI taxonomy): domain Eukaryota; kingdom Viridiplantae; phylum Streptophyta; class Magnoliopsida; order Fagales; family Juglandaceae; genus Platycarya; species Platycarya longipes. The sequence goes on along the minus strand of CM071803.1, from coordinate 27,985,375 downwards.
TCTAAAAAAAAATTCTGGTACTTAGATATTAATTTATTATCCGCTGCGACCTATTTTTTATGTATGTCGTTTGACACTTGTCGTTGGGATGTGTGACCCGTGTTGTCATCATCCTGACGCCTCGATTCCCGTGTTATTTTAAGGGGAATTTGGGGGCGTCACATACAAGAAGGTAGTTGGGTATAAGGTGAGCTCAAAACTCTTGTCGAATCAGAAAGTTGCCTAGAGGTTTCGCTGAGTTGGATAAAGAGGCATGTAACACCCTTTGTTGTAGGCGAGGAGTATCACTTAATTTTCATAAAACATAACCCGGCAAGAGAATCTCATATTTAATAACATGGAAAAACATTTATTTCAAAAAAGGAATTTCGAAATTTCTTCCAAAAATATTAACTAAAATAAACTAAATAAAATTTGTATCATAAAAACAATTTTATTGTAGAAAATGAGAAAATAAAACAACTACTCCCTTTGTTCTTTGCCTGCCTGCTCTTGTTCAGCATCCTGACCTAGGTGGTTTAAATATGCAATAAAACTAAAATGGTTGAAAACTCAGTAAGAAATCCATCATAATGTAAACATAATAGACATAAAGTCTTCATAAAGTTTCATGCTAGGAACTTAAATTGTGATATTTCATGCTGACACTTATGCTATGCAAGATTGATTTATCTGATTTACTTATTGATATTATTTAATTGACTGACTAACACACTTAATCTTGTATGCAAAATTGTACACCGAGCCCAGATCCTGTCAAAGTAAGGAGAGCCGTTGATAGTATTCTGGCATTCTAAGGTAGACCACACTTGAGTCCGTGACTTGCACATCCACCCTAAACTGCATTGGTATGATGCATCTGAATGATCATTCGAATTAAACTATTTTGATCTTATCTTGTACTTGAAATTAAGATAGTTTATGTGTCTTATATTACATGATATGCATGATATACATACTAATATAATTAAATGTAAATTAATGAATATGAACATAATCCTAAATGACATGATCTTGTATTATACTGGATGAGATGCTTGCATAAGTCATATATAAACATAGCCATCAAAGAGCTGGTTCTAATAATAAAATATAAAAGCTAAACCATGATGATTTATTTATTTTTTTTAATCAAATTACTTAACTCTCTAGGTTACTTTCTAAATCTCGTTCTGTAATTCGTCACCTATATGAAATATTTAAATGTCACTAAATCTATCTCAAGAACGTGTCCTAATATTCCACTTGATTAAGTTCATATACCATAGAACATAATCAAATAAATATTCTATTTGTTACGTTGAAAATCAAAGAACATGAACGACATTTTAAAATATTTAAATACTAACATATTAAAATTTAGCAAAATAATTTAGCTACATTCAATTCTAATAAATAAGTTGTGAAAACCTCAATTCTTAAAAATAGGTTTATTGTCGTATAATTAAGATAATCAGTCAATTTTACAAAAAATCTAACAATTAATAATATATGTCATTTAAATATTATTAACATGTTTCTTTATTTTCTAGTTATAATTATAACAGAATAATTTTATTGAAGATGACAAAATAATAACGGAAATTCATTTTTATAATTAGCTTAATTGTATTTAAATTTCAAACACTGGAGAAACTATTATTATAATCTAACAATAATTTAACACTGGAGCTCATTTAAATCATATTGGTTTAAATCTATTAGTAACACTGGAGCTCGTTCCATAAAATATACCCAATCAAACTTATCGTTTTAAAAGTAAATTATTAAACTCCATTTACTACTCAAAGTTAGTTGTAGCAAAATAATAGTTAGTGATATAACAAAAATACTCTGTAATAATATAATCATTGAGACTTAAAACAATTTCCGTAATGAAATAAGGCCAACTTAAAGCAGGTCCAGAGTGTAAAGTGATACCCACATGAAAAACTATTCAACACACATTTTACTATAGCTTGCAGATTAAAGGGTAAATCACCCCCTACCATGGGTAAATCAACCAATTGAAATCACCCCCTATCAAGTCGGGACCAAGCTCTTCCATTCGGCCATGTGAAATCGATCATATCATGGGTAAATCAACCAATTGAAGCTCATAAATAAGGTCTGAAAAATCAGACATTGCTTTAGAAAACTGTGAATCTCCACTTCTCTCACAGGGAAAACGTGTGACATTGAAGTAACCTCCAAAGCACTAAGGAATATCCCACCAACTAATATAAAAATACCAGACAATGCTTTGTTTTTTTTTATGCATGTTTTTACAGTTTAAGTGATGGTTTTTCTATAAGGGTTTGGATTGTGATCTCGTTTTTGGGCATATTTTTGGTCTGCATATCCTTGCTTTCTTCTCTTTCTTTTTTTTTTTATTTAATTGAATGGTTTGGTAGTTTATTTTTTATAGGGACTTTGGACTGTGGTTTGTTTTTGTGCAAGTTTCTACAGTTTAATTGATTATTTTTTAAGGATTTTAAATTGTGGTTTGGTTTTTGTGCATATTTTTGGTTTGTATGTCATTGTTTTATTCTCTTTCTTTTTATTTATTTATTTATTTATTTGATCTGATTTGGTAGTTTATTTTTTATAGAAACTTTGGACTGTAGTTTGTTTTTTGTGCATGTTTTTATAGTTTAATTTAGTGGTTGTTTTTGGTAGGGACTTTAGACCATGGTTTATATTTGCGCATGTTTTTACCTTTTTGTAAGGACTTTGGATTATGGCTTGATTTTTGTGTGTATTTTTAGTTTTTATTTCATTGTTTTATTCTCTTTTTTATTTTTTGATTTAATTGATCTGATTTGGTGTTTTTTTTCAGTGTCTTTGGATTGTGAATTGTTTTTTGTGCATGTTTTTACAGCTTATTAATTGATCTAATTTAGTGTTTTTTTTTTTCCTTTTTGGCTCCTCAATTTTTTTCTTAACATTCGTTTTATTGCACCTTTATCCCTACAGCTACAGCACTTTGCTAACGCCGTCATTCAAGACAAGATTGTTGCCAAAAGGGTAATAATGTCTATTTTGTTTTGAAATAAAAAAAAAAAAAAGCTGTGACCTTGGCAACTAAGCCCTTCTGGTTCTTTCTTGAAGAAGTTGACGTGCTTGATTATATTATAGCTCATAATTAAAAATCTTTGGCATTATAGGATGATGAACTCAATCATTATGCTTCTGGTCAAAAGTACTTTTCCTTTCTTATGCTGATATAAGAAGTGAGTTTGAGAGTATGAATGCGATAAAAGGTAGCAAAAGAGAATACATGAAGGGCCACACTCTTTACTTATTTAAAAGGCATATCATTGGATGGAAAAGCTTTCCACTTTATGACTATGTGAGAGGTGCATGGTATAATTCTAGGGTGGGACCCTGGCATCTAGGTACTTGCACAATCATCTAATTGGAAGACCATTGTCATAAATGTGGAAATTTTGTTCTGAAGAATAAGGAAATTGGATTTGAAGCTCATTGTTCACAATTCAGTTTCCAGCAAATTGGGATGTATTGATTTGTAAGAGATTTGTTCACTGGATAGGGACTATCATCAGAAGATGTTGAAGCCCGACTGAAGTCTTTTGGCCCAAACATGCTGGAAGAGAAGCCAGTAAGCACCACAGTTTAGAAAAATATGTAGTTTCTAACATGATTAATGTTTGAAGCAAGTAGAAAGTCAATCAAAGTTGGAAATCAGAACAAAAGAGATAACTAGCTTGTCCCTTGACTACAAATCTCTGAGCACAATTCAGCTATGATTTGTTTTTGGACATTATAAAGTCAAATATGAATTCGATAATGAATTGAGCTCAGAAGTTTGTTAGGTCCCCCCACCACCCGTTTTTGACTCGATACTGTCCAATACAAATTGCTGGTGACTTATTTACTAAAATCCCGAATGGTTTTGTTCTAGGACTAATATTATGGTGTAGGATGGTCATCATGTTAAAGTGATTACCAACTTAAAATGCTACTTTTTTATTTTTATTTTTTAATGTAGAACAAATTTTTGAAATTTCTATGTTTTATGTGGAATCCCTTATCATGGGTTATGGAAGCTGCAACAATAATGGCAATTGTCTTTGCCAATGGCAGAGTAAGTAGGATATATCTTAGCATGCAATTTCACTTTAGTGTTATTTGTTTATTGTGATATATAACCTTCTTCTATGATTCTTTCTAAATGACATTCAAGGGCAAGGTCCTGACTGGTAGGACTTTGTAGGGATCATTTGCCTACTGCTAATCAATTCAACAATCAATTTTATTGAGGAGAATAATGAAAGGAATGTTGCAGCATCAATTATGGCTCGTTTAGCTCCTAAAACAAAAGTGTGCCACTCTGATTGATGCCTTCAGCTATGTGAGTAACTAAAAATGCTTTTAACATGGTCAAAATTTGTGTTCCTGTAGTTGGTTGCCCTATCATTTTATTTGGGGAATACCAGGCACTTTATCAATATCTCCTCCTCAGAAACTCTATTGAACTGAAGCATCTTGGAAACATATGAAGTCTTTCATTTTGCATTTTATGGTGTGTATATATATATATATATGATGGTATTTTGAAATCCTGGAAGCAAGCTACTTATTTCAAAATGAACTTGGTACGTGTGTATTTAGCATATCATTCTTAGATAGTGAGGGAGTTTATAAACTCCAAGGAAAATTCCATCCTAGCACCAAGATTGATGAGAACAAGTGAGCTTGTGTAATAATATTATGTTTCTTGCGCATAAAACATAATATTGCTGATAACGGCCTGATACTATGTTTTATGCTCCTGTGCATTGGGCTATTTACTGATGATTAATCTCATATATTCTTTTAATTTTCTTGTTGATTGTAAATTAACAACTAATTGAATACACGAACTTTTGTGCCCACATGCAAGGAGTCCATCAATTTTGTTGGTGAGGCAACAACAAAAATCTTGGAAATTTATTATTATCAAATTTTTCAATGTTAGGAATTATATATCATTAAATGAAACAAACACTAACTTGTATAAGCAAACACTAACCACATACTATGCATACGTGCCTTGCACGTAGCACCTTCAATTAGTCCTAGAAAATGTGTCTTCTAACTTGTCTGTCGCTTTCTGATATCTACGTATAGGCTGTTTCTTTCCCGGAGGTGGCACTAGCACCATAATGGTGCCTCCACGTGTTTTAGTCTCCAAAAGTTCTGGTGTCACGGCTTGGCTACCAAAGACTTGGTCTGTTTCGTTGATATTTTCCCTCAGACTCATATGGGTGCTCCAGAGTGACTAACTATCCTGTTATGATAGGTCTTACGAGCCTTGGCAACGGAATGACTTATTGGGGGTTCAACAGGAAAGAACGACGGATCAAGCCTCCGTGCCTTACCTATGTTGAATAAAATGACAAGAAAAAAAAAAATAATCCTGGGTTGATGAGGAACCCACCGCTTCAAACAAGTTTGAGAATAATGTCATTATTTTTCCATTCATCATCCTCTTACAAACTTATAGTCCTTGCGTCAATCAACTAACCAAAAATAAAGCATAATAAGTAAATTAAATGCTAATTGATTTATTCCAAAAGAGGACAATATTGCCAAACTAGAATATTTCCTAGGCTTGCTCGAAGTTGACTATGTTGGGCGCTCCTCCCATATTCGTAATGCACCTTGTTTGGACCAGTGGTCATTGCTTTCTTGAGATGAGTAAAAGCGTCGTTTGCTCTTTCATTCCAGCTAAAGGAATCCTTTTTAAGCAGTTGTGTAAGGGGGCTAGCAATTTGACCGTAATTACGAATAAATTCTCGATAGTAACCGGTCAAGCCAAAGAAGCCACGCAAAGCCTTAACAGTGGTGGGTCTAGGCCACCACGTCATTGCCACAACCTTTTCAAGATCCATTGCCACTCCATCTTCGGAAATGATGTGCCCCAAATAACTAATCTGGTTTTTTCCAAACTGGCACTTATCCATTCTCACAAATAATTGGTTAGATCTCAACGTGTTCAGCACCACCTGGAGGAGAGACCGATGGTCCTCCAACGTTCGACTATAAACAAGGATATCGTCAAAAAAGACTAACACATACCTCTATAAGTGTCGGCATCCCAGTTTGCGCTTGAGATCGTACGCAAACTGTGACGTCGGGGATGAGCATCACAGAGAAGTTCATCCCTCGTCTTCTCGAGTACTGGATTTTTTTTTTTTTTTTGATTTCGCAGCGGATAAAGATCAAACATTTTCTAAGTGTGTATCACATGGCTTAATACAATAACATTCCAAAATATTACATTACTGTTAATATAAACATAAGGATCCCTTACAAGTGTTTATTCTTCCAAAACAATGGAAGACCAAAATACATGCAATTAAATACAAAAGCTGCATGGAGGATCCCTAACTGCCACTTCCCAGAACAACGATTTCTTCTTAATCTTCTTGAAATTTGGGCTGTAACGGAGATGGTCCAACTCTAAGGCCGGTCCCACCTCACAACTCATCCTGGAGGATGACTCGTAAAGGTGACCCATGTAGAGGGAATCGTCCACGCCCAAAACTATATAACACCCAATAGGGCGTACGCCACATATATACGTAGCCAGAGGTAGTGACTCCACCGTCCAGAGGCTCAGATAGTCTATTGTCACTAGCTCGGAAGTAATGGGCTCAATCGGGCCCGTAGGGATCCGAGGCATCGTCTGTGGGGTTGTACTCGTCATGGTTGTCGTCACCTACGACTACTTCTATCATCCCAAAAGGGTGATAGTGGAGAAATAAACAGGAGGTGAGATTTCGGGAGAAATCTCAGTAAGCACATTTATATCATAACAAAAGCAATTTAAGCATACAATTAAATAAATAACAGACAGTCAATCATACTTAATACAATATGAGACTCATGACATCATGATATGCACATGCTCATGCTCATGCTCATGTCTTAAAATTTCTCTTTTTTTTTTTTCCATTTGTATTCTTTTCATATACTTGTTCGTACTCTCAAAAAACAAAACAATGGAGTTTTCTTTCAAAATTCCTCTTTCCACAAATACTTTTAATTTTTTTCTTATCTTAGGTGCCACTTATCATATCATATATAGTCCAAAAGCCCACTTTTGTCATGACCTCTGTTAGACACCTCATGGTTCCCTTACGCACCGTGTGTTCCTGCTAGTTACCGTAGCACCCGACGACCGTATCAAACCTAAGTAGCTACGTTTCGCGCCCTTTCGCTCTCTTCATCACTCGGCGATTGATCACTTACCGAGCAACTACAAACTTTTCTATATTGGTGAGGCCGAGGCCTACACCGTTCTGTAGGCACCCACTAGTTTTAGGTGCGACCACGCTCCGGACATCCTTTTGGAGTCATACATGGTCTGCCGACGGTTCTTTGTCGACCCAAGAGCTTTCACTCGACTTCAGTCACTCCTGAGTGAACAGGGAGTTCCACTGGGACACTACCCCTTCCCAGCCTTTGGGGTTCTTATAAAACTTTAATTAGTTTCTTTTCTTTTAAAAACATGTTGAAAACATAATTTTCGTGCTATATGCATGAGACGTGAGACTCATATTACGAAACATATGCAATAGGAGACGAACATGACGCTTACCCTACGTTAAGCTCTTTTAAACTTTTCGCACCTCATAATCCTACTCCTTCTTCCCAAAATGCTATTATGAGCCTCCAATGCACTCAAGGGTACTTGGCCCGTTCCCACTAGGTTGGGCCGAGACCCTCCGTTTACACTCTCCTAACTTTTTGTCTTCTAATTTCCTCCAAGCACTCTAGTTCAACTCCAATCTTTTAAATGTATTGTCCTAACCCTAAAACAAGGCTTGACCAAAGGTTCTAGGTTTCTTAATGTGTTATTTTATTTACTTTTTCTTCTAATATAATTCACTCAATAGTTTTAATGAAAACCTTCGATCATGATAATGTAACCATTTCATTCATATACATCTAATATCTCCAAAATTTTAAACATATCACCATGACATAGTATAGTAATCAAATCAATGATTTCCACCAAAGAAGTCTTTAAATCCAAAATATATGCATGCATAACTCAACATTTTCATCTCCAAAATTTTAAACATATATTTTCACCTTTACTCCACTTGTTGATCATACCGTATTCTCCTTTCATATCAAATATTCAAATTCTCCACATGAAATAATCTTTAATCTTAACAAGGTATTCAAACTTAGATATGGATTTTTACTACCAAATAAATAATACTAAGGCATCATCCAACTTTATGATAGTAAACCTTCAATCATGCATGCATTTCCTTCATTCCACTTCATGTCAAATAACTAACTAAACCACATATCATTTTAACTTCTCAACTTAGGAAATTAACATAACTTAAATATGGATTCTTACTAAACTAAACATGGCAAGTTTTTCCTCTAAAAGGTTTCATTTTTAGCATACATACAAAAGAAACAAACAAAACAACCAAATTCACACAAAGGTATACTAAGATTGCTAAAGGTAGGATAAGAATACACTTACCTCTTCAAAAACAATTCCTTCTCAAAATAATTGTTCTATCTCTTTTCTTCTAAGGATATAGTGAGGTTTAGAAGTTAGAAGAAAGTAGAACAAATGAAAGTTGAGGGAGAAGTGGTGCTTGGCCGAGAGGTAAAGAGAACAAACTTGTGTGTGTGTGTGTTTTAGAGTTGGCTAAGTGAGGGGTGGTCTCCTCAAGAGTTTCAGCCATACACTTCTTTATATGGGTCAAGGACATCTCACCATACCTTGATTTGAAAGACACAAGACTAGGCATGGGTGGTTGCATAGGAAAAGAAAACAATGATGGGAAATAGGGGAAAATGATCAACCGGATCCCTTTTGCCTTCCAAAGCTTCCACCGAAACCTCCTCCCCTCTCATGCCTCATTCTCTTGTCATCTCAACCCTATGACACACTCAAACATCCACTCTCAAGTCAATCCATAAGATTCCATGGCCTTACCTCTTGGAACAAGAGCTTGCATGAACTGGCCATGCCTTGGTTCCACATGGCATCCGAAATGCTCCCTCCCTCCATTCCTAGTTTGCTTCTATTCCAAACAATCTCCACTCATTCTTCTTACACCACCATACCTCTTACACACCTTACCTCATGTACTTTATTCCTTACACAAGTCTAAGGTATTCTTTTCACTAGATTTGCAAGCAATCTTAGGAAACTTTCAAGTGGTGCACACGGCAACCTACCCGGATCCTTCTTGCCTTTCTTCTTTCTTTTTCTTTTCCTTTTTCCTCATGACACCTCCCCTAACTTGTCCATCACCTTGTCACTTCCCTCTTACATGATCCCATGATGATCATTTGCCTAGATTGGAGAGAATAGCATGGGAAAAACCCCTAAGGGTTTCGGCAACTACCTAGTCCAAATACCCTCCCCATTCCTTCTCCTCCACTTTCCACTCCATTGCACAAGTGTCACTCCACTAAGCATGTCATGCATTAGTCAAGGTAAAATAGGCCATACCTTAGTACCTTCCAAAAATATTCCAATGATAGGAAAAATCCTTTCACAAGATTCTTCACTCAACCTCACCATTCACCCACTAATCAACTCTCACCTAATGGTAATTTCTCATTTCCACCTACTAGTTGTAGTTAACTTACTAGGGTTTTCCTATGGGTGACAAGTATCCCATGGGTAGGGTTTGGTAGGTCATGGGTCATCCTCATGGGCTTGTGGGTTTGTCATTCCTTCCTAGGCCCAATAGCTCATCCTAAGTTTCAAGTCCTAATCCTAAGCCCATTCCCCTTTTTCTCAGCTTTTAATATAATTAATCTAATTACTTGATTAACCACTCAATCAAAATAAATATTAAATTAAATAAAACGAAAAGAAAGTCTTGGGTCATCACATCCTCCCCTACTAAAAAGAAGATTTCATCCTCGAAATCAGTTTATGATTTAAAGATGTTAATAAAATTAATATACCTCTAACACTCGTGGCGATGGACTCCTCTGATGACGAATAAGATGTACCTCTTCCTCTTCGGTCACTGAATCTTGAGAAAAATAAAATATGGCATCTACAACCGGGTCGTAGTACATGTTCGTCCTCATTTCGTTCAACTTATGCATGATTTCCTCCTCGGTATCTATCTGAGGTATTCCTTCTTCCCATTGCCTTATACGATCATTGGAAGTGTCGGAAAAATCCAGTGGCTCTCCATTATGCTCGCTTATCTCACCTCGAATCAATCTCTTTAATTGTTTTCTTTCTGCTCTAATCCATTTTCTAGGTGGTTGTCGCTCTTCGTGTGGTCTAGCGCGACAAAAAACAGGCGCTCCTTCACGGTTCACATCCATGAGGTGGGTGTGGTGTTTCTCAAAATAATCTAGAGTTTTTAGTCTTTGTACTCTCATCCTTCTATGCTCTCTACGTAATATTCTTTGCCGGTTTTCTCTTCGCTCTCTTAATTGGGCTATTATGGCTACCGACATGCGTGGTCCTCCTCTTTCGAGCTATATCCTGGTTAAAGTTTCCATAAGTTACTATAGTAATCAAGCTTTGGCAACCAACAAATAATTAAGGCACCCACATAAAAAAATATTTACATACATGTGTTCATACATCATAACTAAGTTCAAACAAGAAAACAACAAGCACATCAATAATTTACAAATAGATGAGGATATTTGGCTCTCATATCGTCCTCCCGTTCCCACATTGCTTCTTGAAAAGTGGGGTTGTTCCACAACACCTTTACTAATGAAATTTTTCGATTCCTTAATTCCTGCTCTTTGCGATCGTCAATTCGGGTTGGCCATTCCTCATAAGTCAAGTTGGGACGTAACTCAATATTACTCGGGTCCATTATCGTCATGGGTCCTTCACCAAAACTTTTCTTTAAAGACGATACATGGAATACATTGTGGACTCCTTATAGGCTCACAGGCAAGTCCAATCGATAAGCTACTGCTCCAACTTTCTCAACAATTTCATAAGGTCCAACATAACGGGAACTTAATTTCCTTTTCTGCCAAACCGAGCTACTCCCTTCATTGGTGAGATCTTGATATACACCCAGTCGCCAATTGAGAAATCCAATGGTCTCCTTCGTCGATCCGCATAGCTCTTTTGCCTACTTTGGGTAGTTTTCATTCTATCTCGTATCACCGACTTTGTCCTAGTACAAGGGCGACCTACATTTTCTACCATACACTACTTCATATGGTGCCATCTGGATAGTAGCTTGAAAGCTATTATTGTAGGCAAGTTCGATTAAAGGTAGAAGACTTTCCCAATCGCCGCTTAAGTCTAATACACAGGCTCGCAACATATCTTCTAGGGTCTGAATGGTCCGTTTTGTCTAACCATCCGTCTGTGGGTGGTAGGCACTGCTAAACTTCATATTAGATCCCAACATTTTCTTTAAACTTTGCTAGAAACGAGATGTAAATCTAGGGTCTCGATCCGAAACAATTGTCTTAGGTACACCGTGCAAACGGACTATCTCCTTCATAGAAATCCTTGCCAGTTTTTCCATTGAATCTGTGTTCACTATAGGCAGGAAATGAGTGCTTTTGGTCAGTCTATCCACTATTACCCAGATGGTGTTCTTTCGGCTGACGTTCTCGAGAATCCGATTACGAAATCCATAGATACGTCCTCCCACTTCCATTCCGAAATCGGCAAAGGCTGCAACATTCCTGCTAGGCATTGATGCCCTGCCTTAACCAATTGGCACACTGAACATTTTGCTACAAACATAGCCATGTCCTTTTTAATACCTTCCACCAAAATTTTCCTTTTAGATCTTGATACATTTTGGTGCTCCCAGGGTGAGCTGTATAAGGAGTACAGTGCGCCTCCCTCATAAGTTTTTCCTTTAATTTTGGGTTGTCGGGTATTACTGTCCTCTTCTCAAAATATAGTGTTCTGTCATCTGATATTGTAAAGTGGGGTGATCCTTGCCCTTCTAACAGTTTCTATCGAATCTTTTCCAGCTTAGTATCCTTTCGCTGTTCTTCTCGAATTTCTTCTTCAGTCAACGAGACAATTTCTTGCGTTGCTGCCAATGTTGCTTCTCCAAGCAGATTCTTAATCATCATGTTTCGCATAACCGTTAATCATGATGGCTCTTCCGCTCGAGTCTTTCGACTCAAAGCATCTGTTACCATATTAGCTTTTCCAGGGTGGTACTTGATCTCGCACTAAAAGTCAATTATAGTCTCAATCCATCTCCTCTGCCTCATATTCAGATGCTTCTGACTAAACAAGTGCTTGAGACTCTTATAATCCGTATATATCTTGCATTCCTTGCCATACAAATAATGTCTCCAAATTTTTAATGCAAACACTACTGCTACTAATTCCAAGTCGTGAGTGGGGAAATTTCGTTCATGGTCCTTGAGCTGTCGATATGCATATGCAACTACTCGTCCCTCCTGCATTAACACACATCCTAAGCCCATCTTCGATGCATCACTGTATACTACGTAGGGCTTGTGAGGTTCTAGCAATGCTAATACAGGTGCCGAAGTTAATCTTCTCTTGAGTTCTTGGAAACTTTGCTCACACTGATCACTCCAGACATACTTGGCATTTTTCTTAGTCAAGGCTGTCAAAGGACTAGATAGCTTAGAAAACCCTTCCACAAACCTCCTGTAGTACCCCGCCAATCCAAGGAAACTTCGTATCTCGTGAGCATTTGTCGGTCTTTGCCATTCTATTACCGCCTTGATCTTGGCTGGATCTACGACTACACCCTGACTTGAAATTACGTGGCCCAAGAATTTAACCTCTCTAAGCCAAAACTCACACTTACTAAGTTTGGCGTATAACTGGTATTCTTGTAAAATACTCAACACAATCCTTAAATGGTCTTTGTGCTCTTCGTCATTTCGAGAATATATTAGAATATCATCGATGAATACCACGACGAAACTGTCTAAATATTGTCAAAAAATTTGATTCATTAAGTCCATGAATGCTGCCGAGGCATTCGTTAATCCAAAGGGCATAACCAGGAACTCAAAATGTCCATAACGGGTTTGAAAGGCTGTCTTCGGTATATCCTGCTCTTTAATCTTCAGCTGATGGTATTCTGATCTGAGATCAATCTTAGAAAGTACTGTTGCTCCTTGCAGCTGATCCAATAAGTCATTTATCCGCGGCAGTGGGTATTTGTTCTTGATAGTAACCTTGTTAAGTTCTCTGTAATCAATATACATCCGCATCGTTCCATCCTTCTTTTTCAAAAACAGGACAGGGGCTCCCCATGGCGATGAACTCGGTCTTATAAATCCCTTCTCCAATAGCTCTTCAATTTGCGCCTTTAGTTCCTTTAGTTCCGTTGGTGCCATTCGGTAGGGGGCTTTATGAACTGGGGCCGTAGCAGGTTCCAATTCAATGGCGAACTCGGTTTCACGGTTCGGGGATAATCCAGGCAGTTCATCAGAAAATACCCGAGGAAAATCTTTCACGATCGGGATATCTTCAATACTTTTGATACGCTCCAATGCATTTAAGGACATTAATAGAAACATTTCTGCTCCCCCTTTCAGACCTTTTGTTACCCTCTTTGCCGTCACGATAGAGGAAACAGAGTTGACTGTGTCCCCTCCATAACGCAGCTTCTCTTTCGCCAGGCAACTCAAAAATAATTTCTTTTTTTCGACAATCGATGTAGGCATAGTGATCAGACAACCAATCCATACCTATTATTATGTCAAACCCCAACAAGTATAAAATTATCAAATTGGCGATTAACTTTACGCCAGCAATTTCCAAAAGGCAGTTCTTCACTATCCGTTTACATCCAATCACTTTCCCGCCAGGAAGTGTTACCAACACTTTCTGTGCTAATGGTTCGACATCTAATTGACATCTCCAAACACAGTCATAGGAAACGAAAGATCTCGTCGCACCGGAATCAAACAAAGCATATATCACATTGCGCATCATAATAATTTCACCTATAAAAATTTTCCTATGGTCATCTTAAAAGAAATCAACTTATACTTTAAAATTTAGGCATTTAGGCAAGGTTGGAGTATTACCAGTAATAATACCAGCATTGATAGCCTTCTCCTCATCCACATCTACCTCTCTTGGGGCAATGGCATATACTTTGGCTTTTGTGGGGGTATTCGTCTTTCCTCCAGGTGCTGCAGCTCTGCCTGTAGTCATCTGAGGGCAGTCACACATCATGTGGCCCACTTGACCACACCGGAAGCAAGCTCCCGATGCCACTCGGCACTCACCTCTTTGTGGCCGTCCACAAGTTCTACAAGGTGGTGGCGATGTCGGTACTCCGGGCCCGCTCACTTTCCCTTTCCCCTTATCCGCAGGGAAAACATTCCTTCTCTTTCCCAGCATCTCTGCCCGAAGAGTAGGGAAAATTCCTCTTCTTATGCATCTGGGCTTGATTAATCAGGCTTCTCTGCTCCGTTTCAGCAATTTGCTGCCATATTCACCAATTCTTGAAAATTTTCATGCAGACCATCTTGGAACTTCTTCGCTCTCATTTTCTCTGTTACTACTAGTTGTGGAGCGAATCGAGTTAGTTCCATAAATTTCGCAGCGTATTGATCCACCGTCATGGTTCCTTGCGTCAATGTAGCAAACTCCAAAGCCTTCATCTACTTGATGGACTCAAGGAAGAAGCGATTGTCAAACTCGGTTTTAAAACGCTCCCAAGTAGGTGTTACGTTCTCCCCAAGCTCTTGTTTTAGGAGTTTCCTCTTTGTATCCCACCATAAACCAGCTTCTCCTTGCAATAGGTGACCAGCGTATTGTACCTTCTGCGTTTCAGTACACCCACTAATTTCGAAGGTCCGCTCTAAGTCCATAATCCAACGGTCCGCTTTCATAGCTCCTTCGGTCCCCATGAAGTTCGGGTACTGATAGACCAGAAATTTCTCATCAGAACATCCCGACGCTCCTCCTCCCATATTTGGATGGCATCAACTTTACTCCATCTGGTTTTTCACTAATTCAGTCATCTGGCGAATAGCCTCGGCTATCACCTATCCTCCATCTAACGGGACATTCGAAATCTCTTATGGTGAGGCTTCAGGTCTCGAAGTAGTATCACGACGCCTCTCAAAGTAGTATCACGACGCCTACCTCCAGCCATAGTCTCCTGAAAAGCACAAAATTCCTTTATGAGTTACCCTAACTCTTACGCTTTTGCTTCTCATAACTTTCAGCGTCAAACATCTGAACGGATATCATTTCCAATTGACTATTCTAAGCACGCAAACCTACAACTCTCAAAAGATCATAGCCTACGTCATGCGATTCTTCTTCTTAGGACTTGTAGTTTCTTACCCAAAGACTTAACTGCTCTGATACCACTGCTGTCGGTGCCCCAGCTTGCGCTTGGGATCGTACGCAAATTGTAACGTCGGGGATGAGCATCACAGGGAAGTTCACCCCTCGTCTTATCGCGTACTAGATTTTTTTTTTTTTTTTTTGATTTTCGCAGTGGATAAAGGACAAACCTTTTCTAAGCATGTATCACATGGCTTAATACAATATCCCAAAATATTACATTACTGTTAATATAAACATGAGGATCCCTTACAAGTATTCATTCTTCCAAAACAACGGAAGACCAAAATACATGCAATTAAATACAAAAGTTGCATGGAGGATCCCCAGCTGTCACTTCCTAGTACAACGGTTTCTTCTTAATCTTCTTGAAGTTTGGGCCGTAACAGAGACGGTCCAACTCCAAGGCCGATCCCACCTCGCAACTCATCCCAGAGGATGATTCGTAAAGGCGACCCATGTGGAGGGAATCGTCCACGCCTAGAACTATACAACACC
This sequence comes from Platycarya longipes, assembly GCA_036559045.1. Lineage (NCBI taxonomy): Eukaryota > Viridiplantae > Streptophyta > Magnoliopsida > Fagales > Juglandaceae > Platycarya > Platycarya longipes. The sequence continues at coordinate 27,969,585 of CM071803.1, read as the reverse complement.
CGATAGGGCGTACGCCACATATATACGTAGCCAGAGGTAGTGACTCCGCTGCCTAGCGGCTCAGATAGTCTAGAGTCACTAGCTCAGAAGTAATAGGCTCAGTCGGGCCCGTGGGGGTCCGAGGCATCGTCTGTGGGGTTGTACTCATCATGGTTGTCATCACCTGCGACTACTTCAATCATCCCAAAAGGGTGATAGTGGAGAAATAAACAGGGGATGAGATTTTGGGAGAAATCTCAGTAAGCACAATCATAACAAAAGTAATTTAAGCATACAGTTAAATGAATAACAGACAGTCAATCATACTTAATACAATATGAGACTCATGACTTCACGATATGCACATGCTCATGCTCATGCTCATGCTCATGTCTTAAAATTTCTCTTTTTTTTTCGATTTGTATTCTTTTCATATACTTGTTCGTACTCTCAGAAAACAAAACAATGGAGTTTTCTTTCAAAATTCCTCTTTCCACAAATACTTTTCATTTTTTTCTTATCTTAGACGCCACTTATCATATCATATATGGCCCAAAAGCCCATCTTTTGTCATGACCTCTGTTGGACACCTCACGATTCTCCTATGCACCGTGTGTTCCTACTAGTTACCGTAGCACCCGGCGACCGTATCAAACCTAAGTAGCTACGTTTCGTGCCCTCTCGCGCTCTTCATTACTCGGCGATTAATCACTCACCGAGCAACTACAAACTTTTCTATATCAGTGAGGCAGAGGCCCACACCGTTCTGTAGGCACCCACTAACTTTAGGTGTGACCACGCTCCGAACATCCTTTTAGAGTCAGACATGGTCTGTCGATGGTTCTTTGTCGACCTAGGGGCTTTCACTCGACTTTAGTCATTCCTAAGTGAATACGGAATTCCACTAGGACACTATCCCGTTCCAGCCTTTGGGGTTCTTATAAAACTTTAATTAGTTTCTTTTCTTTCAAAAACATGTTGAAAACATGATTTTCATGCTATATGCATGAGACGTGAGACTTATGTCACAAAATATATGCAATAGGTGACAAACATGACGCTTACCCTACGTTAAGCTCTTTTAAACTTTTCGCACCTCATAATCCTACTCCTTTTCTTCCCAAAATGCTATAATGGGCCTCCAATGTACTTAGGGGTATCAGCCCCTTCCCACTAGGGTTGGGCCGAGATCCTACCTTTACATTCTCTTAGTTTTTTGTCTTCTAATTTCCTCCAAGCACTCTAGTTCAACTCCAATCTTTTAAATGTATTATCCTAAGCCTAAAACATGGCTTGGACGAAGGTTCTAAATTTCTTAATGTGTTATTTTATTCACTTTTTCTTTTAAGATAATTCGCTCAATAATTTTAATGAAAACCTTCAATCATGATAATGTAACCATTTCATTCATATGCATCTAATGTCTCCAAAATTTTAAACATATCACCATGACATAGTATAATAATTAAATCAATGATTTCCACCAAAGAAGTCTTTAAATCCAAAATATATGCATGCATAACTCAACATTTTCATCTCCAAAATTTTAAACATATATTTTCACTTTTACTCCACTTGTTAATCATACCGTATTCTCCTTTCATATCAAATATTCAAATTCTCTACATGAAATAATCTTTAATCTTAACAAGGTATTCAAACCTAGACATGGATTTTTACTACTAAATAAATAATACTAAGGCATCATCCAACTTTATTCTAGTAAACCTTCAATCATGCATGCATTTCCTTCATTCCACTTCATGTCAAATAACTAACTAAACCACATATCATTTTAACTTCTCAACTTGGGAAATTAACATAACTTAAACATGGATTCTTACTAAACTAAACATGGCAAGTTTTTCCTCTAAAGGGTTTCATTTTCAACATACATACAAAAGAAACAAACAAACCAACCAAATTCACTCAAAGGTATACTAAAATTGCTAAAGGTAGGATAAGAATGCACTTACCTCTTCAAAAGCAATTCCTTCTCAAAATAATTGTTCTAGCTCTTTTCTTCTAAGGATATAGTGAGGTTTAGAAGTTAGAAGAAAGTAGAACAAATGAAAGTTAAGGGAGAAGTGGTGCTTGGCCGAGAGGTAGAGAGAAAGTACTTGTGTGTGTGTGTGTTTGTGAGTTGGCTAAGCAAGAGGTGGTCTCCTCAAGAGTTTCGGCCATACACTTCTTTCTATGGGTCAAGTACATCTCACCATACCTTGATTTGAAAAACACAAGACTAGGCATGGGTGGTTGCATAGGAAAAGAAAACAATGATGGGAAATGGGGGAAAGTGATCAGCCAGATCCCCTTTGCCTTCCAAAGCTTCCACCGAAACCTCCTCCCCTCTCATGCCTCATTCTCTTGTCATCTCAACCCTATGATACACTTAACCATCCACTCTCAAGTCAATCCATAAGATTCCATGGCCTTACCTCTTGGAACAAGAGCTTGCATGAACTGGCCATGCCTTGGTTCCACATGGCATCCGAAATGCTCCCTCCCTCCATTCCTAGTTTGCTTCTATTTCAAACAATCTCCACTCATTCCTCTTACACCACCATACCTCTTACACACCTTACCTCATGTACATTATTCCTTACACAAGTTTAAGGTATTGTTTTAACTAGATTTGCAAGCAATCCTAGGAAACTCCCAAGTGGTGCACACGGCAACCTACCCGGATCCTTCTTGCCTTTCTTCTTTCTTTTTCTTTTCCTTTTTCCTCATGACACCTCCCTTACTTGTCCATCACCTTGTCACTTCCCTCTTACATGATCCCATGATGATCATTTGCCTAGATTTGAGAGAATAGCATGGGAAAAACCCCTAAGGGTTTCGGCAACTACCTAGTCCGAATGCCCTCCCCATTCCTTCTCCTCCACTTTCCACTCCATTGCACAAGTGTCACTCCACTAAGCATGTCATGCACTAGTCAAGGTAAAATAGGCCATACCTTAGTACTTTCCAAAAATATTCCAATGATAGGAAAAATCCTTTCACAAGATTCTTCACTCAACCTCACCATTCACCCACTAGTCAACTCTCACTTAATGGTAATTTCTCATTTCCACCTACTAGTTGTAGTTGACTTACTAGGATTTTTCTATGGGTAACAAGTGTCCCTTGGGTAGGATTTGGTGGGTCATGGGTCATCCTCATGGGCTTGTGGACTTGCCATTCCTTCCTAAGCCCAATAGCTCATCCTAAGTCTCAAGTCCTAATCCTAAGCCCATTCCCCTTTTTCTCACCTTTCAATATAATTGATCTAATTACTCGATTAACCACTCACTCAAAATAAATATTAAATTAAATAATACGAAAAGAAAGTCTCGGGTCGTCACAGTAAGGCAGACTTGAAAACCACATTTATGAAAGATTGGAAGGTCGATGGGATATTGGTGAGTCCGAACGGCATCACAGGAAATTCATAATGACCATGATGTGTCTGGAATGTTGTTTTCTCCACATCTTCGGTGTACATTTTTATTAGTTGATACCCAAAGCGAATGTCTAGTTTGGAAAAATATTTTGCTCCATTTAACTCATCGAACAACTCATCAATGATGGGTATCGAAAACTTATCTTTTATCGTAATTTGGTTAAGAGCTTGGTAATCAACACAAAGATGCCAAGAGCCGTCTTTTTTTTTTAACCATCAATACCGGCGACGAGCATGGGCTGGTGCTTGGTCTTACCACCCCTGCTTGCAATAGTCCAGATATCATTTTCTCAAATTTCCCCTTCATATAATGTGGACAGCGATAAGGTCGTACATTAATAGGTCCGCACCCAGGCTTCAAGGGAGTGTGGTGATTGTGTGAGCAATCTGGAGGTAGTCCCACTGGTTCCGAAAATATGTCCTTATACTCCAGCAATATCTTTTCCAATTCTTTGCTCACATTTTTGGAACCTGCAATATTAACACCCACATTAAAAAAAAAAAGATTTCAGTAACCTTGTTTGGCCCCTTGTGCACCGTGGGAAGTAATTGGCAGAGGAACCCCAATTTGTTTCTATATAATTCCCTCCCCACTTCTCCTTCTTCAACCACCTTGTGTCTTGGACCCCTTATTCCCTTCAACTCCACCTGTCTCCCATTATACTTGAAACTCATGGCAAGTTTTGCAAAGTCCTACTAGATTGGACCAAGCATACACAACCATTGGGTGCCTAGAACTACATCACATCCTTCAATAGCAAACAAGAAAAAATCAATAGAAAATTGGTTGCCTTGGAACCATACCTCTATATTGCTACTACATCCTTCACAGTCAAGCCTGTCTCCGCTTGCCACCATCACTTTCATCCCTTGTATCGGTTGCAGAACCAACCCCATCTTCTTTGCAGAAGCCACATTCAAAAAATTATTGGTGTTGCCCGTATCTAAAAGGATGGTGATAATGTACCCCATGATTGCTCCTCTCACCCTCATTGTTTGAGGTGGTGTCGATCCCAGCATGGCATGTAAATAAATCATTAGCTCCTCGTCAGATTTGTAATGCTTCCCATCCCCCTCTGTTGTCTCCATCATCATCGTGCGTATATATACCTTTGATTAGAAACAATTTCTTGCATCGATGGCCCAGCGTGAATGGGTCGTCACAATTAAAACAGAGACCTTTCTTCCTCCTTTCTTGCATCTAGCTTGGATTGAGGTGACGAATTACTAGGGTCTTTGTTCTTGACAAATTTGTTGAAGGCATAGGAAGAGGTGTTGGTTCCACTGCAGCTTGTCTCCCACTCTCCATTTGTAGGGGTTTCTTCATAATCTTTGCTTCAAAGAGTCTCGCCAATCCAATTGCATCTGTAATAGATGCAAGCCGAGAGGCTTGCACATCCGTATGCAATGGTTCCTTGAGTCCACTAACGAAGCACCCCAATTGATGAGTAGGGGCTAATTCTCCAACACGAACGACTCAGTAATTGTTCAAACTTCAGTTGATAATCACGAGCCGTCCCAATTTGCTATAGCTTGCTCACTGCACCAAAATGGTCTTCGAACATGGTTGGCCCATACCGTGTTCAGAGTCCCTTTTTTAACACTTCCCAGGAAATAATCTCTTCTGTATCTTTGAATAATTGGTACAACATCTGCACCTCTCCCTCTAGGTGATATACCGCCAACGGTAATTTTTCAGTCTCATCCGTTTTTTGATAATCGAAAAATCGTTCCACACAATAAATCCAACTGGTTGGATCATCCAACCCATTGTACCTTGGAAAGTCCAACTTGGCTAGTTTCGAAACTGCCGAGTTATTCCCTCCATGGTTCCTGCCTTGTCTATTTCTTGAACCAGAGCCTTCATCTTCTCCTGAACTCTTGTCGACTATGTAGTCAACCTTTGTGCTAGTCTCTTCGAATTTTATCATAAGTCACTCCATAATGTTGGGATCCACCATCTATTGTTCTAAACTCTCAATCTTGGGATTTGGACTTCTCGACTGCTTTGGACTTTGGAAGAAACAATCAAGCAGAATTGAGGGCTCTTCTTCTTGGTTTGACATATTGCAAGGAGCTTGGTATTAGAAAGGTTGAAGTGGAAATGGATTTTTTTTTTGTGGTGTCTTGGGTTCATAGGAAGAGATGTGGGATATGGTATCTTGAAGATTTTTGGGATGAAATCCAAGAATTGATGGGTGAATTGCAAGTGACAGTGAAGCATGTTTTCAAGGAATCAAATGTAGCTGCTAATTTTTTGGCAAGGATGCAATTGTCTGATTACTAGAAAATTTTTGAAAAAATTCCACATAACTTAAAGGGAATTCTAAAGGTGGAGAGGTTAGGCTTGTCGATGTTGAGATTCTCTAAGTAATGTCTTGGTTTATTTGCATTACTATTGGTTTTTTTTTTAGATGGAGTTATTTACATTCTTTGGCTGTCTAACGTTGTTATCACTAGGCATGTTTAGAATTGGTTTAAGATTATGGTTGTTTAGTTTTTTTGGGTTATGTTGGGATGGTTTCTTTTTTTTTTTGGTTTGGTTTTTGTATATCCCAAGATAGTGATTTGTTTATTATGGTTTTCATCCACCATAAGTAATGGTTCTTAATAAACTTAGGGAAGGGCTACTATTGGACATTTGGTTGCCGACAAAAAAAAAAATTATTTAAACTTAATTATTTTACATCTTTATTATTTTTATTATAAAGAATGATTAGAAATTTTAAATCATATATATAATATAAATTATAATTTATATAAAATAATATTATATTATAATTTGTAAACATGGTTCATGAAGTAGGTTTACTAATATTATAATATTATATTATAATTTGCATCTTATATAATATATATAATTTTATATAATTTATATAATTTGTGTTGTTTAATCTGAATCTTGGGTAAAATTTACAGATGATGGGGGAATAGTAATGTCAATCATAAGGAGATTGAGCTGAGTTTGAAATTAGGTGTTGGTTTCAATTTAGGAACCCATTCAAACTATAAATGAGCGATAGTCTAAACGGATTCGAGTTAAGGGAGAGTTTCAGATAATAACTCTTGGGAGGCTAATAGTTTTAAATTTGGCTAGATTCTAATTTATAGTGTTTAATTTAAGAGTCTGAATCAGGAGACTAAATTTCAAGAATCACATTATTTCATAATTCAGATGGACGGGCAAATAGAGTTATATTTCATAGAAAAATAAAGAAATTTAACGAAATATAAAAAAATTTGTTAAGTGGCCGTTAAATAGTCACTTATTATAATAGAAAGATATGTCAAGAAATAAATGTAGCTTGCAATATATCATAATATTATAGAGAAACTTGTATTTCTTTCCAAGATAAACAAGAAAATTACATGGAAAAAATATAAAGATATTTGTATATGATTTAGCCAATCATTCATCAATCCTTAGCTATGGGAATGGGGTTAATAAACATCATTAACACACGGTCCTTAGTCTCATGATTTTCAATGCCATGCCCATCTCCATGCTGGAACATGAATTGAGACGTCCTTGCAATGTTGGTTGCAATCTCATTATATGTTTCAGAGAATAGAGAACTTGCATTCATACGATTTCCATTCATTGTCTTCCATGCTGCACTAATCAAGGACCTCAAGTATTGATGGGCATCTTCCTCACTAGCATCTGTGTTGTTCATGTAGCATTGGATTGATTTAGGATTATCCCCCCCTCTTTAACTCGTCCTAGTTTACAAAGCTCATAAAAACTTGTTATCCTATTTTCATGTGTAGTAGCCCAATAAATATTGACAAAGAAGTAGTGTAGTATGTTTTGCAAACCGTAGATGTTCCAAGATCATCTGCAAGTCGCACAATCAATGACGACAAACGAATTACATCGAGATACTCTTCCAATGAATCTAAGGCTTCCTTTGCTATGGGATTTGTGACAAAAAAAAAACAACAATGCATCAATATTGTTGCTATTGTTATTGTCATCCATCTACATTCAAGGTATTCTTGAAGGCTTGGTGTAAATCCGTTATAAAACCATTTTGCCTCCAACAAATAAGATTTACATATATCTACCCACTAAAACAATTGTTGCGAATCAATGAATTAGAAGAGTTACAATAGATAATAAGTATAATGGTAAATAGTTATGAATAATAAAGTCTGGGCCTTACCGACTTTCTCATGTACCAAAAGCTGTTGCATCCCTTTTATTTGAGAGTGTCAAAAGCCATTTCATTAATCTTGTTGTAGATAGAAAGGAAGCAGATTTTCATATGATAAGGAAGTCGATTTCATTGACATCCCATCTAGATCACTTGAACAAAATATATGTAAGTATTTGCATCAAAGATAAGCAGCCATATTTGAAGTATTTGAGGTGTCCTGCTATTAATACAAACCTTTCAATGGCATCCTGAAGAGCTCAAGTTCTTCTAAAGTGCCATAGACATCATAAACATCATCTATTTATTGTCAACAATGCACCAAGCTTTTCTAACATTCTCCTTTCATGTCCAAATTGAGGCTAAAATAACGCTCCTGTAGCCCAAAGGAAAATTCCCAACGCTCTATCCCTTGCAAAGCTCAAATTTTCAAGGCCAGTGCTCCTCAACCACCTTTTTTAGTAGCCAAGAAAATAATATAAGTTTCAGAATTACTAGAACATATATTGCATTTTCTTTCCTCTCTAATCTAATATATATCAAGGAAGGGGATGTTTGGCAAACATGATAATTCTCAAAAAACAAATTCCAAATGTCATTCAAATATAAAGTACTTTTCAATTACAAATTTTTAATCTCTTGATCATATCATTGCCAAATCAATATTCAAAAACAAAAATCAATATAACTTTTACAAATTTCAAAATAAAAACTATATTCAAAATTTTTATTCAAACAATTATTAACTTTATAATATTTTCTTTCAACTTTTTTTGTCTTCTTTCACAAAAATCTTATAAAACATCTTCACTCAAATCATTTCGCCACTATTTACAATTTCTAAAATACTCCAAGTATTTAACCATGCCCTAAATCTCATAGCTTTTGAGGCTAACATCCAAGTTATAAAATGAAAATAAACATGTCTTTTTACCTTGACACTTCTTTTAGATCTTCTTGGTGGATTGCTTGTACCATATTAAAATCCAGTTCGGCAAGCTCAAGCAAGATAGGGTTCATCTCTTCTCTACTTCTATATGTATCAATGAACCACCATGCTTCCAACCTTATCACTCTCCAATGCAGTGGAAGCTCCAAGGCATGGTTCACAATCATACAAAAATGTTGATCTTTGCTTTGATCAATATGCTCTTTAAGATGTTTGGTTGCAAAATCTCTTGCTTCCTCCAAAATGCTTTTGCCTTCTCTCAAGTAGAACGAGGCTTCATACAAAGCCAACATTCCTTCAATATCAACACATAGACTTTCTTTGAAATTTCCCTTTTCATTGAAGAAATGTTTGAAAGTCTTACTACAAGAAAATAGGGCAAATGTGACACTTCAATTACAACAAAACAGAGTAGATATGATACTTTAGTACCACATCAACTCTATTTTATCGCAACTGAAGTGCCACATCTACCCTGTTTTCTTGTAGTGTCTCTACAATAAACAATGCTCACCAATTGTTAAATATAAACGAGAGGTTATGAATATGAGGTTTATTTTTGTCAAAGCATTACCAGTATGTGTTTACCTTGAGGTACATCATTTCTGTGTTGTCTCAGGAGCCTAAACTCAACAGATGTGGCATATAAACTCTTCTTCTCACAAATAGCACAATAATGATGAGTACTGTGTTTATTTTTCAATATCCTCCTTATTTCGTCCTCAAAGTGGTAAGAGACTCCAAGCCTTTGCAAAGTGTCAATAAGCTCAAGTTGATTCATAGGATCCACCACTTTGTGAAACAGCATTGTTACTTCTTCCTTCAACTTATCAATCTTTTGGGTGAATAACTCCCTATACAAGTTGAACCAATTCTTGAATAAAACCAACAACAATTATAAAAACTATTTAGATAGCCAATAAAAATAGAAATCGCACACTCTACCATGTATTCGCTTCTTATTGATTGGATGTAATCATAATCCTAAATAGTAGGATGGTAATTTGCTGATCGTCGGACAACAGTAGAGTCAGTACTTGAGTTTTCTTCATGAGCCATTCTTTCGAAAGGATGAGATACATCGCCACCTTTTCCTCTTGTTAAAGCTGAGACAGCTCTTTTAGGTGGAGCAATGTAGGGAGGTTACAATTTCGGATTGATTCAATAATGCTATGATATTGCATTGTGTGAGCCATTAGTGAAGCTTTGCTTTCTGTTCATATGGATTACTGTGGAACATATGCTTAAGCGGCCTTCTACCATATGACCTATTTATATTGATCTTCGGTGCCTATAATCTCTTTGTGACGATATTAATAAAGGCACATCATGACTCATGCACAAATTTCAAAGAATCTTATATATATCTATATCATAATATTTTGTTTTATTTGGTGGTCTTATAACAGTTTTGTCGAGGGATTCAAGCTAACTAATGTGGGTTGGCAGGCGCTAATATGTAGTGTTAGTTGAAAAAAAGTTGTCAAAGAGTTTTTTTAATTAAATCAATTGGATCGGTGTCTAAAATCTTGTTGTTTGTATATCATTCGTATCAAGTTTTTAGATGGTGGAATAAAATTTACTGACAAACTCACTACAAAAAATAAGGATTTTTTGCAACACTTGGAATTCACTACAAAAAGTCCCAAAATTGCCGCAAATAAATATCTACAACAGTTTTTATGGCGCCAGACTTTCGACACAAAAGATGGGGCGGCTAAAATTTTAAAGCTACATTTTTTCAAATATGCCGCTATTATTTTTTATTTTCGGCTAGTTAAATGTAGCGACCCCAAATTTCCAATACTTTGCTTTTATTTAATTAAATAAGTAGAGTTTGGTAACTTAGGCAATTTAGTGGATAAATCCTTAAAAGATGAGCTTAGAAGTTGAAGGCCCTAAGGCCATAATAAAAGCTTTGGACCTAAGTGGGGAGGATAAGCCCATAGGTCCATGAAAGGAAGTCCAATAGTCAACCCAAGCCCATGCTTGATGACACATGTCAAACTAGGGAAAGTTTAGTAAGTTAAACCAAGACTAGTAGTTGAAAGAAGGAAAATACTAGTAGGTGAGAAAGTTGACTAGTTGTTTTGGTTGGAAAAAGGAAAGAGAAGACTAAGATGGAATCTTCACATCTTTTCCTACCTAGATAGACGTGTGAGGCATAGGATTTTTGTCAAATAAGATCATCATAGGATCCTACTATATCTGGACAAATGATGAGGCAAGATTTGAGAAGATTTGAAATTGAGAAATGAGAGAGAGGTTCGGTGGGAGCTATGGCCGAATGCCTTAGGATTTTCTCATCAATATATTTTCTAAATCTAGATGGAATGGAGATGTGGGATTTGTGTAAGACTAGATAAGACTTGATGTGTAAGAGGGTGTAAGAGAAGGATGACATGAGATGTGGACTGATGGACAAAAAGGTGAGAGGAAGAAAATTGAGGGGTATGGTGTAGCCGACTCCCCCCTCCCTTCTTTGATATCCTTTTTGCTACCAAATTTAGGCTATGAATTTGTGTAAGAGTGATAGGACAAGTATGTCTAAGAGATGAAGTGATTAGTTGATTGATGGAGCATGTGACAAGAGGAAAATGAGAGTAGGAAGAAGAAAGGGTTTGGATGAGGCAAGGGGTCCGAACCCCACTTGTGCATTCTCCCAAAAAGTGATCCTCAAATCCCTTGGAAAGACCTATGAGATGATAGTTGGAGAGACAAGAAGTGATGTGAGATGATGGAAAGGGGTTGGAACCCTTGAGAGAGAGGCCGGCCATGTGGAGAGAAAGAAGAAACAAAATCTTCAACCTAGAATGAACTAGATTAGGTTTGATGTCATCAAGTGATGGGGTCACTCAAAGGTCTTTCAAGCCCATCACATGTCACCCAAACTTAAGGGAATGAGTGACCTAGAGCCTATGTGAGTACCTTGGCCGAATGGCCTTGCTTCCCCACCCATTTGGTTTGCTTCACTCGAACACACACACACCCACTCACCCTTCACCTCACGGTAACTCACTCCCCATTTCTTCCACTTTGCTTCACTTCACTCTACCACCTAAACGCCTAAACCCTCCAAACTTAGAAGAAGAGGAGGCTAGTGGTTTTGGAAGGAAGAAATCCTAGAAGAGGTAAGTAACTTGGTTACTTTAAGTTAAACCCAGAAGTGTAAGGAAGAACACTTCCTATGTTCATGCTTTCTAAAAGAAATCTCTTTTTGAAAATGGTGTGTTCTTAGCATATTCTAATAAAATATTTCTCTTATTTTCAGAACTCATATAAGCTAGCTAGGGGAATTGTAAGTATATCCCCATTTTGCCTTTAGCATCTCTAGTATATTTTGGAGTGAATGTGTTTGAATATGCTTGTATATACTTGTATTGTTTGGTTTCTTACCTTATATGATATGATGAAGTTTTTTGGGTAGAATTGCTTTTTGGTTAGAATCCATGTTTAGAACCCGTGTTCTTTCTTAAATAGAGGGTTATAATGTGTAGATGATCTTAGTGGTTTTGTTGAGGAAAGCATGTAAGCATGATTATGTTAAATTTGTTGAATGATGGGTAATGTGGGATGTACATATATCATTTGAAGAAGTATCTTGATTCTAGTAGCAAATATCTTGCCTATTGAAATGCCATGCTAGGATGAATATCTATAAAGTGTTAGTGGAATTTAGTTATATTATTCTTGGAAGATCTTATTGTTATTATTGATTGATGGTTGCTAAAGAAATGCATGCTTGTGGAGTTTCGATTTGGAGGATTTCTTGGAGTGGAAATCTTGAGGTTTTATTTCCCTTTCATTAAATATTTGTGTTAGGATATTTTGGAGAAGTAGAAACATAAGGAGTGGGAGAATGATATGTATAGGTTCGGTTTCACCTAGAGTACTCAAGTAGGACACTAGTTTTGATGAGTTAAGGAAAGAAACACTAAACCTAAGGGCTATAGGGTTTCGGGCTGCCCACTTGTAAGGTTAGAAAAATTATTTTAAACATTAAACTAGGGCTAGAGAGTGAAAGGAAGATGAATGGAGGAAGAAAACACCAAGTGGAGACAATGTGTGTCTCGGCCCAAACCTTAAGGGTGGAAGCAACTAAATGTATGTACTCGTTCAAGTGTTTTCGCATGAGTAATGAGTTAATGAGATAGGGGTTTCGTGAGGAAACAACTAAATGTATGTACTCGAGCTCGCCTCGAGTTTTGCATCACAAAGTTGGAAGTTGCATGTCCCATGCATAAGCACGAAAACCCATGTTTTGAGTCAAACACGTTTTCGAAATAAATGAATTAAAGTTTTAGAAGAACCCCAAAGGCTGGGACTGGGAAGTGTCCCAATAGAACTCTCTATTCACTCAAGAGTGACTAAATTGAGTGAAAACTCCTGGGTCAACAAAGAACAGTCGGCGGACCATGTATGGCTCCGAAAGGTGTCCAGAGCGTGGTCGCATCTAATGCTAGTGGGTGCCATAAAAGCAGTGTTGGCCCCAGCCTCACCATATGAAAAGTTTGTAGTTGCTCGGAGAGAAATCCCCGAGTGACGAAAAGCGCGAAAGGGTGTGAAACGTATTCACCCAGGTTGACTTGGTCGCCGGGTGTGACGGTAACTAGCGGGGAGCACACGGTGCATAGGGGAACCGTGAGGTGTCCAAAAATATGAAATCATGACGAAAAGAAAAGGGCTTTCGGGCCATATATGATATGATATGATAAGTGGCGCCTAAGATAAGAAAAGACAAAAAGTTTCTGAACAAAATGTCTCTTTGAAAGAATATGCATTAAAGAAGTTTTGCTACGTGATTTTGAACAAGTATTCATTAGAAATTGAAAAAAAGATGAGATAGATGAATTTTTGTCACGAGCATGTGCATCGGTCCCAGCATGAGTCCCATGTTACTGTATACGAATGTATTTGCTTGTTATTCACTTAACCATATGCCTGAAATGCTTTCGTTAAAATGTTGATATACTTGCTGAGATCTCTCCTAAAATCTCACCCATCTCTATGTCCTTACTATCCTTCCCTCTTGGGAATGATAGAAGTAATTGCAGGTGACGATGGCTCGACCGAGTACAACCCCCTTGATAATACCTCAGATCCTCAGGGACCCGATTGAGTCCGCCCTCAACGGGCCAGTGACTCTGAACCTTCCGGGTTAGTGGGAGGTAGAGTCACTGAAGATGGGGATGTACAGTTCAGTAGGTCTACACCCTACAGGGTGTTGTTTAGTGTTAGGTGCAGATGAGTCCCTCCACTTGGGACGCGTTTTTGGATCGCTCTCTAGGGCGATATGTGAGGTAGGGCCTAGCTTAGACATGGATCGGCTTCGTTGTGGCCTGAACCTTAAGAAGATAAAGAAGGAGCCCGTCTATTGAACCTTATGGGTAGTGTTAAGACCCACTTTATTTTGTGACGCCCTTTATTTATGTATTTGGTAAAGCCTTCCCGCTTGTGGGAAGTGCTATTTTGATTTTCTGGACAAAGTTATGTAAATTTTGAAATTTGGGCTATGTATGATATTTGTTTTGGGATCCATAGCGTAACCAAGTGATGCATATTATAGAAGGCTTGACCTTTTTCTTTCGCTGCGAGAATCTTTTTGACGTTAAAAAAAAAATGTACACATATGATATGACGAAGGGTGAACTTCCTTGCGTCGCTCATCCCCAACGCTTCTATTCACGTGCAATCCCAAGCGTGGATTGGGGCGTCGACAGCGGTGGTATCAGAGCAGTTAAGTCTCTGGGTAAAAACCACAGGTCCTAGGAAAAGAAACCACATGGTATAGGATATAACCTTTTAGTATTAAGCTTGACAAGTTTCGAAGGACGGGTTGAGAATGATGATAGTTACTATGACGATATGAATAAAATACTAGAGTTTGGGTAACTCACGTGTAAATTCTGTGCTTCCAGGAGAAATATGGCAGGAGGGAAGCGAGATGCTCCTACCCCAAAGCCCAGGGCACCCTTAAGAGGAGACGATCTAAATCCTGGCAATCCTATGATGGGAGAGATGCCACTGATTACTCCCCCTAAAATCGAAGAAAGGGAAGCACGGAATACCCCAATGGACGGAGGACAGGTCATAGCTGAGGCGATTCGTCAGATGACATCATTAGTAAAAACCTAGATGGAACAAGGCAAATGCCATCCACATACCGGTGGAACGTGGGGTTGTTCTTACGAAAAATTCATAGTCTACCGATATCCGAACTTCGTGGGAACGGAGTGAGCTATGAAAGCAAATAGATGGATTATGGACTTGGAACGTACCTTCAAGATCAGATGATGTATGGAAACCCAGAAAGTACAATATGCGGGACACCTGCTACAGGGAGAGGCTGGACTATGGTGGGATACAAAAAGGAAGCTACTAAAGGGGGAATTGGGAGAGAACGTGGATCCCACCTGGGAACGCTTCAAGGCAGAATTTGACGACCGCTTCTTCCCTGAATCCATCAAATAGCAAAAGGCCATGGAATTCGCCACACTGGGACAAGGGGGTGTGGCGGTGAATCAATACGCCACGAAATTCATGGAAATGGCACGATTCACTCCTCATTTGGTGTCCACCGAGAAAACGCGAGCGAAGAATAACCAAGACGGCTTACAACCGAGAATCCGCAACCAAGTAGCTTGCCTACAAATTGAAAATTTCCAAGAACTGGTAAATGTAGCGGCTATCACTAAGGCAAAGCAGAAGAGTTTGATTAACCAAGTGCAGATGAACAGAAAGAGAAATTTTCCATACTCTTCTGGGAGGGACGCAGGGAAGAAAAGAAATGTCTTCCCTGCGGATAAGGGGAAAGGCAAAATGAGCAGGCTAGGAGTACCAGCATCCTCGCCGCCTTGCAGAACATGTGGACGACCGGATCCGGGCGAGTGTCGGGTGGCGACAGGAGCCTGTTTCTGATGTGGTCAGAAAGGCCATAGGATCCGCGACTATCCTCAAATGGTCGCTAGCGAGACTACGCTACCAGGAGAGAAAGTAAAAACTCCCGTGAAAGCCAAAGTATATGCCCTTACCCCGAGAGAAGTGGACATGGAAGATGAGGAAGCCATTAACGCAGGCATCATTACTGGTAAAAGACTCGACCTTGTCTTAATTTAAATTACGAAATGATTTTTGCTAGCTTGATAATAGCAGAAAAATTTTATAGGGGAGATCATTCTGATGCGTAATATAATGTATGCATTGTTTGACTCTGGAGCGACGAGGTCCTTCATCTCCTATAATTGCATGCGAAAGTGTAACCTAGAAGTAGAACCCTTAGATCAGAAGATATTGGTAGCCCTCCCAGAAGGAAGAACGATAAGCTGCCAGTGGATAGCAAGAAATTGTCCTTTAGAGATTGCTGGAGTACAATTGAATGCCAACTTGATAGTTTTTCATCTGTTGGGATTTGACGTAATACTGGGAATGGACTGGCTATCCAAGTATTTCGCCAAGATCGACTGTCACAAAAAGGAGATAACCTTTGAGCTGCCAGGAGAACAAGAGCTACATTACGCGAGAGAAATGGTTAACTCGGTTCCTTCTATTGTGACAGCAAGGAGAGCGTCTAAAAGGAGAGACGAAAGCATTCTTGCTGATGTCCTCCAATGTAGCAGAGGATATGAAGAGTATTGAAGAAATTCCAGTGGTACAAGATTTCCCTCAAGTATTCTCAAAGGAATTACCTAGACTACCTCCAGATCGCGAGACGGAATTTACCATTGAATTGGAACCTACTACGGCTCCAGTTCATAAGGCACCATATCGAATGGCACCAACGGAACTCAAGGAATTAAAAGTGCAGATAGACGAATTACTATGAAAAGGATTCATACAACCTAGCTCGTTGTCATGGGGAGCTCCAGTATTGTTTGTAAAAAAGAAGGATGGAACAATGAGGATGTGCATCGACTATAGAGACCTCAACAAAGTCACTATCAAGAACAAGTATCCGTTACCACGAATAGATGATCTGTTAGACCAACTACAAGGAGCAATGGTGTTCTCAAAAAATTGATCTCAGATCAGGATACCATCAATTGAAAATCAAGGAGCTGGATGTACCCAAGACTGCCTTTCGAACTCGATATGGACACTTCGAGTTCTTAGTTATGCCTTTTGGACTGACCAATGCCCCAGCAGCCTTCATGGACCTAATGAATAGGATTTTTCAACAGTATCTAGATAGTTTCGTCGTGGTGTTTATCGACGACATCTTAATATACTCTCGGAATGATGAAGATCATCGAGAGCATTTAAAGACTGTGTTGAACACTCTACAGGAGCATCAGCTATACACCAAACTTAGTAAATGCGAGTTTTGGCTTCGAGATGTTAAGTTTCTAGGTCATGTTATCTCCAACAAAGGAGTGGCGGTGCACCCAACAAAAATAGAAGCGGTGGCAGAGTGGCAGAGACCGACAAGCGCTCATGAAATACGAAGTTTCCTCGGTCTAGCGGGATATTACAAAAGGTTCATAGAAGGATTTTCTAAGCTGTTTGGTCCTTTGATGGCGTTGACTAAGAAAAATGCCAAGTATGTCTGGAGTGATAAGTGTGAACAGAGTTTCTAAGAGCTCAAGAAAAGACTAACGTCGGCACCAGTACTATCTCTGCCAGATCCTCACAAACCATACGTGATATTTAGCGATGCCTCGAAGATGGGTTTGGGATGTGTCCTGATGCAGGAGGGACGAGTAGTTGCCTATGCATCCTGACAGCTTAAGGATCATGAACGCAATTACCCTACCCACGACCTGGAATTGGCAGCAGTAGTGTTCACACTGAAGATTTGGAGACACTACCTATATGGGGAAAGGTGTGAGATATATACCGATCACCAGAGTTTGAAATACCTATTCAGTCAGAAGAATTTGAATATGAGACAAAGGAGATGGGTTGAGACGATTAGTGATTTTCAATGTGAGATCAAGTACCACCCATGTTGGCGCCCCAGCTTGCGCTTGGGTTCGTACGCAAATTGCGACGCCGGGGACGAACGTCACAAGGAAGTCATCCCTCATCTTTACGTGTGAGAGCCTTATTTTATTACATACACAGATATTTTTTTTTTGTATATATATATCGCAGCGGAAAAAGGTCAAGCCATAAATAAATGACAAAACGTTACGCTTGTCGCACATTACATGGTTAACGAAATAAAACCCAAATTAAACGTCACATGCATATATATATCAGAATAAAGTCACCAATGTAAACAGTTTTTATACAAAAGTACTTCCCAAAACAGCGGGAAGATTTTTCCACAAAATACATCAGTGAGTACAAAATAAAGGTGCTGCTGATCCACTCCTCCCTCCGCCAACCATACTAATAGGCGGGTTCTTCTTTTATCTTCTTAAAGTTCGGGCCATAACGAAGGCTGTCCAGACTCAGTCCTAGACCTACGTCACACATCATCTCAAAGGATGACGTAAACAGGCGTCCCATGTGGAGGAGCCCGTCAACTCCCAGCACCAAACAGCACCCCGTAGGGCGTAGGTCGTCAAAAAAATACGTCGCCATAGGAAGCGACTCTGCCGCCCACTGACCCAACAGGTCTAGGGTCACTGGCCCGGCAGTCTCAGCCTTAGTCGGGCCCATGAGGGTCCGACCCATCTTCTCGAGAGTCGTAATCCGAGAATCCATCACGTCCTGCAATGACTTCTATCGTTCCCAAGGGAGCGATAGTAAAGATAATAAAAGGGGGTGAGATTTCGGGAGAAATCTCAGCAAGTACACTAGCACTTAAACCAGAACATATTAGATATACAGATAAGTGAACAAAACATTCTTAACTAATGCACATGCAATGAATGACTGACTCATGCACATGCTCATGAAAACCTTTAAACAGACATACTTCTTTCAGACTTCTTTTCATAAAACTTTCATGCAGACTTCTTCTTTCAAACTTCTTTTCATATCATCATTACTTTTCAAAACATTTCTTTAAAACATTTCGTATCTTTCATTCTTTCTTAGGCGCCACTTATCTTGAACAGATCTTTCTTATGGCTCGAAAGCCCTTCTTGTCATGACTTTTCACTTAACATGTATGAGACACAACACGGTTCCCCTAGCACCGCGTGTTCCCTGCTGGTTACCGCATCACCTTAGAGTGAGCGTCATATAACTTTAAAACGGCAGGTCCTTACACCTTATCCGTCCTTGGCACCCACCAGCGTTAGGTGCTACCACGCTCCGGACACCTTTTGGTGCCATACACAGTCCGCCGACTGTTCTTCGTCGACCCAGGGGCTTCCATTCGACTTTAATCACTCCTGAGTGGACAGGGAGTTCCACTGGGGCACTTCCCCGTCCCAGCCTTTGGGGTTCTTATAAAACTTTACTTCTTTTCTTTTCTTTCAAAAATTCAATCTTTTCTTTTCTTTTCCTTTTTCTTAAAAACATGCTTGACTTCAAAAAACCTTCTTTTCATGACTTATGCATGGGACATGCAATGCTCACTTAATTTCATACAGAACCCGAGACAAGCTCGAGTGCATTCACATTTATTTTCCTTTCTCCCTCTTTTGGGATAACTTCATAATTTTCCTACTTAGTCATCATGTTCTATACCCAAAATGGGCCTAGGATTGAAGTGGGGTATTGGGCCCATCTCCAACCCATCATGGCCGAATTCTCCTAGAGGGTTTCTAGGACTTTCCTTCATCATTTGACTTCAAATTTCCTCCAATCAATTTTAAAGTATCAAATTAAATCATGTACCCTCCTTAGCAAGGGGTAATCGAAACCTTAGCGTTTCCCAAGTGACCATTTTCACCTCCAAACTTAGTCATTTCTATTTCCCCCATTTACCTTTCTAACTTAGGGAACTCCTCCCCTTAGTCTATTCAAACTTCCTTTTCTAATAGTCTCTTCTATGAGCTCAACTAAACAAAATCACCACAAAGCAATATAATTTTAATCTTCCAAATCTCAACCTTAAATATCATAAAATTCCAAATAAACATTTCTATACATCATACACAAGTGATCATTTCTTCCATATGCAAGTGTATACCATTTCCATTCATATCAATCATATAGATTATTCTCATGTCCATTTTCATTTTCTCAACACAATATGCTCTTTGAATAAATCAATTTCATCACTAGTTTCCTCAAATAGACTTTACCTTAGCAACACCAAAATTTAATATTTAACACTAAAATCCTTCTTGCATCATTTTCTTCATTCATCAAATAATCATGTTTTTTCCTTTCTTTTTGCAACTAACACTTGATTCATCATTTCTACTCACATTCTAAGCTTGTTCCATCAAATAGATTTACACCAAAATATCCATATCACAAACAAATAGAATCAATTCAATCCAAACATGGCAATGGCAACCATTAATCCAACAAGCATGATCACTTCACTATATATAAGAGTTGTTAAGGAAAAAGTGGGAGTATACTTACCACACTCCTATTAGACTTTAGCTTAAATCTGAAATTACACATAGAAAATCTCCCATTAGGCTAGCCATGAACATAAAACTCAAAGGAAACCCTATTTCCTTCTAACCACAACAAAGTGTCACATGTGTGTGTGTGTTCTTCCTAAACTTGTATGGATTTAGTCACTAACCTTCTCCAATAAATTGATCACCTCCACACTCTTGCTTTTTGGCTTCACTACTATAGGATTCTTCAAATTATGTGGTGAAAAGAGAAGAAGCAAAAGTAGGAGTGACTAGAGTGAGTTTGGCCGAGAGGTGGAGAGGAAATGAGGGTGTTTGCATGTGTCCAAGTGAAATGAGCTTAAGGGGTTTGCCTAAGGGGTCACACGGCCAGCTCTCTTCCCTAGGGTCTTTGGTACTCTTCTCATCATATTTAGGTATGGCTAATGATAGATGGAGTGATTGACAACTCTAGGCCACTCCAAGATCAAATCTTGGCCATACCTTGGTGATTTCCCTTTCTCCTTTTCCTTCCTATGGCCGGCGGCTTCTTGGTGCTTCTAGCATCCATTTTCTTGTTTTTCACTCAATCATCATTCCCCTATCCTCTCATGTGTCCATCCAAGTGATTCCAAAGCCATGCTTTTTGGAATTTGAGCAAGGCATGACCGGCCAAGCTAAGCTCCACCGAAAATCCATTTTGTTCTTCTTCCTAGTTTTTGTCATTTCAATCACCTACACCCACACCATACCTCTCTTCACATCACCATACTCTCTTACACATGTACTTCATCCACTTACACACTCTTCCCCTTTGTCCTATCACTTGTTGGTGGCCATACCCCATGAGATTCTCCAATGAACCCCACGGATTGCCTTCCACCGAAACCTCCTAGTTCCTTTCATCCATGCTTCTCCTCATGCCACTTGTCACTTCCCTACATACCATGATCTCACTTGGCAAGTGAAGGGATGGTGTCTTGTACCTCCAAGATACCATGGTAGGAAAATCATTCCATTAGATCCTACACTCAATCCTACATGGCATGTATCCAACTACTAGTCAACCTCCACCAACTTAGATTTTCCTATAGGTGTTTGGATAATTTTCTAGGATTTTTCTTCAATTGACAAGTGTCTCTACTATGGGCTTGATGGGCCATGGGCTCATTCCATGGGCTTTTGGACTCACCATTGCTCTCTTGGCCCATTCACTTGATCCATTCTCCAAAGGTCTCATTCCTAAGCCTATCTCTTCAAAGCCTATTTTGTTCTTTCACCAAATTCCACTAATCTTGTGTATTAACCCTTAATTAACTAATTAAATTAAGATGAAGATTTTTAGGGCTATTACAACCCAGGAAAAGCTAACGTAGTGGCTGATGCGTTAAGTCAAAAGACGTAGATAGAAGAGTCACCAATGCTGACAACTATGCGGGATATGCTGGTTAAGAACCTACCTCGAGGAGTGCTACTACTGGCAACACAGGAAATCACATTCCTGACTGAAAAGGAAATACGAGAAGGTCAACGAAAGGATGCTAAACTAGAAAAGTTTCGACAGAAACTGCTCGAGGGGCAAGGATCACCTCACTTTACAATAACAAATGATGGGACACTGTACTTCGACAAAAGGACAGTAACACCAGACGATCCAGAACTCAGAGAAAAGCTTATGAGAGAGGCGCATTGCACCCCTTATATAGCTCACCCGGGAAGCACCAAAATGTACCAAGACTTGAAAAAGAAATTTTGGTGGGAAGGCATTAAAAAGATATGGCTATGTTCGTAGCCAAATGCCCGATATGCCAACTGGTTAAAGTCGAACATCAACGCCCGGCTGGAATGTTACAACCCTTACCGATTGCGGAATGGAAATGGGAGGATGTGTCTATGGACTTCGTAGTGGGATTTCCGAGAACCTCGGCAGGGAATAATACAATCTGGGTAATAGTCGATAGATTGACTAAGAGTGTACATTTCTTGCCAATAGCCAATATGGATTCCATGGAGAAGTTGGCACGAGTTTATGTGAAGAAATAGTGCGTCTGCACGGCGTGCCCAAAATGATTGTTTCAGATCGAGACCCCAAATTCACATCTCGTTTCTAGAAAAGTTTACAAAAGATGATGGGAACGAACTTAAAGTTCAGCAATGCCTATCACATACAAATTGATGGTCAAACAAAACGGACAATTCAGACCTTAGAAGACATGTTGCGAGCATGCGTACTAGACTCGCGCAACAACTGGGAAGGTCTTTTGCCTCTGGTAGAGTTTGCCTATAACAATAGCTTCCAAGCTACTATCCAAATGGCACCTTATGAAGCCCTATATGGAAGAAAATGCCAATCACCTCTATACTGGGATGAAGTCGGCGAGAGTCGAGTATTAGGGCCTGAATACTTACAAGAAGTCCGAACTCAAGTGGAATTGATACGAGAAAGAGTGAAGACTGCCCAAAGCAGGCAAAAGAGCTACGCGGATCGACGTCAAAGACCCTTGGACTTCGAAGTCGGCAATTGGGTATATATTAAGATTTCACCGATGAAGGGAGTAACTCGATTTGGAAAAAAGGGAAAATTGAGTTCCCGTTACGTAGGCCCTTATGAAATTCTTGAGAAAGTCGGGTTGGTGGCTTACCGTGTGGATTTACCCACAAGTTTACAAGAAATTCACAATGTATTTCATGTGTCATCACTGAAAAAGAGTCTAAGTAAAAGACCGGGGATAGTTATGGACCCAGACAGTATCGAATTGCGTCCTGGCTTAACATATGAAGAATGGCCAACCCAAATTGAAAACAGACAAAGGATAATGCACAGAAGGCGCGAAAGAATGAGAGTGCAAGGACTAGCACGTTCGGAACAATATGAGTGGCACCGCACCCATATTATGAGTATAACTCGTAGAGGAGTACTTGTTCCTCGTTGAGCTATGCCTCACGAAGAGCGACAACCACCTAGAAGCTAGTTGAGAGCGGAGAGAAGACAATTACGTAGGATAACCCGAGGTGAGGCGAGCGAACCAAATTTAGAGCCCCTAAATTTTTTCGATACTTCCGAGGACCGTATTAGACTGAGGGAAGAAGGAGTGTTCCGAGTAGAGACAGAGGAAGAAATTACACATAGGTTGAACGAGTTGAGAGTGAACATGTACTATGACCCGGAAGTGGATGCCGTGTTCTACCACTCTTTATTTGTGTGTGTATATATATATATACACACACAAAAAAAGGTATATATATATATGTGTGTGTATATACAAAAAAAAAAAAAAAAACCCACCCTTTATTTGTCTTCTTGTGCATACCTTAGCAATTTCGAGGACGAAATCTTCTTTTTAATGGGGGAGGATGTGACGACCCCGAATTTTCCATATTTTGCTTTTATTTAATTAAATAAGAAAAGTTTGGTAACTTGGGCAATTTAGTGAATAAAGCCTTAAAAGATGGGCTTAGAAGTTGAAGGCCTTAAGGCCATAACAAAAGCTTTGGGCCTAAGTGGAGAGGATAAGCCCATAGGTCCATGAAAGGAAGTCCAATAGTCAACCCAAGCCCATGTTTGATGACACATGTCAAGCTAGGGGAAGTTTAGTAAGTTAAACCAAGTCTAGTAGTTGAAAGAAGGAAAATACTAGTAGGTGAGAAAGTTGACTAGTTGTTTTGATTGGAGAAAGGAAAGAGAAGACTAAGATGGAATCTTCACATCTTTTCCTACCTAGATAGGCGTGTGAGACATAGGATTTTTGCAAAATAAGATCATCATAGGATCCTACTATATCTAGACAAATGATGAGGCAAGATTTGAAAAGATTTGAAATTAAGAAAGGAGAGAGAGGTTCGGTGGGAGCTATGGCCGAATTCCTTAGGATTTTCTCAACAATATATTTTCCAAATCTAGAAGGAATGGACACGTGGGATTTAAATAAGACTAGATAAGACTTGATGTGTAATAAGGTGTAAGAGAAGGATGACTTGAGATGTGGATTGATGGACAAAAAGGTGGGAGGAAGAAAATGGAAGGTTCGGGTATGGTGTAGCCGACTCCCCCCTCCCCTCTTTGACATCCTTTTTGCTACCAAATTTAGGCTATGGATTTATGTAAGAATGATAGGACAAGTATGTGTAAGAGATGAAGTGATTAGTTGATTGATGGAGAATGTGACAAGAGGGAAATGAGAGTAGGAAGAAGAAAGGGTTTCAGATGAGACAAGGGGTCCGAACCCTACTTGTGCATTCTCCCAAAAAATGATCCTCAAATCCCTTGGAAGGACCTATGAGATGATAGTTGGGGAGACAATAAGTAATGTGAGATGATGGAAAGGGGTTGGAACCCTTGAAAGAGAGGCCGGCCATGTGGAGAGAAAGAAGAAACAAAATCTTCAACCTAGAATGAACTAGATTAGGTTTGATGTGATCAAGTGATAGGAGTCACTCAAAGGTCTTTCAAGCCCATCACATGTCACCCAATCTGCTAGGACATATTGTGCCTCCTGAGGCAAGACGCATCGCAACAAAAGGGCGGAAAGTCCTCTTTTGTAAAGGATCCCTTCGATAAACACGAATCTCACCGCTTTCCTTCTTACTTTCTTTGCTTCATCTCGTCCCTCCAGAAGTTTGCCTGATGCCAGATATTCTACTATTCCACTTGCCCATTCGGGAAACCGCGATCTAACGCCGCTATCTTCGCGCCAACGGCAGGTATTTCAATGACTCTCCTTTCCCCGAAGCCGTCCTGGCCAGCTTGTCTGCCACTTCATTATCTGCTTGTGGGACCTAGGTTATGGTAAAATCTGAGAAAATGTCTCGCACTGCCCACACCCACTCTAAATATTTCTTCAATTTTTCGGTCTTGGTGGCGTACAATCCCAATACATGGTTGACAATGACTTGTGAATCCGACTTGGCTTCTACTTCTATCACTCCAATCTGGGCAGCTACCTAGAGGCCGGCTATTAGTGCTTCGTATTCTGCTTCATTATTCGTCACTCTGAACGCAAGCGTAGCCATATAATGCCTCTCTTCGCCGCTGGGACTTTTTAGGTGTATTCCCAGGCCGCCACCGGTCTTGCAGGATGATCTATCTATGTGCATTACCCATGGTGTTCTCGTTGGTATTGTCGCAACGTCCTGGGCTTCCTGGGGGAAACCTGTGAACTCTACTACAAAATCTGCCAATGTCTGCCCCTTTACTGTCTTCCTGGGCTCGTATCTCAGGTTGAATTCGCACAATTCGATCGACCATCCTATTAGCCTTCCCGTGCAGTCTGGTTTCCTCAGGATTTTTGCCAGCGGTGCTTCTGTGAGTACCCTTACTATGTGGGCCTATATGGGCATAACTTCCTGGCCACCATTACTAAGGCAAAGGCTAGCATTTCAATCTTAGGGTACCTTACCTCCGCTCCCCTAAGAGCTCGGCTTACATAATATATAGGGTGCTGGTCAGCCCCGTCTTCTTTTACCAGGACGGCGGACACCGCATGCGGGGAGGCGGCTAGATATGCGCAGAGTACGTCACCCTTTTCGGGTTGCTTTAGGAGCGATGGGTTAACCAGATACTGCTTCAAGTTCCTAAACGCCTCGTCGCACGCTTCATTCCAAGGATATGCTTTACGCAATACGTGGAAGAAAGGCATACATTTATCGGTTGATCTGGCTATGAACCTGCCCAGGGCGGCCACTTTTCCTGCTAATCGTTGTGTCTCATGTAGATTCTTCGGTGGCTTCATATTGATTATAGCCTCTATCTTTTCTGGGGAGGTCTCAATTCCTCTTTTTGATACGATGAATCCCAGAAACTTCCATGACTCGACTCCAAAGGCGCATTTGGCAGGGTTCAACTTCATCTTGTATTGGCGCAGCACATCGAATGCTTCTCTTAGGTCAATAATGTGTTGGGTAGGCTCCTTGCTTTTTACCAAGAGATCCTCTATGTAGACTTTCATGGTTCGCCCCATCTATTTTGCAAACATTCGGTTGACTAACCTTTGGTAAGTCGCTCCTGCGTTCTTTAATCCAAATGGCATTACTTGATAACAGTACAACCCCCGGTCAGTTATAAACGCCATCTTCTCCTTGTCCGCCGCGTGCATCTGTATTTGGTTGTATCCTGAGTAAGCGTCCATGAAACTGAGTGTTCAGTGTCCTACTGTTGCATCACAATGAGATCGATGCGTGGCAAGGGGAAACTGTCTTTCGGGCAGGCTTTGTTGAGATCAGTAAAGTCTACACACATTCTCCACTTCCCGTTTGTTTTCTTTACCATGACGATATTGGATAACCATTCCGGGTAATGGACCTCCTTGACAAAACTGGCGGTGAGCAGCTTCTAGACCTCCAAGCTGATGGCGGCGTATTTTTTTGCGCTGAATGACCTCTTTTTTTGGCGCACGGGTTTGTGCGCAGGATTCACGCCCAGTCTATGCTCGATGATGGTACTGTCTATGCCTGGCATTTCTTCGTGGCTCCAGGCAAAAATGTCTCTATGCTCCATCAGCAGCTGTTTCAAGCTCTCTCTATCGGCAGGGGAAGAGTTTGTGCCCACGCGCATGGTCATCCCCGGGCGGTTTGCAAATAGAGTTATAAGCTCCAAAGGTTCGTTGACCTCAGTGTGCTGTTGAATCTACCCATTTCCGATTTCTACTCCTTCTTGCGATGCCTTTACCATGGTTGGCGGAAGTGGCAGGAGGAATGTTTCTTCTAGCTCTTCGATGGTGCAGACCTCATTTCCGTTCTTCCTTAATTCCTGTACATAACATTCCCTAGCCAATGCTTGCTCTCCTTTTAATTCTCCTACCCCGTTGTCAGTCGGGAATTTCATCTTGAGGTGATACGTGAAGGTTATCGCTTTGAGGTAGTTAAGGGTCGGTCTCCCGAGTATAACGTTGTAGGAAGAAGGGGCTTTCATTATCAAGAAGTCGGTCATGGTAGTCGCTGTTTGTGCTCCACTCCCAGCGGTAACTGGAAGTGTGATGGCTCCGACAGGCTAGATTGCTTCACCAGAAAATCCCTTCAATGGTGTCGGGGAAGGTCGTAGCTGTCTGGTATCAATGCCCATTCTGTTGAACGCATCCCAAAATAATATGTCAACTGAGCTTCTGTTATCAATTAATACCCGCCCAGTCATGTAGCTGGCTATGATGAGGGTGACTACCAAAGTGTCGTCGTGCGGATATAGTATCCCCTGCCTATCTGCCTCTCCGAAGGATATCACTTCTCGTTCGTGGTTCAGTCTCTGCTGCTTAGGCGCCCTGTCCGCTACATATACTTCCTCATACCGAGCTCTTCGTGCATGCACTTGGCGACTGGACGTGGATATCTCGTCTCCTGCGAATCCCCCCGCTATCGTCCTAATTTCCCCGATAGGTTCTCTATTATTGTTGTTTCTCAGGGGTGATCTATTCGTGCCGCCTCTGGTGGGGGTCCTGTTTCTACTGCCGTTCCCTCTGTTGTTTGCCCAGTTGCCATCGTTCCAAAGGTTGTGGCCGTGGTTTCTTCTCTCGAGGCTGAAGCTCCTTTTACTTCTTCGCCTGGTTTCCTGGCGCCTCCTTTGTTTTGATCGCTCTGCAATCATGTGTTCCAATTTGCCTATTCCTATAAGATCAGCGACCCTCTTTTTCTTGGTTGTGCAATCCTCGGTCCAATGTGACGCTGTCTGGTGGTATTTACAATACCGGTCTCCTGTCTGATGTGGGCGCCCTTCGCTCTTGCCTTCCTCTTCTTCCTTAATACTCAGGTTGTTGTGTATTAAACTGGTGTTTCAATCCGTATACCTTTCTCGTCTTCTTTCCTGCCGACTTGTTCCCGCTTTCTTATCATCGCGCCCGCTTCGCCGTTCGACTCTTTTGCTTTCTTTGCGGGGGTCGACCAATGCTTGCAGCATGTCTTTGGTGTTGACAAAGTTGTCCGCTTGATCCATGAATTCCCTTAGGGTGGAGGGAGTTTTCTTTATCAGATCGATCATGAAAGGACTCTGAGGCCAGATTCCGCCCAAGAGGGCGGCCAGAGTGATCTTCTCGTCCTGGTCATCCGTTGTTAAGCGCTTCTTGTTGAATCATGTGAGGTAGGTCTTGAGGTCTTCATCCTCCTTTTGCTTGACCGTCAGCAGGTCGACGGCTAGCCTGAGGGTCCCGAACCATCCCCTCGCCGTCCCCTTCAGGGTTAGAGGGAGAGCCCGGTAGGCGATCTCGCCTAGGAAGCTGTGGAGCGTGATGTGAGCTTTAAAGCTTTCCAAGTGGTCCACTGGGTCTCTAGACCCATCGTACAGGTCGATTTGGAGAACTTTGAACTTCGGTGGCAAAGGGATTCCTATGATGCGTTCGCTATACGGTAAGTCAGTCTGGCTCAACAAGCAGTCGACCAAGAAAGGTCCCCCTATCTTTTTTGCTATTTCTTCATATTTGCCTGCAAGATCCTTCAATTCGTCGTGCATTTTTTGTTTTTCTGTGTGTTCAAGTTCGACCCCAATATTATTGTCTGCCACTTGCTCTCATTTCCCGTTGTTAGGTGGTACGGCGGTGTTGCTGGACTCAACATTCTTTTGCCGCAAAGTCTCATTCTCTTTTTGCAGTGCTTCTAAGGCGTCCAATGCTATTTTCAGTCTTTCCTCTACTGTTGCTAACCGCGCTTCCATTGATGCTCCTGTCATTCAGCTTGCTACGGAATGTGTCACAATTGGCATGCGAGAGCCACGTTAATCGTCTGTAAAGTCAGATCCCACAGACGGCGCCAATGTTGGGGACGTGTCTCACCGGCCTTCTGTTCCCGTTACCTGTAGGAAGAACTAAAAAAAGTCGACAATTTTCTACCTAGGGAAACTCCGATGCTTAAGTTAATAATCACGTATTTATGGAGAAGAATCGTATATCATTTTTCATAGTTGAGGTTTACTTGGTATATATAGGCCCCGGGGTGGTACATATCCTGTGTAACATCTTCCATAACTATCGTGATCACGTATCTGCATGAGATATCTTTTTGAGTTTGGCTAGATCTTGTATTTGCATAGGATCCCATGAAAGGTGGTAATGGATTGGTATGTATTTCGGACTCTGCAGGGTTGGGTCCGCTGTATATCTTTCCTTTTTTGTGGGCTTTTATCGTTGGTGGGCTTTTGGGCCAAAACAGACCCTACAGGCTGCAAAGGTCCCTTTTCCAGAAGATGAAGTTAGAAAATTGGGTGAAGTATTATGATCTTTTCGCAAGTCTTGATTATCAGGCATTCTAGATTAATTAGTTATTTACATTAATATCCATTCAAATTTACAACTAACATAATTAATTGATTTTGTAGAGCTTAAGTTCAACAAATCCACATAATAGATCCGCTATCAATATCTACCATTGTGCCAGTTCAAGGTCGTTCCACCATCTAACTGATAAGATGGTAATTAATAACTTATAGAAATTCATTTATTTTTCTGATATACATTTATTTAAGTACTAATAATATTAACTTTCTCTATTACTAATGTGTCTTTGCTAGAAACGTAATGATTCTGAAATTTTTTTCTCATTCATGTCTATACTGCTACTCACACTAATGAACGTAGTGAATGGATGGATCCTGCCGCTACAAAGAATTATGTAAATGGTGTTAATTTTGTTAAATAAATTATGCAATATCTACATAATTTATTATTTTTATTCGTATTTCTTTTAATATGTTGCATACTATGTGTTTTCTTTCTAATTCAGGATAAAATATTTGAAATGCATTCAGCTTCTAGGGAATCCTCTCCAAGTGACATAGACATATTCACGGAAGTGCTCGAAACTAGGTATGGCATAGTTAGGGGTTTGGGACGTTCACTCAAGCATTCTGACAGCTCATCCTCCACGAGCTATTCAACTTCACAGATTAATAATCTTACCAAAGATTTAGAAGCAACATGATAAGACAACAAGTATATGAGGTCCAGATAATAGAAGTTGGAGTCTCTCTTGGAGCGATAGTCTGATCTAGAGACGCGTATGTAGGAGCAATAGAAAGGCGAGGAGGAAAGAATGCGCACAGCAGTCCAAGAAAGATAGTGGATCGTGGTGGATGAGAAAAAAAGAATATATAAATTTTATCACTTTTATTAATGTTTGTAACTTTTAGTATCTAATTTTGATATGTTATAAGAGATTGTAAGTTGCTAAATTGATTATATAATATGATACAATTTGTATGCTTTTTAATTTTATTAAATATACCATTTCTAATATGTATGTTCAAATGTATATATAAAACGTTTGAACATTTTTTCATGTTCGTACAAATGTTCAAATAGAAATAGCAAGAAAACATTCGAATGTATCATACAACATTCGAATGTAGTATCCCACTAACGAATCGATTGAATTTTTGACAAATTAACATTCCAACAAATATCTGGATGTACCACTTGTGTTCTAATGCTTCATCGTAACATCCGAACGTAACGTCCGAACGTTGTGCAACTAACGTCCAAACATTGGTACATTAACATTCGAACATACATCCGAGCGTCAACATCAAACTTAACGTTTGGATGTACACACGTTCGAATGTTTGACAAATAGTCACATTCGAACCTTGACTCAACAAACGTCAAATTTAGTCGTTCAAATGTTGTTTACGTTTGAACGTTATTTTTAACATTCGAATGTCACTTCCTATGACACATTTGGACCGTCACAAAAAGTTTGAACGTTCGAACATTACATCAAATGAAAGACCTCCAATCTTCATTAATTTTTTTTTTGTGACAGTTGAAAACCATCACCAATACTTATCTGTAGCGCACTTTAGGTAACAGTTGTCGTGACGATTTCTATCTATCATCAAAAGACTTTCTTGATGGTTTGGTCATTTTTCTGTGATGGTTTTGTCTGTCATTAAAGGTCAAATGTGTTGTAGTGATTGTATGATTTGATTGGCAAGAAAAGTTTAAAATTAAGTCATCTTATAAATAAAATTGTGATCATGAAAAATGTATAATTATGATCTTGCATATGTAACATTGATCTTTCAAGAATGTTGTGAGTCATTTTATTGCATAAATGATACATAGAGTCGACGGAGTCGGGTCGTCCTCTGATTTAAAAAAATAATAATAAAATTAAAAACGAAGCTTAATGGCGGGATGCAAATAGAGAGAACCACATTTTCATTGAAATCCAAAACCCTGGCCTCTGGCGATTTCCACTCCTCAAGTTTGGCAGAAGAAATCCCAACCGAAACCCACACCAACAACAGAAATCCCAACCCAAACCCACTCCAGTGATAGAAATCCCAAACCCAGACCCACTCCAGCAATTTGAAGAGAGTGAAACCTTCAGCTCCCGAACCCAGACCCACTCCGGTGATTTGATGGGAAATAGTTATGTAACTAATACTGTTGAAACTTATGAATGAGTTGTATCTATGGAGGTCTATTATTGTTTTTGTACATCTAAAGCACGGACAGATTTCAATTTAATTGCTGAAATTATATTCTAACACAATCCCAACCAAAGCATGACGAGTAAGTAATCGAGTCAATCAAGATGCTAGAGCTAAACAAATCGGTGAATACAATAATGGGAAACAAATTTTTGAAAATCAAACTAGTATTCAACTGTGTTTATAGTCAATATATCATTGCTGCAAAAAAGGACCACTCTTTTAATATCGAATGAGAGATGAAGAAACAACATTCTTCGTCCCACTAAAACACAGGCTCGAAAAAATAAAAAATAAAAATTAAATATAGAAACAACAAAAACAAAAAAATAAGGCAAGGTAATGCAACGTTGCGTCATTGCAACGAACTTGTATGCAACCTCAACATTCTTTCTGTTTACATATCATGATTTTGCAGCAGGAGTCGAAGATTTCACTCTCTTCCAATCGTTGGAGTGGGTTTGGGTTTGGAATTTATGTCGTCGGAGTAGGTTTGGGTTGGGATTTAGGTCGCTGGCGTGGGTTTGGGTTGGGATTTCTTTCGCCGAGGTCTAGGTTTGGGATTTCTTCCGCCGGACACGAGGAGTGGGAATCGCCGAAGGTCTGGGTTTGGGATTTCAACGAAAATGTGGTTCTCTCTATATGCTTCCCACCACTTTTTATTTTATTATTCTTATTTTTTAAATCAGAGGGTGATCTGGCGTGATGCCACGTCACCCGACTCCGTTGACTCCAGCAATAAGTCGACTCTATGTATCATTTTTCTTTATATTGTGTGAAGCAAGTGTTATCTGATCATGCCGTGAAGAAAAAACCAATGGAAAATTTTAATGTGATTGATTTGGTTTTTCTAATCTTTAATCAAAATTTCATTAATTAAAACTAAATAGGAGAGTACATCTAGATCAGGTTGGGATGGGGCAACTTGACAAAAATTCCATTAGAGAAATTGCACCATATAAAACAAATAAAAATAAATAAGCAAGGGGACCAATAAATTAGGCTTGGGCCCTTGTTTCTTACCCATGGTCAAGTAGGGAATCACTATAAATATAGCTTTGAAATCCAAATTGCGTCTTGTTTAATGCAGTTGTGATCCGCATTTGCGAAGAAAGCACCGCAATCGTCTTATCTAGGCTTTGGACCCTTGTTTCTTAGCCAAGTCAAGGAGGAAGTGATCACTATAAAAATAGTTTTAAAATCCAATTTGCGGATTCTGAAGACTCTTCGTTAGTGAAAGATGTAACATATGGTCATATATCTAAAATTGGATTATCCAGATCGGTGATGTCTCGTTGGAGGGAGGAGCGCCGGTGCCCGTGCAGAGGCCTTGCATACATGTGGAGGAGGGTGAAACAGTAAAATCGAGATCTGATAGATCTAGAAGTGAGACTGAGGAGTCCAATTGTGCCATTGCCGAATGATGTATATTTGCTTATTGGACAGAGTTTCCAGCCATATTGAATTATTGGAGGAAACTTCATCCAACCAATATATTAAACATAGTCTGTCTTTATTTTATTTTTTTCTCTGAAGAACATGTTCTGTCTTTAAAAATAGCAATTATTATACCTCATCAAGAAAATAGGAATATTTAAATAAAAAATGCTAAGGATCCTTATTTTTGGAATCCTATTTTATTTACATAATTTTTTTAACATCTTAAAACTTTTTTTTAAAATATAAAAAAAAAATCACAATATTATTTAAAAATACTTATATAAAAATTATGTAAAAAATATTTTAAAAAAGAAAAAAGCAAAATCAAGACAAATAAAAATCTCAAAAGTAAAAATCTCTAACATTGCTCATCTAAATAACGTTGAGATTCCACTTTTTGTTTACTAGCCGCCTCACATATTTCTCTACGTTAGGTTGGAATAGGACTTTCTTCCAACCTATTTAAATAGTATATTATTTTGATATTTGAATATAAAACAAAAATCTTTAAATTTATTCATTTAACACTGGTTACATATTGATATATTACATACGTAAGCAAACAATTGCTCTATTTTTTATTATTATGTATTAGAAATGTTATTTGTTACTATTTTAGGATCTCTACTTAGGATTTCGATTTGCATTTTTTTTTTTTTTTACTCTTTTTTATATTATTTTTTAACAATGGTTGCAAATCTGGGAACCGGGTGTTCGCGATTAACTGGGAGGCTAATTATTTGAAGTGTGATAGCAATATATATATATTTAATATATATATTTTTAAAGGAGGACTTCATTACATTTATAAGACAAAGTTACAAGTGTGACTAAAATATAAGAAAAAAATCTAGATTACAACCAAACTAGTTTACTGGTTGGGACTTCTCTACACACAAATAAAATTTATGATGGACATTATCTTGATTTTTATACACTTTCATGTGACAAAACTATTTAAAAATTGTAATTTTAATTTGTCTGAAAGTAAGACACTCTGATTTGACATAAATAATATAAATAAATAAAAATCAATCTTCACTCACCAAAAAGAGGGGTGAGGAGCAAAGCCTCACCCTCCAAAAGAAGAGAGGGAAAAACTCTTCTCCTCTAATGAGGAATGGAATTATAACTAAAAGAATTAGTCTTTCATTTTTTTATTATTACAAAAATAAAATGAGCTGCATCAACTAAAACAAAACAAAATACAAAGAAAACGACAACTAAATAATAGCCAGCAAAACAGAGTGCGAAGAATAGATTGGTTGTAGTGGCTAGTGAGGGTCACCCGCCATGCTTATATATCGTTATTTTTTAAAGATAATTTTTAAACCATTAAAAGTACTTCTTAACATTTCAAACACAACTTCAAATAAACTCTATATCGTAAGTTCATTCTGGCTTTGTTTTTGTCATTTTAAACATTTACATAAATGAATAAAAACACACACACAAACAATATTACTAAGGTAGCTAGCTAGCGGCCTCTAACTTTTTTAACTATTTAAAAATAAATAAATAAATAAAGTACATTTAGGGTAGCTTGGTACAAATCTATGACGTTAGTACCGTTCATCCAGTTTCCTACTCGGAATCACGGGTCAGATTTGGACTGGAACTTGGATGAAATCCATTTTAAAAATCACCCAGATTTCCGGTTTGTATCCCTTTTGTTTGTTTGAATATTTCTCATAGATTTATTGCTCTCGTAGATTTCTTTATCAAAGAAACAAAATCCTCTTCAATTATCTAATTAAATTGAGTACTGCTATATACAGTCCACTAAAATGGATTGTATTGCAGTCTAAGACACAAAATTATCATATAACTCCCATTTTATTGGAAAAATGCATGAATTGTCCCTAGGATTCTTCAACCTAAATCAATAGAATAGAATTGAAATCCATTTTAATTCGTGTCTGCATATTGTCGTGCCCCCAGACCAAACCTCCTTCGCTATTGGGTTATTTCTGAGGTAATCCTTCTGAGCTAAATGTGAAATAATTTGAAATAATATGAAATAATGCTTTGAGAAGCCGCATCCCAGACTATTTTGTTTATTCACCATATTTGACATTGTCTATTTGTTTTGCCTAAAAAAGAGTGGTGGTGTTTATTCTTTATTTGGTGGTACTGGGATATAAAATTCATGGCATAGATATTCTTTTCCTTTTTCTATTCCAAGTTGCTTCTAATATGCTTTTCGTGTAAATTCTCCATCGGGATACGAAACATGGTCTAAATGCAGTGAGAACGGTAGGAAATTAAGTTCATACGAAAGTTCATATTTTATGCTATTAATTGGGAATTTATGAAAATATTAATTCCCAATTATATTCAAGTCGAAGTAAATAAAAGATAATTATTTGAATGCAGATGAGAGGTGTGCAAAGAATATATATATTTGTGATGAAAATGCCTACTGCAGTATAGTATATCCTTTCTGAAGGTGGCCATCAAATTGGAGATGAAGAACATGGGTAGGCCCAGTCTGATTAGCTATAAGTAAAATAGTGTTAAACTGTAGGAAAAAAAGGTGCTTGTTGACAATTTATTTTTTTAATCTTTTAATTTGTAAATTAGTATGCATATCAAATTGCTTAAATATATTCTTTTTCAATCTTTTCCTTGCCTACTTTGAATACTTATTTTTTTTTCTTTTTTTTTTTAACTTACATAATGTACTTAAATATATCAAGATTGTACTTCTTGATGGAGAAAGGAGAAGAAAGTACATCTACTACACGACTGTTGTTTTTTTCAGAAAACAATATTTGTATAGATACCCCAAACATTAGAGATAATGTGGAAGTGATGGATGATCTTGGTGTAGTGCTGGGGAATGATGATGATGGTGTGGGTTTAGAGCCAATGTCGAGAAATGATGACGATGGAATTTTAGAACCAATGTCGGGAAATGATGATGATGGGGTTTTAGAGCCAATATCGGAAAATGATGCTGATGTGGTTTCAGAGCAAATACTGGGAAATGATGATGTAGAAATCTTAGAGCCAATGTCGGGGATGTTTTTCAAAATTGAAAAAGAACTCATGGACTACTACAAACAATATGGGAGACAGAATGGATTCAGCATAATGACCCAAAGAAGTAGAAGGAAAGATGATGACAGTGTTAGATACATAACACTTGGCTGTGCTCGTGGTGATAAGGCAAGAAAACGTATTGCCAATATTGCTGAACCACACCCGACAATAAAAACAGATTGTAGGCAAAGATCAACGTAGTTTTAGTCGATGGTGTCTTACGCATAACAATTGCATATAATGCACACAACCATGGATTATGTAATAACCCTTTCTTTTTAAAAAATTTCTTAGGTTATATATTCATTTAGAAATTGATTTATTATTTTAAGAAAATTTTTGGGAACTTATGACATTTAGACTTAGAGTTTAAATTAAATATACTTAAGGTATTATATGAAATATGGTGATTTTTTATCAAATTTTTGGAAATTGAGTAAAGTGTAAATTAAAACATTTTAGTTTGAATTTGGAGGATAATTATATCGAGGAGATTAAGAGGAAAATTGAGAAAATTAGAAGTGAAATGGACAAATACATATGTAGCTCGGAATTGAGTTATAGGGTTAGTCCAACATGTGTTGGTAAAATAGTTCTATCTCTTTCATCTGACCTTATAATTAGGTGATTTCAAATCCTATAGACCCTAAGAGGATAATATAAAACTTTCATGTTTTGAGTTTTCGGAGAATCGAAGTGGATCAATGTATTATTTGGGCTGAAAGTGGATTAACCTGAATTCAACATAAACTGGAGCCCGAAAATAAAATGCACCACCGACTTACCTTAGGAGCTTAAATTTCATTGGTTATTTCCATTTCTATCTTTTATACATGTGTAGGGAAGTAGGTGTCATGTGGTGAAAGAGTTTCCAGAAGGATAATTAGCCTAAACCCATGAAGGAATTATGAGCAAATCTGATTGGTTTAGAACTAACCAAATCAGCCAAATTACCATTTTGTTGCTAACCAATAGCCAACTAAACCTTAAGAAAACTCTTCCAAAACCTTTCAAGTGTACCAATGAGGGATTGAGCAAGTGGCAAAAGGGGATAAAACCCCATAAGCTGCCATGTACCCCTTGAGAAGACTCATTGGTCAGATTTTGCATCTCCTAAGATCACACATCATGCTATTTTGTTTTTACCCCACATGAGTTGGTTTTATTTGAAGCCATTAATCAAGATTATTTTATAGATGAATTAAGCTTCACCATTAGATTAAAATATCAGCAAATATCCATAGGGTTAGAGGTGATCGTGAAGCCACAAGGGGTAGGGACACATCACCTATTCACCCAAGTGTAGTTGCCGAATGCCCAAGGCATTCCCCCAACTATTGTGTCGCCTCTTATGGGTATAAATAGGAGTATGGACTTCCCTTCATTCCCTTTTAGAGATACCACACGGCCATAGTGAAAAAAATACCAAGAAAACTCACTTACTTCACAAAAACATCAAAAGAGAGCTAGTTGAGGGTGTTGGAGAAGAAATTGTTTAAAACCTACCACAAGCATCAAATCAAGTTTTGAAAAAAATTTTAAGTACACTACTTAACCTAATCTTGGCATAGAATAAGTGGTTTGATGTTTGGATTTTGTTTGATGCTTGTTTGAGCTTAAACACTGTTTATATGTTAAGTTGTAACCTATTGGATTTTAGAGTGGTTCTTTTTGTAATGAAAAAAAAAATGCTAAGAAAAATTGTAAGAACTTAGAATTATGTTTTATTTTGATAAAGGAAGAAGGTATGTAATAATAATAGGCCTTGATTTAACAAAATAATAATAAAATAAGAACAACCGAATAGTTAAGCTTGAGTTTGGAAAGCTAAGGGAAAATTTGAAAATTTGATAATGAAAGAATTGGCTTGTTTAAATACAAGAAAGCTAAAGTTTGAACTTATAAGTGTATGAATAGGGTTTTAGTGTAAAAGTGGCTTGTTTTATGTTAAACAATACCTAATCCGAGACTTCGTTCGACTTTCACTCGACTTATGGATTGAGCGAAATAGAGGCAGAAACTACGCTTGGCTTGAGCGAGACACAGGCAGAAACCTCACCTGATACTCACTCGATACTTTGCTCAAGCGAGATTTCCCTGTTACTTTAAATTCGAAATTTCTTTTTGTTGAAATGCATGTGATTCAATATAAGAATTATATGTGGGATGCAAATGCATAATTTATATGTCATAAGTCTCATGAAATATGCATTAAAAAGTCTAAGGGTATGTTCATGTCCCAGTACGTCACATATGTGTCATCATAAGTTATAACTTTTGTTTCAAAGAGAATATAATAAGAAAATTCGATAAAAATATGATAAGACTATGGTAAGCCTAAAGTCACGTCATGACGGGGATGATGATATGTAACGCCCATATGACTGACGTGCCGATGGGGACAGTGATAAGTAACATCTGTCGTAAAATAAGAAATCATGTCAAGACAGAGATGGCGATACGTAACGCCCGAAAGATTGACAAGTTTATGTATAGCTAAGCTAATGCATCATGTTAAGAAAACCCAATGAGGACGATGATATGTAACGCCCGTCAAGATTATGAAATAAATAAGACCCATGATGTTACAAAAGACAATAAAATAAATAAGAATTTAAGTATGATAAGAGTAGCTCCATGGAAAATATAAGTCTGTCATTCATATGTCACTCATATGCATGAGTTCCATAAGTCATTTCACATGTTATATGATTTAGTCTTGCCATGTGCTTTAATATTGTGTTTTATCTATGCCTTATTATGTTGAATGTGTACTTACTGAGATTTTCGAGAAAATTTCACTTTTATATGTTTTTATTTTTTTGGGAAAATTAAATATTATCCCAAGACTATATGACAGAAAGGGGAAAGGCCCCTATGATGATATAGGGACTTCAGCAGGCTTGATATTAAGTGAAAATACTGAGACATTTGTTTGGTTATTTGACACTTGGTTAAAATGTATGGATGGGAGAGCGCCAAAAGCTATCATCATTGATCAAGATAGGGCTCTGAAAAATGCCATTGCAATACTTTTCCCAAATACCCGACATACATATTGTTTGTGGCACATAATGAGAAAACTGCAAGAGAAATTAGCCTCACATGCTCAATTTAAGTATGGTTTGAAGAGTGTAATGCAGATATGTGTTTATTATTCTCAGACTTCTAACGAGTTTGAGAAGTCCTGCAAGGTGTTTATTAACACCTACAATTTACAGGACAATGTATGGCTTGAAAGTCTCTATAGTGAGCGAAAGTATTGGGTTCCTGTATACATGAAAGATACATTTTGGACTAGGATGAGCACAACTCAAAGGAGTGAAAACATGAATGCCTTTTTTGATGGATATGTAAATTCATGGACTACGTTGAAACAATTTGTCGATCAATTTGACAATGCATTGAGGAAGAAGGTAGAGAATGAGATGGTAGTGGATTTCCACTCATTCAATGCCACAATCCCTTGTATATCTCGGTTTCCCATGGAGAAAAAGTTTCAAGAAGTGTACACGAATTCTAAATTTAAAAAAGTGCAATTAGAAATAATGGGCATTATATATTCTCACTATGTTCTCATAAAAACAGAGGGGGCAATTGCAAAATATCAAGTTAATCACCAAAGTAAAGCTAAAGACGGCATCAAACATTCTACTTTGCATGCATACTTTAATGAGGATGAGTGTGAGGCGAAGTGCATGTGTGGACTATTTGAGACGAGAGGAATAATATGTAGGCACATTCTTTCGATTTTTGCTGCTAAGTGTGTCTCAGTGTTGCTGAAAAAATACATTATGGATAGGTGGAGGAAAGACATTAAACGTAGATATGCTCTCATCCGAAGCAGTTATGATAACTTGAGTGGTAAACTTGCTGCTAGTCAGTACTCTGGCTTTGAAAAATTATGTTATGAAGTAGCTACAAATGCATGTGAAAGCGAAAATTATTCCCTAGACATGACACAGAAGCTACAGGCAATGAATTTGATATATACTAAATCAAAATCTCAACCCACAGTTGCAACCACTCATATTTCCATTCACGCTAAAGCTAGAAATTCGGAAAAAGTGCTGAGTCCTCGCGTTGCTAGAGGCAAAGGGAGGCTCCCAACAAAGAGGAGACAACCTACAATAGAAAAATTGCAAACCAAAAGAAAAACAACTAGTGTCAAGCGACAGAAAAAAAGTGTGGAAAGATTTATATATTTGTTCTTGATATAGTTCAAATACATTTATTTTTAAGTTATTTAATTTATTTTTATGTTATTCAAATGTAGGAAACACCACATACGGAAGTTGTATTAGACCCCACATATTCGGCAATACTGCATGGGACCCCACAAAGTGTTGTATCGCAACTGCTTGGTATACAACAAAGCGTTATTTCTGAGGTAAATGTGAAATAATATTCTCTTTTGTCTATATTTTAAACTAATGCCAAATTTTGCAAATAGTAAAACATTTATTTTTAAGTTATTTAATTTGTTTATGTTATTCAAATGTAAACAACACCACATACAGAAGGTTTATAAGACCCCACAAATTCAGCAATACTGCATGGGATCCCACAAAGTGTTGTATCGCAATTGCTTGGTATACAACAAAGCGTTATTTCTGAGGTAAATGTGAAATAATATTTTCTTTTGTCTATATTTTGAACTAATGCCAAATTTTGCAAATAGCAAACGCATTTATTTTTAAGTTATTTAATTTTTTTATGTTATTCAAATGTAGACAACACCATATACGGAAAGTGTATTAGATCCCACATATTCGGCAATACTGCATGGGACCCCACAAAGTGTTTGTATCGCAATTGCTTGGTACACAGCAAAGCAATATTTCTGAGGTAAATGTGAAATAATATTTTTCTTTTGTCTATATTTTGAACTAATGCCAAATTTTGCAAATAGTCAAATGCGTTTATTTTTAAGTTATTTAATCTTTTTATGTTATTCAAATGTAGACAACGCCACATACCAAAGGTGTATTAGACCCCATAGATTCGACAATACTGCATGGAACCCCACAAAAATGATGGCTCTCTCTATTTTTGGGTCTTGTAAATTTGATGTATTGTTATGACGTTGGATATTTTAACCATTTTATGGGTATTAAGATATATAAATTTTGGTGACTTTTCAATTTTAGTATTAAAAACATAGCAATTCAAATTCTCTGAAAGCATAACAACAGTTACATTATAATGTAGGATATCACAATTTCAAAGAGTTTCATACACATCTGTTGTGTTTATCCCTTGTACAATATTAACAAAAGTGGTAAACCAATCTATTACAATAGTAACATAATTACACAATTTCATACACATTTACTTAATCTATAATTATTTTTTATCCTATCCAACAACAAAATATTAGAATTACAAGTCCCCAACACGAAAGGTTGCATGTGTGCATGGTTAATGTCTTTCATTAGACGATGAAGCTTGTCTCGATCATTTTGGATGTCTTCTTTCTGTTTTTAAATCTCTACACTTGCATGTCGCAATTCTTCCTCCCACTTTTAGAGACAACATTCTCTTTCACAGATAGCTTTTACAATGTGGTATGTTTCTGTCTTCTCTGGATTATTCAAGTCATCAATTGTAGATATAATAGACAAAAGCTACATCAAGATTGAACCGGAAGTGCAAAGCATCAAATACATGGTCCGTATTATGAGGATAGAAAAATATTAGTAATTGATATTGAAATTGAAAGCACTTGCCTGCTTTAAGAATTTTTTTCTTAAAGATATGTAAATAAAATAATGCATACTCATCTAACAAACATAAAATAAGATATATCCTTTGTTAGCCACAAATGCATACAGGAAAAGACTACTCAGGACCTTATGATTCATTTTGATATGAAAGATATGTAAGCCTAGATGACCCATGCTTCCTATTGCCAGTGCAACAATATACATAGAGAAGGCTAGTTTTGTTTTTACACTAAATCAAATTTCGAAATGGAAAGTATTGATAATCACTCATATGTAACCATAATGCTTTTATCTCAGTATCACTAAAGAATTTCACATATTGAACATATTGATAACTGATAGCTGACAAACTATCGACTGAAAAAATGAAATATTGAGTGAAAAATGAATATTGGATTCTAAAACCTAAAAGTACCTAATAAACCTTTCTTAGCAAATTATAGAATACAAACAGATAACTTAATTTGGCTTAGAGCTGAAAGCTATAAACTAGTCATGTCTAAAACTTTCAGACAGGTGCCAATATGCGTCCATGCTTCTTTGTTGCAGATGGCTAATTAAAAAGATGAAACCATTTATCCAAAAAATATTTCAGTACAACATGGGCATGAACTCCATGCCATAATTAATTTTTGCAGAATTATCAACTTTAAGGATGAGGCTTACTTTATACTATCAACTTAGTATAAATAGGAAGCCATTCGCACATTTTTACAAATGGGTAGAGTACACACAAGGAAAATTGGAAACTCAAACAAAATTAATGATGATCATAACCCAAATTTACAAAGTCAAAAATTTGTATGAATTCCCAAAGCCAAACAACAATTACAATAAGAATTTCCAGAACGCTACAACCAAACACAACAGAATCACGGGACATGCATGAAGGGGGGAGAAAGGGATTTACTCTTCTCCATCATGCGATGTGGAGGCAATCGGCAAGAAGAGGGCGACGGCCAACGTGAGTTCTTCGTTTGGGTGAGCAAGAGCAATACTCAACAAGCGTTCATTCCCCTTTCGCAAGCGTTCATGCCCCCTTTGCCTATGCTTTTGAATCTCGATAGTACTCCTTTAATTCTGATCTAAATGGGATGCATATGAAACACTGCATTCCATTTAGGACTGTATTGCAGTCCATAGCGGATTGCAATAAGCATTATTCAATTAAATTAGATAATATAATAATTCAAAAAATTTGGACATAGTATTCATGTTGCAACTTGCATGACCCATATATAAAAGGCTGTCTATTATTCACTCTGGCATTAATGCATTGGATGGCGGGACAAATTACTTTCTTCCTTCATCTCGATTAATATTAAGATTAGAAAACCTTATAATCGGTCGGGCTGTTTAATATCCATTAACATCCCTCCAATTATAGCTCGCCACATAGCTATCTACAGTTTACACGTTGTGTACCTGTCTACACCAAAGCCCCATCCTCCTCCTCTCTTCCCTTCTGCAATCGAAGGCAGACTATTGCACCGGAAATCCTTCTGCCATTTTACGCCGATCCCAACCCACGCCACTCCTTCATCTACTACTACTATCGGCACTGGAGCCTTGTTTTCCCTCAGTCCTAACGAAGCACCACCACCAAGTCAAAAACCCCAAAAACAAAGACCCGGTTGGACGTGAAATTGGAGATGCTTTTGGAAACAAGCTGTGTGAATAGTTGTTGCCTAGCCAGATTGTCATGCCTTCCGTTGTGTTCGTCCTCGACGTCAACCTAGTCACAAGCAATGCACTGTGAGAAGCTCTTCAAGACGAGCACAACAAGGAACACCTTCAAAGAGAGATTCTAGGGCGCATTAACCTTCTTCCTCCTGCTCATGTCAAAATCGATATTCACAAATTGATTTTTACATTCACGAAATAGGGAGATGATAGAG
Organism: Platycarya longipes; assembly: GCA_036559045.1. Classification (NCBI taxonomy): domain Eukaryota; kingdom Viridiplantae; phylum Streptophyta; class Magnoliopsida; order Fagales; family Juglandaceae; genus Platycarya; species Platycarya longipes. The sequence goes on along the minus strand of CM071803.1, from coordinate 27,926,128 downwards.
AGACTCAGATCTCTTCCACCAAAGCCGCGGTAGACTTGATCTTTCAATTGCCCAAAAAACTCTAACAAATATCGGTCTTTCAATTGCTGTTTTCAATGATTATGAAATTGAAGTATCTTTTGGAAGATAAAAGGACTCAAATTCGAAGCTTTTCACCATCAAATGAGAAATAAAACAACTAGTATTAGGTTTTAAAAATCATGCTAAGTCTTGTCTTGGAGGTAAATCTCATTTTCATGGTACTGATTGTAATCTGATCTGTGGAAATATGTAGGTATTTGGATTGATAATGCAGTAGAGAAATGAATAGCAAGTATTCGCAAAAATGACTCAAACATATATGGAAAGGAAACAAGGAAACTGTTGCAGTAGGTGGTGATTCGTAAATAGAGCAAGAGAATGAATTCTACATGTTGATGCGTGTTCCACAACCTAGGTGACTTGGTGATCCCAACTGAACAAATATGCACCGATAAAAAGAATGGGGCCTCGAAGCCCTATAAGCACTCCAATGCTTTTGTTAGAGAGTAGGAAATTAATGTAGGAGGTGAAAGAGTTTGAATCATTCATTACCTATGATCCATAGAGTATCTTGTTATTTGTAGGGGTTGGGACTCGTGTGGATTCATATCTAATAATTGAAGTAGTCGATAAGAACGATAGTTTGTTAGATTATTGATTATTTTTGTCTTGAGCTATTTATTAAGATTGTAGCTTCTAAATAAGATCTCCGCCACTTTAGCTCTACCTAGACGAGCTACCTCTGATCCAGGGTGACTCGTGTAATTCAATTGAACACCTGACGCCTTTGCAGCATTGAACAAGGGATGGGACTTTGCCAATTATTAAATGCGCCATGCTTCCCTGATCATTCTACTATTAAGATGACATGATTAGAGACAAGCTATTTATTTAATGCATCTCGTGTGCCTTTGTCTTTTAGGATCTCAGTGGGATGGGCCTTGGGGTTCCTCCCTTCGTTGTGAGTGAAGGCAACACCCAGGATTCCTTAGTCCTACCCTAGCCTCTAGGCGGCGCTAGACACTACCTACTTTGAACGGGGTTGGACTTTATTAATGCTCAACTGATCTTCCCTTCACACCACAGGTTCACATTTGATCTCTTTGCTAATTTTTAGTTTTTCCTAAAATATTTGTTTGCTCATAGATACATTACTTGAGGGAGTTGGATCTGGGTGTTTCGATATATATGTGTATGTATGTACTATTGGTTGTTACTAATTCACTGAACTGAATGGATGAGTTGTTCTGCATTATTCAGTTTTTCATAAATTGTCTATTAATTTATATCCTCGACCAATTACGACTGGACCATAAGCATTGGTTTCTTGTTTTTTGGGTTTGGTGTATATGTTTCTAGGTCGCTCTTATTAGTATTTGATTAATTTCTCAGATGGGTGGTTGCTTCTCTGCCATCGTTCATGGAGTTGTGCAGTGGGTAAGGGGTTTCAGAGGAAATCCCTTACGCTCTTATCAGATGGGAAGATTTTTTGAAGATTTTTGGAATTACTTGACGTTGGAATATGCTGTCTTGATGTCGGATTATACTTGGGCGACTGTTGGAATGGTAAACGGAGGAAATTTGGAGATTATTTCTTGGCCGAGCGTTATTCTCTACTAAAATGGGGTTGCCCTACATGGAGATTTCCTTTGTGTGAATCCATTATTTGTTATGAGAAATCGCTAATGTGTCAAGCCATTAGTGATGTGTCAAGCCGTTAGTGAAGGGCTATTTATTAGCATTTTAAAACTTGACCGGCTATAAGCGTCTCTCCTAAACATATAGAGCATCATCATTTACCTTTTATCACTCTTTCATAGCGGTATATAAACACCAATCAATCGATGTTATAACAGCCTAGTTAGTCGACGTTAGATGTGACGCCCCCAAATTTTCACGTATAGAAACACGAAAATCGAGACGGTCGGGATGATGACAACACTGGTCACACATCCCCAACGTCAAGTGTTAAGTGTGTGAATACGTGACATGCATAAGTAAAAGCAACGGATAATTGAAGTCAATATCTGAGTACCATAATTTTTAGAATTATTATACAAACCAGTTTAATATAAATTCTCCAACATGAGATTTAAAACAGTCATCCGAAATACAAGTCATAAAAATAAATATTTATCAAAAGGGAAATACATTTCCCAAAATAACAAATATACACAACTACTTCAACGGCGAAACCGCCTCCTCAGGCTCAGCCTCCTCGACCTCTGCATCCAAAATCTACGACTTCAAAAATGGCATCGCAGGTAAGTATAAGCCAAACAAACAACATAATATAAAATATATTCATGCAACAACAATACGCATGAACACGACACCATATACATGAAGCTCAAAATAATTTTCTCAAAACAAACAGTTTTCCACACACGCCAAAATCCCATTTGGCCCAAGATAAATTTCAATAAAAACATCCATCATTTTTCCAGAAAATGGTCTACATAAAACCAATTAACACAATAAATAGGTATCGCAGGCGGGACTCTACCATTATCCCTGTTTACTCCCATATTCATGCCAGTCATACGGGCGTTACGTATCGTCGTCTTCGTAATGACTTAAACACTTCAATCATATTAGGCGTTGCGTATCGCCGTCCCTGATATGACATACATACTAATCATAATGGGCGTTACGTATTGTCATCCCCATTATGACATCCACACACTAATCATATTGGGCATTACGTATCGCTGTCCCCGATATGACATCCACATATCATCAAGCATAACGCGCGTTACGTATCGCCATTCCCGTTATGACTTACATACACTCCTTTCATGGCGGGCATTACATATCGCCGTCCCCGATATGAAATACACACACGGACCATAACGAGCGTTACGTATCGCCGTCCCCATTATGACTCCGTCAAAACCGCTAAAAATCCATAATCCAATAATACTGTAAGTGGGAATCACAGGCGGGACTAAACCACCATCCCTGCTTACCGCCATCCCTACAGTACCTCATTTAAAACCGATCAATTAAATCATTTCAACATACCAAAAATCAAGTCTCACATTTAAACCCCATATATCAAATATACACATGAACAAGCATGCAATTACACAACGTGTACCACCATGTACTAAAATATCCAACATTCAATAAATCTAATCACCAACCAAACACGGAGTTGTCAATGCAAAATATATTTAAATCTCAAAATTTCTTTGGAAAATACTTGCAGTGAGTAAAAGCAAATATCTTCAAACAAGCGCCAATCCACAGCACTCATAGCAATCATTTCGCACGCTGGGTTAACGTATTCGATTTGACATCAAAATTTAAGAGAATACTCATTAGAGGTTGGAGAATCAAATGAAGGTGGTGGTGAGGCGGTGCAACCACTAGAAGGTGGCGGATCGAGCTTAAAACAGGTGGAAACTCATTTTCGAGTTTGGAGTTGTACAAGGAAGGTGGAGCTGCAGTTGGGAAAACTGAGCTAGGGAAGTGGTCAGCTGAGGTAGGGAGCACTTTGGTGGCGACAGTGAGGCTAACGGTGGCCAGACGGCGGCGCAGCAAAGATGGATCCATTTAGAAACTCATTTTGGGTGGAGGAGCAAATGGCAGAACTGGGTGGTTCTAGGTGGTGGGTTATGCTCGCCGGAGTGAGGGGAGGTTGTTAGTAGGTCGCCAGTGCCAGGAGGGAGTTGTCGGCGGTGGCCGGAAAATACAAGGGAAGCCAAAATACCCATTTCGGGTTTGTGGCTGTGCAAGGGCGGTGGGGTGACCGAAGGTATCACTTTCGATACCTGTGGACTCGCCAACAGTGTGAGCGGTGAAGGGTGGCGACTGGTGGTGGAGACTGGCCAGGCTTAGGCCGAATGGCCAAAATAGAAAAGGGGTGGGGCGGGGCGGGGCGGGGGGGGGGGCGGGGTCGCGCAGCTCAGTGGAAGAAAACAAAGAAAATAAAGGAAAAGAAAAAGAAAGAAAAGAAAAGAAGAAGAAAAAGAAATAAAAACCTACTAGAAATAAAGTACAATAAATTAAATAAAAATCAACTGAAAATGTCACAATTTAATATCAATAAAATAAAATACTTAAAGCTCACCAATATAATAAATTAAATCAAAGTGCAATTCAATTACAAAACAATAATTTATATAAAGAAAGCACATCAATTAAAATCACATAATAAAATAAACGAATTTAATTCCAATAATTAAAATAATTGCCTCATATTAAAATTAATAATGAAAATAACGCAACTCAACATATAAACATAAAAACAACGTCAAACTAATATTAATTAATTAATAGCTCAAACAATTACTAAACAAATAAAACACAACCGATAATATTATTAAAATAAATTAAAATAATCAATAACAAGAATAAAACAACACATAAAAATACACGTAGTCTGGAATCTCACATTGGACCCAGAACATTGGTTTTAACTCAGGCTCGAATTACGATTATAAAATGGATTAGCAATTGATACTTTGATCAGATGGACAAAAAACTAACTATAAAATAAAGAAATACATCATTGAGAACGTTCATGCGAAAAGTTTAGTTATTATAATGAAGTTAAGGGTGAAAGTTGAATTCTACTTTATAGAGACATGCTATAAAAATAGACTAATTTATGAACTTCTTTTTTAGATGGGAATTAAGATATTAAAAATTAGAAACATTTCAACCTAAAAAGAATAAAGAGATATTTTGGTTTGAAAAACCTATTATTAATATTCTTTTCGAATGGCGAAATACATTATTGTATGTTAAGAAAAATCAAAACATTCAAAAGAAAAAAATAAAATAAAAATAAAAGGTACCGAGTTTAAACATGGAATCCGCCAGAATTTGTGACCAGAACCCAAGCTCTAGATCAGGCATATAAAAAAATATATATGTATATCTCGGATGAACAGGCCTGTATGATTGTAACGTCCTAACCCAAATATTTTTTTATGATTGTACTCTTTGCCTAAAAACGTAAAGACATTGTGTGTAGATCTCGATATGAACCGACTCAACACGACTGCTCTACTCGCTCGTCGTTGGGCATCGTTAATGCTTTGTGGCAACACCATATTTAAGATGGCATCGATCTTCTTGGTGTTTGCCTTGATGCCTATATCATATACAATAAAGCTCAAGCACTTTCCCGAGTTGACCTCGGAGGCACATTTTGCTGGGTTCAATTTCATTTTGTATTTGTACAACATCGCAAAAGATTCTATGAGGTATGCTAGGTGCTAGGCAAGTTCCTTTCTCTTCACTAGCAAGTCATCTATGTACATTTCCATAGTTTTGTCAACTCGATGGTTGAACATCCAGTTAAACAGTCTTTGATAGGTCACCCCGTCCTTCTTCAACCTGAAATGCATAACTGGGTAACAATAAAGGCCTATGTCGGTGATGAATGTTGTCTTCTTCATATCTGCCTTTTTCATTCAAATCTGATTGTACCTTGAATATGCGGCCATGAAGCTCAAGACTTTGTGTCCTATCATGGCGTTTACGATGACATCAATTTGTTGCAATGGAATGCTGTCTTTGGGTTAGGTTTTGTTAAGATCAATGCAGTCTATACGCATTCTCCACTTCCCGTTACATGTTTTTACCAGTATTGGAAAGCCACTTTGGATAGTACATTTCTCTTATAAATCTAGCTGCCAGGAGACGGTCTATATCCTCGACAATGGTCATGCACTTCTCCAAATTAAATGACCTTCTCTTTTGGCATACCCTTTTTGCCTCCGGGTTGACACATAACTTATATTTTATGATGGCATTGTCAATCCCTAGCATATCTTCATCGCTCTAGGTGAACACATCTTGGTATTCGATCAACAGCTACTTTAAAACCTCTTTGTGTTCTGGCGGGAGCCTTGCCTCGACCCTAGTCGCGGTGTTTGGACGATCTAGGTGTAAGGCTACTATCTCTAGATGCTAATTTGTCTCGGCCTGCATCAGGTTGTTTTCATCTCTCGATTCGATGTCTTGTCTACTTTCGACTAAGGGTGGGGGTTGCGGCCTTCTATCTAGACTGTCTGCAACACACACACTAGGTGACCTGCCTTCAGCTCCTCAACATAACGCTCTCATGCTAGGATTTGTTTTCCATGAACCTTCCAATGCTACTTCTGTTGAGAACTTTATTTTCAACTGATAAATAAAGGTGACTAGCTTTAAGTTGTTTAGAGTTGGTTTAAACAATATGACGTTATATCTCATATTTATTAATTGTTGATGATAATTTTCACAAATGGATCAAGAAGTAGCCTTGCAAAGGTATTCAATTTTTGAGAAAAGTATGAGAATGCATCGGGCTGTCATGGGTCAATAACCTCGCAAAACGGTTCCTTTTTGGTACCGCATTCCAGAAAAGTTTTAATAAAAGTCAGCTACTTCCTGTAGGGAGGGTTAACTCCATTTTACTTAGTTAAGCATTATCAATAGTCTTGTTAAAATTTTCTTTTAAAAAGTACATTTTTACACACTTTCTAAAAAAAAGTGGTCATATTTGATCAATAGTAAGAAGAAAAAGGTAGAGAAAATAGAATATTTTTTTAATTATAAATAATAATCTTCCAAAACTCTAAATTAGGAGCGCCAGCCACCTATACATTTTAAAAAGCTCACATGCTATGTTGAAGCCTATTTTTCAGAAAATTAAAAAGAAAATAGCAGGTTGGAAAGGGAAGTTACTTCAAGGGGTAAATTAATTTTGCTTAAACATGTTTTGTCATCCATTCCTATACACATTTTTATATTTTTTAAATGTTCCTAAGGGCTTTATTAATCAGCGGCATCAAGTTTTCTCAATCTTTTTCTAGGGTGAATATGAAGGGCGTGGGAAGAGGAATGGGTATCCTGGGATGATATTTGTAAACCGACAGAAGAGGGTGGTCTTGGGCTAAGAACTTTACAGGATGTCTCCAACGCTCATGTACATTGTAAACTTGCATGGACTGATTTTATTCATCAAGAATATGATACAGTCCTAACATATCCTTATCAGCATCCTCGATTCCATAGCAAAAGTCTCATACGTCTTTGTGGAAATCAGTGTACTCTTTTTTCCCTTCTATTATGGAACATAGCACCTGGATAATTGGTTCATTATCTGAAAAAGGTTTGACTATCAGCCAACCAGAATTAAGGATTAGAGATATTTGGACACAGTATGGGCGAAACATTAGTCTAATTTCTTAGCTTGGTGGAAATCAACTTAAGCTATTGTTTTGAAATCCAAAGTTCAGATTAAAGAAAAAGAAGATTTGAGGATATGAAAGCCTTCTTATCTTACTCTCGTAAATTTTCCAAAAAGTCTTCTTGGAACTTAATTAGAAATTCAATTGGTATTTTTCCTCTTTCTGCTTGTATATGGAACCATATTCTGCCTCCAAATATTTCAATTTTTAGATGAAACTATTTTCATAATGCAGTCCCAGTTGATGTAGCAATACAAGGAGACACAACCATAGTTAGTAAGTTCAAACTAAATTAGGTTTAGTAGGTATAATTTATGTATGCTGCTCACATGTTAGGTGGCACAGTTGGGAAATCAATGTAAACTTTTGTAATTAAACTGATAATTAATTTTAATACCCTTTGAGTTTAACTATAATCGACCTTACGTGATTTTACGAAGTAATGTAATATGGCAAACCCACGTATACCGAAACCCAACTCAAATCCATCTCAAATTGAGCCCAAACTTGCCCATCAACCCAAGTCCAGCTCTTAATAAAGGTAAAATTGAAATAGTAGTGCTATTTGAGTCAAACTTGCAAATGTTTTTAATTTTTTAGTTTTTATTTCAGAAATATAAAAACATTATGCGGGCACGAGTTTTTATTTGTTTAGTACTCGAATACGATCGAGAAAGGTAAACGAGAAACTTTGTGGCGTGCATTAATCAAGGCACTGCGGACATTAAGGCCATGTTGGATTTGGGAGATAAAATTTTTAAATTTTTTTTAAATTTATCATTATATTTTTTAAAATTTTTATATAAAATATAATAAAAAATTCAACTTTTTCAAATTTCAAAATCATTTTTTCAAATGTTAAAACAAAAATAATATTAAAAAATATATTACAATAACATTTTATTCTTTTTTTAACTTTTATCTCATCTCATCTTTAAAAATAAACCAAACCTAATTTTCTTAGTGTCCTAAATGGGATGAACAATATTTTCACAAATACATTTTGGGGTTCATTTGAATTAAAATTTTTATGCTTTATGCGTAATTATATTTCGTCGCGATTATGTTCGAAATATCATTTAAGTTTGAACTCCGAATGCCTTAATTAACTCCTAAATTTATTTGGTGTAAGGTTTTATCCTTATTTGAGGTAATTTGTGATTCTAAATTCTTATAGCTTTGAGATCAATGAAGGAGTTAAGTTTCTAGCTTTCAGATAAAGTGGACAGCTTTAATGATGATCAAGATTTACTTAAAAAACCATTGTTACACTATAAACATGAGAGTACATATGTCTTACATTGATCTATTAATATGAGATGTTGGGAAGAATTTGAAATAGTACTTTTTATGATAAATGAATGATATATCGATACATGTTGGGATATTGAAACATCTATATCATGTAAATGATTAATTCATGATATTATATTGCTTATTAGGGAATATATTAATCTATTACATATGTTCATGTATTTGATGGGGGACTAGATGTATATAAAAAAGAAATACACAAGTTAAAATGGTCAAATATAAGAAATAGAGGGAAAAATATATCAAATTATTTCCGGCGATTACTAACTTGGCCACAAAAAGTCATTTCCAGAGCAAAACTAAACATTTGCAGCAACCAAATGTCACTACAAAAGGTCAAAATTCACGTTTATTTTGACAGTTTGATAGCATTATTTTTGACGAGTAATTAGAGTATTTGTGGCGACATAAAGTTGCCGCAAATAAGAAGTTTCCGATATTGACGTCAGACGCCAAGAATTTCTTTTCCTCACTCAACCATTGCAGCGCTACTCCAGTGGACAAAAGGAGCGGGAAATACCTTTTTACGGTGCATATATTGTTATATGTGGCGACATATGAGCGTCACAAATAGTGAATTTTCTTGTAGTAAACGTGGAATTCCCATAGCTAGCTCCCAGCCCTGTTTGGATTTAGAAGTAAGTTAAATTCATCTTATCTCACTTCTATTTTATCATTACATTTTTATAATTTTTTTATACAAAATACAAATTTCTATACAAATTTTTTAAATCCCAATACACATTTTTCAAATTTCAATACACATTTTTTCAAATCCCAAAATAATAATAATATTAAAAAATAAACTAAACTCATCTCAACTCATCTCATCTCCGAATCCAAACGAGACCTCAAGTGTGTCTAGTTACCAACTTCACCAAACATATAATCCGTGGATCATTTGTTTGAAAATGGAAGATTATATATATATATATATATATTGCACTTAGATTTGATTACTCCACTTTGTTAAGCTCTCCATAGAGAACACGTATATTACAATGGTGACGACTTTCTAAAATGAAAGAACAAGCCATTCAAATCATGTAACCAATGAGTAACATAATTTATTACTACTGCCATAAGTACCATAGCTGCCCTATTAGTGCACTGGAGACTTCCCCCAGTTGGAAAAATGAAGTTTAACATTGATGCTCATCTCTTGGAAATCCAGGCCTTTTTGGCTGTGTGGTGTATTGAGGGATGATAGTGGAGGTTTCGTTTTTGACTTTTCTCTTCATTTGGGAGAGGAGTCGAATATGTTTGTTGAATTAATGGCATCGAAACTAGATTTGTTATGTGTTTGTAGCTTGGATTTACTAATGTTATATTTGAGTTTGACTAGTAAAATTGGTTCACTTGTTCAACCAAATTTTCTCTCCACCTTGGAAGTTTTTAGGGATCTGGGAAGACATAATTGCTTTTGGTCAATCTTTATCTTTCTCTTTGCAGCACAAATATGTGGAAGGTAATTCAGTTACGCACTAGCTAGCGACAAGTGCTAGAGGTTTTCATGAAACTTGTTCTTATCTTCATTTTTGCCTAGATTAGAATAGGGTGAATTAAAATTGAAAATTTTTACATGGAGTCAGTTTTAGGGAATTTATAAAGCGTCGAAGATAATTTTTTTTAAAAAATTCTATCATCTTTAACCTCGTTTTCATGAATTTAATGATTTTTGTTAGTTTGTTTTTATATAGGAATTGAAAACGAGATTGAAAATAAGGTATTTTTCTTTAAAATCAAAGTTGACTCTCCATCGACTCTTTAAAACCAACTCTCCATCGACTCTCTATAAAAATATTCATTAAAATTAGATCTAGCTGGTTTTCTAGAAGTTACACATAGATTGTAGTTGCTACTATTTTTTATGTGCTTATTTACTTTTAGATGATGGTTACTTCAATACATTACATTTTAATGACTTGTGTTGTACCTCTTAATGTAGATTTTCTTATAGTGTTTGTTTAGGAATTGGTTTCGAAAGTAAGGGCTACTAATAAAATTAGGGATACTGTCCCTCTTAGTAAAAAGAAATTCCTTATACACTCACAAGATTTTTTTTTTATTTTTTTATTATTACTAGCACCGATATCATTCATGTAGAATTAAATTGATTTAGGATTAATCACCTATCGCAAACTCTTCTTGAGTTGGAAAATATAAATATTTTAAACACTTTATCCGATTTTCATGTGCAGAAGTCTTAAAATTTATTGATGGAAAGCTTTGGGATAGTGTAGTTTGCAAACCTTAGATATATGTTCCGACATCATAATTGCAAGTCATGCAAATTATTTTTTGCCAACGAATTATATTGGGATAGTCTTCCAATAAATCCAATGCTTCCTTTGTTATGAGATTTGTGAAAAGAAAAAAAAGGAAAAAGAATGCACCGGTATAAGTGGTGTTGATATTGAAATCCATGCTTGTTCAATTTATTTTTGAAGGTTTGGTGTATGTGTTGCAACGATAATGATAAGGTTATTACTCTTCAAACTATCTTTTTATTATTCCTTTTATTTTTAATTTTTTAATTTTTTATTTAAGTTTGCTAACGGAATATTTTTTAGAATACTTTATTATTATTTATTAATTTATTATTACTTTTTTTCTTATTTTTCAATTACTTTTTATTAATATTCATTATTTATTATTATTATTCAATATTTTATTATTATTATTTTTTTACTATTCATAAAATATTTAAAGTTATCTTATTATTCAAACTTAATTAAGTAATTAAAAAAATGATTGTTAGTGAGATTATATATTTTTTAATTTTTTTTTTAATAATTAAAGAGGTTATAATTAAAGAGGTTAAAAAAAGGAAGGGCCCACCATAAACAGACGGGACCCACCACTGCCTCAACTCTCTCTATCTTTTGGTAGCGTATACCTCCATGGGAACTTACTCCAACTACTCCCTCCACTCCCTCTTCATCTTTTTCACCCCCACAGGCTCGATCCGAAGCAACTCAGGATCCCGATTCCATTTCTTGAAGCTCGTCTCGAAGAGCATGGAAACTTCATGGTAGATGCAGTGGGAAACTTTCCACATGCACCTATTAAAGAAAAGACAGTTGTGCAGTTTCTCAACCTAATCTAACTCTTCACTTTAAGAAGCTAAAGGCCATCTCTGGAGTGAGTGAGATAGAATCGGTGTTTTTTTTTTTCTTACTTTTCTTTCTTTATGGATATTTGTTTTGAGCTGAACAACTTATAGAATTGGTTATTTGTTTCCAGCTTTCACTGGAAAATTGAATTGACAATTTCAGCGACAATTAATTTAATTTCTTAGCATTTGGTTGCTCGGTGCTGATGGTATGTTTATCCGTAGGTGGTTCCTATGATTTTGCTAATATAACATATTTATTTCCTTTTGCATGGTTCGCATTTTTGGGATTTTTCTAGTCAAGTTTGATGAATTTTCATTTCGAATATGTTTGGAAAGAGACCCATTTTGATTTTGTTCAGTTCTTTTTATTTTCCTTACCTGCTCTGTCGATGGTGGAGAATGCCGACGATGGGAAGTGGAGAAGAGCAGCACTGCGACGTTGATGGTGGAAAGGGACCGTAGCAAAAACTCGAATCTGTTTGGAAAGAAACCCAGTTTGCTGCTTTCCATTGATGGTGGAGGAGGTAGTCCCGTCGGAGGAGTCATCGATGGGCACGGGACAAAGAGGAAAAAAAAACTGCAATTGGGGAAGATTTGATGCTTGGAACTTGATCAACATCTTCTTTGCCAACTTTAGTCGACCAATGGAAGTGCCTCGTGGGGAGTGATTGTGGCTTCGTGGAGAAGACGAAGGAGAGAGTGACCGTATAGCTTCGTGGAGAAAAAGATGAAATTCCGCCAATGTGTTCAATAGATGAAGAGTGACCGGGGATCCTAGCACTACTCTTTCTTCCTCACCTAATGCAATGTAGAAATGAAACACAACGTTTCATTAATGACGTGGAGACTCCCCGCCAGTTGCATAGGTCGGTTGTAAGAGGTATTTTTCTGAATAAAAATAAATAAAAATTATGAAATTGGTTTGAAAAAGTTAAAAAATAAAAAATAAAGCTAAATGTTTCTTTAGTGCACATCGTTTTTCCATTTTTTTATTAAATAATTAAAATAATAAAACTTAATAATATTTTGAATTTTTTTTTTAAATATTTAAGAATATTAATAAAAAATATAAAATAAAAACAAAAAAATAAATAATGCTGCAATGCACAGTTAGGGATATGACAAGGTGGCGGTAAATAACATGATTACGTGGACAAAACTACACCTTTTTTTTTCCTTCTTTAATGGCTACTTCTCCTACTCTACCTTAATACACTCCGACGATTACGAAAATGTCGAAGCTCCTCCTCCACTCCCCGCATTTCACCTCCATCCACCGCCGAACTCTGTCATCCCTACTCTTCCTCTCCAGCCCCCACCTCACCCTCTCCCCTCTCCCTCTTAATCGTCTCTCCTCTCTCTTCCTCTCATCGCCTCCCTCTCCTCTTCCCTCCTTTCACCGCCAGACCTTGTCCGTCCGCGCCTTCGATTCATCCGAAGAAGAAACCAAAGGAAAAGAAGTAGGCCCCGAGTTCAATAAGGTTGATGATGGCGGCGAGACTTTCGCAGGTCCCCGCGAGGACTACCCGACTGGTGAATTTCAGTTCGAGGAGTTTAGCTGGTGGAGGAAGTTCACCGTGAAGCTTAAGTTGCTCATTGCGTTCCCTTGGGAGCGCGTTCGCAAGGGCACCGTCTTGACCATGAAGCTGCGCGGTCAGGTTTTGTATTCTTCCTCTTCTGTTTCCAATCTTTGCCCTAGAAATTAAGATTAGAGAGTAGAACATAGAATGAAATTGAGTTCTAAAAGCTTCTTTTGCTGCATAATTATATTAGTGTATTTTCAGTATCTTAAATGTGATTATGACGCATTAGCGTACAGTTTTCCATTTACATTCTTGTAAGCGTTGTTGGGTTTGTTATTGCACTGTTTTTCTTTCGGCATGGACAGAAATTGAAACTTTTCTTCTTTTTTTCATGTTTAGATATCCGATCAGCTGAAGAGCCGTTTCTCTTCAGGACTTTCTCTACCTCAAATATGTGAGAACATTGTAAAGGCAGCATATGATCCTCGTATTTCTGGTATCTATCTCCATGTAGAAACCTTGAGTTGTGGCTGGGGTAAAGTTGAAGAAATCCGAAGGCATATCTTGGATTTCAAGAAATCAGGTAGTGTCACAAGGATATTCATTTTGTGGAGTATATACGCATGTTCCGAATAAGTTGATTGGATCATTGACCTATCTCGGGCTTCTAGAATTGGGATGTAGTAATCCTGGTTATTGTAATTGCAAAAATGAAGAGGTGCCAACTCTTGATGCGTATGAAACCTGTAGCCCATGGCAGTGATCAATTCGATTAAACATGCTTAAACCAGCGATGCATTCACCATCGCAATTGTAGATTTGTGTTCTACATCTGTTCAAAGAGGAGGGCGCCTGTTTTCTTTATTCGCCTATATGACAGACACTACATCTCTGGAACATTAGATGCACCATTTTTATGTATCAAAAGAACATTTAGGGTAGGTTTAGATGTTGAGAAATGTTGAAAGAAGTTGTAAATAGTAGTAAAAAATAGGTGCAAAGTAATGATAGAATATTAAATAGTAGTGAAAAAGTCATGAATAGTAATAAAAAGAGATAAAAAATAATAATAAAGTAATGTATAGTTATGAAATATTCTGAGAATACCTGAGGTATTCTTGGTTGCCAAACGCAACCTTAGATGCACCATTTTTTAAATGGGAGTTGTATGCATTAGCCAATCTTGAAAGTAAGAAGCTTAACAAATTTTGGTGAGAAGTATTAGGTCGATTAAGAGAGCTTATAAAATTAAACTTATAAATTGATGTAGCTTGATGTAAATTGTCAGATATACTTAACGCTAGAATGAGCACGATAACCTGACGTACTACATTAATCCATGTCAGTTTGGATTATGGAAACTTACTTTTGTAAGATCTTTTAGTAGAGTTAGGCCTTGTTTGTGTAACAAGGTATTCTCATATATTCTCAAATATCACTCAAACATAAAACAATTTTTAATTTCAAATCTTCAATTTTTTCATCTAATCATTACCTAATCATTATCAAAACACAAAATCCAGTAAAACTTTCCCAACTTCCAAACAAAGCACAAAAAAGAAAAACTTTTTCAAATTTTAAAACAAAAATAATATTCCAGCAATTTTTTTTAAGTTATAATATTATTATTCAACTTTTTCTATCCTTTTCCAAAATGTAATAAACATTTAACCTGAACCAATTCATTACTATTCATTGATATTCTGAGATATTCTCTGTGTCCAAATGAGTTGTTGCCATTTCTCATTTTTGGTAGCTCTTTCACATTTTCATTGCAAGGTCATCGATTTTGTTTCTTATCTCCAAGGTAGTGAATAACTTCTGTGCAGATAGCTGAGTTATGTATTGTTTTTAAACATAGAGTTTTGTATACTGATCTGCAAGCTATTATCTATTTTGAGGATGACTAAATTTGATCTTTACTTGTAGGTAAATTTATTGTGGCATATGCCCCTGCATGCCGTGAGAAAGAATATTACCTTGCCAGTGCATGTGAAGAAATATATGCCCCTCCAAGTGCTTATTTTTCTCTGTTAGGCTTGACTGTTCAAGCATCATTCCTTAGAGGTAAGTTGACTTTGCTAGTTCTCATGTAGCTTTCTTGCAAGCCTGGATAAAGCTAGCATATCTGAAGGTTTCTCTCTCTTTTTTTTTTTGGGGGGGGGGGGGGGGGGGGGGAATTTAACAAACATGAGTATATCAAATAAGACATTGCAGCATATGCCAATAATTGCTGTGAGAAAAAAATATTACCATGCCAGTGCATGTGAAGAGATACATGCTCCTGCAAGTGCTTTTTTTTCTTTGTTATGTTTTACTGTTCAAGCATCATAGTTGACCTTGTTAGTTATCGCATATTTTCTTGCAAGCTTTGACAAGGCTATCAGGATATACCTTTTGAATGTTTATGAAGAGTTTGAGTACTTTTTTCCCCCCAAGTATGGTATGAAACTCATCAAAACCCTTTAGTAAATATTATTATACCTTGATGCCTAGGTATCTTGAAGCTCCAAACTACCCTCTTACTGTTCATTTTCTGTGTCTCTAAACAAGTGTTCTGAGATAAAATCCTCATAGACAGTTTCCGTTGGCTTGTTTGGAATGACCTAAGGTTTTTGTTTGTGCAATATGCCTAGATGGGCTTGGACTCAACACATAAGCTCTAGTTCTCTTGAATTAACACTGTTGTTGTATTTTCAGACATATATGTTAATACAAAGGGAATCTATAAACGTGCACAAGGATTTTGCTACCTAAATGAACCATTATCTTGCTTATGTTAGTAGTCTCTGCCTCAGATATCAGAATTTGAATGGGCTAAAAGTTTTGTAAATTTTAAAATGGTTTGAGTATTTCTTATGGTTTATAGGCCAAAATAAGACATCCAATTATTAGATTTTAGAAGTAAAGTCTCAAACAGGGGTTTGAGAATCCATCCTCGCAAAGTTGCATGGAACCCCTTTTCAAGGCATGGTTGATATCTGTTACTGGTGGTTTTATAAATTAATCCTCAATATTTGGACATCATGGCCTTGGTTCTTGTGTCATCATGCAACTTTGAATTGAGAGAGAATACTGCATTTTATAGCAGTTTTGGTTAATCCTGAATGTCATATGTACTCACACGTGCAACTTTTAGATGCTTCGATAAAATCTTGTAACTGTTTTTGTGCCTACATGAATTTTTAAGGACAATGAAGACAGAGCATTCATTGGAGGAGATTAGACTACTGTTAGTTAGAACTCTGTTTCTTTGTGCCAAAACTATAGATTTCAATGTCCTAGATTTTCATGATATTCTTATTTCTATTCCTTCTTCTTAAATAGGAGTTTTCTCTTGTATACCCCCTGTATACCTGGGCTAAGCCCATCATTTTAATATAATATAATCGGTTACCTATAAAAAAATGAATTTTTAAGACAAATTCATTAAAATCCTTTCCTAATTTGGCCATTTAGAAAAGTACTAACGCTTGACTCTAATTGTATATTTAATAGAGCTTGGGAATATTTTTTGTGCAGGTGTCTTGGACAAAATAGGAATTGAGCCACAAGTGGTAAGGCTTGGAAAGTACAAGAGTGCTGGGGATCAACTTACACGCACTACAATGTCTGAAGAAAACTGTGAGATGCTGACTGCATTGCTAAACAACATCTATGGGGATTGGCTGGATAAAGTTTCTTCTGCACAAGGTAGTTGGCATCTGAGGCTTTTCTCAATCTTCAAGTATTTACTAAACTAATAGTTTTTTTTTTCAAATTTTGTGTAGGGAAGACAAGGGAAGATCTTGAGAACTTCATCAATGAAGGCGTTTTCCAAGTTGAAAGGCTGAAAGAAGAGGGTTGGATATCAAAAATATGCTATGATGACGAGGTACAGATTTATCGTTGAAGTTAGGCTCAAGTTTGTGAAACTTGGAAAACAAATATAGAGTAATTGAAGGACCAATATCTGCTACAGCATGCCATTAAAAACGCTAGGGAATATTCATAAAGTGAGATGATATTCTGATTTGATTTTTGGAATAATAGTAGAGGATTTTCTAAAATCAGGTTGCCTATACATGCTCTTTCAGATAAGTTATTGGTAGTGCTTCTACCTCAAAAATCGAATATTTTGTGCTGTTTCTGATAATTATATGTTGGTCATTGATCATAGTTTTTGTTAAACTCTTTAAGTGTGACAGGCATTTTTAGTGGAAGTGGTTTGTGTCCTTCAAATGGTGAAGCCCTTTTTTTATTTATATGATGATTTTTCAGGATGTTTTAGTAACATGTACTCATTGATGCAGGTTATTACAATGTTGAGTGAGAGACTAGGAATGCAGAAAGATAAAAATCTTCCTATGGTTGATTACAGGTAACCGCCTTCTTGTTGGAAGCTTGCAATGATGTATGCTTTGGTTTTTACTAGAGTATATTGTTTCACCGGATTCATTGTTGTTGGCAACTCAACAATGTATTTGTCTTAATTAGAGCTTTCATTTTCTACTAGCTAGACAAATTATTGGTGGTACTTTCTATTATAGGCATCTAATCTTTAGGTTGCCAATGCAACTGTATTTGACTGCTGTATCATAATCCAAAATCATGTAAAAACTTGTCAATATCCTGCTGATTTTAGGTTTTATGTTTTGAGTGAATCCTTGCTGTGAGGCTACACTTGCCTTTCATATGATACTTGAACAATTTTGTGATCAAAATTTCTATAGGCATCCATCGACAAACTATCTTTTTCTCGAGTCTCCGTGTAAACCATGCAACTCTTCATTAGTTTGATGTATGTATCAAATGTTGGATTATTCATATTCATGTGACAATGTGCATCATCGTTTTTATTTACAGGACTATGTAACTTTTTCTGCATGCACACATTAGAAAATCATTATCATCTGATCTTTCGATGAATTGGTGCTACGAATATGAAAAAGTTCATATTTCTCTCTGTGATTTATGACTGGTCTAGTAGTCCCACTAATTAAATCATTTGGATGTTAAAAGACGTAAAATATTAAATTTTAGAATAATTTGTTTTTCGTGATATTACAGAAAATACTCTCGAGTTAGAAAATGGACTCTTGGTTTATCAGGAGGTAAAGACCAAATAGCTTTGATCAGAGCTTCAGGGAGCATTAGTCGTGTACGAAGTCCACTAAGTGTCCCTAGTTCGGGTATTACTTCAGAGCAGTTCATTGAGAAGATTCGTAGTGTCAGAGGTATGGATAGATCTTATAACTCAAGTTTGCTTGATCTAGTGCTCCTTTTTCTTCCTGTGGAGATGTGACAATTTACTCTTAAGATGTGAGTCATGTCACCATACCATGTGAAATTGTGATATGCTGAATATGTTCGTGTTACGACAATGCGAAGGTGTATCCTTATTCCATACTATGGTTGGCATCTGTGGCTTGAGTCTTAAGAAGTTCTATGTAGGCATCTAAAGACTGCTAGCATAGAGGAACTCAAAGAAAACTGGGACTTAGTTAAATTACCTGAAGAATGGCAACATCCATATACTTGTCAAAAAAAAAAAAAGGGCAATATCCATACACATCCATAGCATGCAGATGTAAGCTTTGCTTGGGTGTTGCCCGGAATGTGTTCTACTCCAATCTCCATCCTTAATTAGAAGTGTAAGAAAGATCATGCCTTTATCTGCTTGGGAGTTGCTTCACGTAAAACCAATTAATGTATTCTCTCTTTACCTTTTAGCTACTAGCTATTTGCACAAGCAAGTTATTTTTCCAGTCATATTGGTTTTCTTTTCTCCCTTCTCCTTGCCCTTAGAATCAAAAAGATATAAGGCCGCAATCATCCGAATTGACAGCCCTGGAGGGGATGCTCTTGCTTCAGATTTGTAAGTGCCTCTATATTTTACCTCCATGTATATCATTTGACACCAATTACTTATTCAAAAGAAAAATTAATGAAAATAGTCCTTTGATATGTGAAGTAAGATAGTAGAGGCAACCTAAAACCTGTTCAGCAGCACAGGCTGAAACTGATTTGCTTTATACTATTACAAAGCAGGAGTATGGACCTTAGGCGACATAGCTGTTTAATATCATCCCCAAAGAATGGTAGTTACATCTGCTAGAAATTTAAGTCACCAACGCTTGATTTCTAATTCTACTAACCGGAAAACATGACATCAAATTGCGCTATTTTGCTCCAACAAGAATAGGGAAAATCTGCGACAATCACCTTAGCTTAGGCCTCTCAGCTATTGAGGAGTGATAAGATTTCCATTCATGACAATTATGCTCCATAATGGATATGAGAAAAGTGTCCATCTCAGATGTATCTACCAAAATCTTCTATTCCTCAATTAATATGACCAACTTTTTTGCATTTAGTGAGCGAACTGTGGCACTGAGCCCATGCTGTTGCTCCTGAAACTCGCATTTAACCACTCAGTAGCCAAAAAAATAAATCTAGAATTAATTTTCCTCCCACAGAAGCTTTCTGTGACTCTGAAAACTGGTGTGGACTGTGGTGATTGGGACATGGTGGAAGCGAACATTCTTTCTCTATTGAGTTGATGTGGACCAAATTTATGGACTCTGGACCTTTTTTCTCCTTTACTTTTGACCTAGCAATAGATTTAATGAGTCAATGCAGAGATAATCATTTAGGTATGCCATATTTATGCGCGTGTCTAATTACATTTCCTGAATCTGTGTCTATAGTGTCAACCCTATTATATGTGTAATTGGCATTTTGAGCCGAAGAAATCAGCCACAAGCCTACCTGGGTTTTTACCCCAGCCAAGGGGAGGCCCTCCTTGGTTTCTTGTATTGAATTGTTTAAAGAAACTGTCCTATGGTTAACTTATGCTTTGGTGTTTATGTTGTACAGAATGTGGAGGGAAATCAGACTTTTGGCTGCATCAAAACCTGTCATTGCATCAATGTCAGATGTGGCAGCGAGTGGAGGATACTATATGGCAATGGCAGCGGGAACCATTGTTGCAGAAAATCTAACCTTGACTGGTTCTATCGGAGTTGTCACAGGTGAAGCCAAGAATGCTATCGATGAAAAATAAAAATAAAAACAAGAAAATATAAAGAAGTGAACCTCACAGCTATGTGGGTGTCAACTTTAGTGCTGAATCCTCCTTACCGTAGAAAACATTGTAATTAGTTTTTCTCCTGTAGATTCTCCAGAAATAGCTAAAGGAAAAATCTTAGTTATTGAATGTCCTTTGGGAATGCTGTTAGAGAACTTGAGACATCTCCACTAATGCATCTTACCTGCAGGTTACACTCAGCATACAACCTATTTTGAAAAAGATTGGGACCCACTAAGCAAGCATTTCTGTTTACCTTTATAATTTGTACTCTATATCCAATCACAACTGAGTTTGTGCTGATCTTTTTATTCTTTTCAAGATTTTAATCTGGAAAAGGGTCCAGAATGTCTGTAACTGAAGAAGTTCATGAGTAACTTCTCAATAATTTCTCATCTCTGTGCATTGCTCCTGGATCAGAATGTGCTTTCCATTTGGAAGTTAATTAGTTTCTCTGCGTGTCTCTGGTTCCAGGTGTCTTGAAGCAAAGTACAACACACACACACACCTCTTCGTATATATGTTGGGAGATGTGTAATTTTATTAGCTGACATGCTTCAATGTAAGATCCAAATTGCATCTTCTTATGGTTGCTGAAATTGAACAAATAACTCTGGGATAAAACTAGAAAGTGAAATCTCCTAAGTCATTCCTTGGTCCCTAAAGGTTGATGCTAATGCATTATTAATTTGTTTGTAGGGAAGTTTAACCTGGGAAATCTGTATGAAAAGATTGGCTTCAACAAGGAAATCATATCAAGGGGAAGATATGCCGAGCTTCTTGCAGCTGAAAACAGGCCTTTCAGGTAATTAAGCCTTGTGACTTGCTAGCTTTATGTATCATTTGTGAGACTGATTCTGCTGTACATAATGAGTCTCAGGTTCACATTGAAACCTGTATGAGTCTTTTGCCTACTATGTAACCTAAGTGGTTGTTTGGGAAACATACTTCATCTCATCTGATCTCAAAATTTCTCATAATTTTCATTTCAAACATCACCCAAACACTTTTTTTAATTTTAAATCTTCGACCTTTTCATCTGATCATTACAACTTTCCAAAACTTCCAGATAGAACATAAAAAATAATACTACTTTTTCAAATTTCAAAACAAAAATTATATTAAAAAATTATGTTCTCACAATATTTTCACTTTATAATATGTATTCACTTTTTCTCTCTCATTTTTCAAAATCCAATAAAACATTTGATTTCACTACTATTCACAAACTATTTCACTACTAATTAACAACATTCTAATATCATTTTATTCTGCAAGCATCCCCTAAATCTTATGATTCATAAATAAAATTTTATTGATCATAAGAATAGGCAAAAGCCCAAGTCTATGAAACATATACAAGAGCATCACTTGAGCGTGCTAATTTAGTTATACAAGAAATTCATTGAAGTCCATGTGCTAGTTTGGCGAATAGATTGAGCAAAGTGATGGAAAAGTTAATATCACAACCTCAAAATGCCTTTGTCGAAGGTAGGAGAATTCTCGATACTTGGATGGTAGATTAGTTGGGAGAGCCAAAGCTTTTGTGCAAGTTGGATATGAAAAAAGTTTATGATCATGTCAATTGGAGAGTTTTGCTTTACATGTGGAGAGATGTGGTTTTGATATGAAATGTGTATATGGATTCATCACTGTATTTCTATGCCTTTGTAATGGCCCAATGGAAGGGAAAAACCAGATGGCCTATACTGCAAAAAGAGTAGTCAATGTTACAATTGAAGTCCTATTAGAACCTTATAAAGAGCAAAAATTTCTCCTTTCCAAACATATGAGATCTCATATACTACCTATCATTATTCTTATCATATGGGTTTCAGAACCTTTCTTCTTTATATTAGTAAATGGAATGTCAAAAGGCTTTCTTAAAAGTTTACATGGCTTGAGACAAGATAACCCTCTATCTCTGCTACTTTTTGTCTTTGTGATGGATGCATTTCGTAAGACGATCTTAGGTGTTGTGGAGGGTGGCTTCATATTTGGGTTTTCAATGAGGGAGGTCAGTATTGGCACTCTATGGCATCTAATATTCACCAATGACACCCTAATCTTTTGTGGGCTTGAATCAAACCTGAGCCTTGAGAGCTCTCCTTTTATGCTTTGAAGTTGTAACAGGGTTGAAGGTGAACTTGGCCAAATGTGGAGAGTTTTGCTTCTGTTTTGGGATGCAAGATATCTTAGTTGCCTATGAAATATGTTAGCCTCTAGTTGGGTTCTCTGTTCAAATAATTATCTATTTGGGATAATGTTCAAGAAAAAGTGTAGGTTATTGACTAGTTGGTACATCCTTTGTCCAAGGGTGGTAGGGTCTCACTAATCAAAAGTATTCTTGCCAACCGTCCTATCATTATTCCCGCTCCCACATGGAGAGACTCTAGCATGACTTCTAATGTGTTGTGTGTTTTTTGGGAGGGGGGATAAATGACGAATTCGGAGATGCCACAATGAGGGGCCCTTTGTGGAGAAGTGTCATTGAATTGAAGCATGGTGAAGTTGGTGAACCGTGGGGAGGATGGTTTTCCAATGAGGTGAGTGGGCCTCATGGTGTGGGGATACAGAAGCATATAAGAAGAGGTTGGGAGACACATTCAAGATATAGCTGCATTAGGGTGATGGGTCCAATATTATATTTTGGCCCAATATATAGTGTGGTGGTAGGGCACTCAAGGAAATATATTCACAAGTTTATGGTATATCAAGTATGAAAGAAGCCTCGACTGCAAGAAGTTCTGATCAACTCCTTTTCCTCCAACTGGGCGCACTTCTCTTCACTTTTCACATTATGTGTTCCCAACACTAGCTCCTTTACCGCCCTTCTGCCTCTCTCTACAATGCACACCAATCAACCACCTTAAACCAAGAGTTCAATTTTTATTTTAAGAGGGTTAGTTTTGGTTGTCTCATCTTTAATATAACTTACACTCCTTAATAATATCTAAGAAGATTTTTTTTTTTTTAATAGGTAATATCTAAGAAGATTATTAACACCAGCAAGAAACAATGAGAAACAAAAATGGTAGTGGGGAAATCATACGGAGAGAGAATTCAGCCATTGTAGACACCCCAATCCCACTAATAGAATGATAGTAGGAAGTTCGAGGGTAGGAATACAAGGCATGAGTCTCATGTCTTATGACATCATCACAAAACCTCCAAGGAGTAAGGTTGACCTCGAAATCAACACCCTCCAATGATATATCTATGATGATCCGTTGCTTCAATGAAACTGTCACTTATTTCTCCACCAATAGTTGGATTTTCTTCATTTTTACTAATTAGGTCGCAATTCTTTTCTATTTCTGGGGAGTTAGGGGGAATAGCTGGTTGATAGATCAATAACATTGGGCAAGTTTGGCATGCAGAATGGTCATTCCTTAGGAATAGGAATAGATGTTACTGGGAGTGTAGTAGGTCGGCTAAATGGAATGACCATTCCTATTCTTTTGTTTTGTATTAAATATTTATGTTCTACCAAAATTGAATCAAAATTTCTAAATTACCTGAACGCAAAAAATTATTTTCCCAAAAACCTACTTTTATCATAAAAAAGAATAATAAAATAGAACAGAATGGATTGCCAGCCAAAAAAAATTTATTTTTAAATGATAGGTAATAAAAGAATATATTTTGGGCCTAATTCTTTTGAGCCTATAAAAATTTGTTCTTAAAAAATAACATTCTGAGCAAAAATTGTGAAAGAAAACTATTTTAAGAAAAGCCAATGGGTAGCTAGTTCCCCCTTTTTTCAGAAACTGGACCCAGTGTTAATTGTTTTTATTGTTTTCAGGGTGGGTCTTTGGTGGTGGTAGTGCCACCCCAGGTTTTGTAGGTGGTGGCCAGCCACCTTTAAAAATTTCAAGATTATATTAAAATAATGTGGGTTTTCACAGAAACCTTTTAAATTCCGTCAAAGTTGAGAGGAATAACCATCGTCAAAATGTATTCCTGGTGGTAAAATCCTAACCAAATGATGGAACAGGAATAGGCATTCCAGTCCAGAGGTTTATTTTGCATACCATACATTTTTTTTTATAAGTGAATATTATATATATGAAATGGGATTAACAAGTACACTAGATGTATGCGAGAAAACACCTAGCCTAGGTATACAAGGAAATACCGACCCCACGAAAACACCCAAAAAGCCCGAGAAAAACTACCCAAATACCTCGTGCCAAGATGTAATACAACACACCTCAACCCCAACCCATTGTTCCCATAGATTAATAACCACCTGAAACACCCTCAAAGAGAACATCTTCAGAATATCCTCCATTTAGTCGTCCCTCGACTTGAGCTATCGCCCCTCACGTTGTAGTTGATTCCCTAAGAAAGACACTGCAACTCCTTTGCTTTTCTTAAATCTTGATTTGGTATCACTTCAGTGGCTTGCCTCAATCGCAGTGAGAGGTGCGTTAAATTGATCTTCACATCCTCCATGTGGGAGTCCCACGACATGCTAAATCTCATTAACCTTTTGCAAAATCCAATTTGGTGATGATCCAACTATATTTAGTGGAAGAAGAGATACCAAAGGGACACTATCGTCTCCCGACAATAACTTTCTTTGCAAGGAACCAAAGACAGGCCCTCCCCCAAAATAGCCACTTGCTCTGAAGAGATTGGCCACACCACATCTATCACGTTTTTCATCTCCATGATCTACCCTGAAGCTGTCTTGAAATTTTTGGATGGAGTCAGCCTAGAGGAAGCCACTGCGACGATTGGGGACAGCCTAGAGGAAGCCGGTGGCTGGGTCTCTGGCCCCCTAAGCTCAGAAACCTCCCCACTGTAAACATAAAACTCACGCGAGCATTTCTGCCCCTCCACTATAGTTGTCAAAGGGGGAAGGCAAGGGTTATCGACAATTGGGGTTACCGGCGCCAAGAGGGCTATGGATAGCCTAGAGGAAGTCGGCAACTGGGTCTGAGACTCCCCGAGCACAGAAGTCTCCCTCCTGTTAACAGAAGCCTTTGGCGAACCTTCCTGCACCCCTCTGTGTTCATCGGCGATGGGGTGGTGAGATTATCGTTGACGGAAAACGCCAACGCTGGCGCCGGGGTGATGGGGTTATTGTTGACTGAAAACACCGGTGCCGAGCTGGGTGCTCCTCTGTCACATTTGTGAGGGAAGCGGGTCGATGGTGTGAGGGAAAGGTTTCGATGTGCTGGTGTGAGGGAAGTGGGTCAATGGACCCAGGCCCAATAGGCCCAGTGGAGGATCCTTTCTCAAACCTAGGCCTAATAGGCTTCGGTTTCCATTTCAGTTTTGGGCTTCCACGACCCAGGCCCTTAATTTTTCAATTTTCCAGCTTTGAACTAGATCCCTTCTAGTTGGTAATGGACAAAAAGCGTAGGCTACAACCCAAGTCCAGGCCTTTTAAAATTTCATTGATCCACTTCTTAACATCCTTTTTGAATATTTTTAATTCATTCTTCATGCCCATCACCTCCCTTTTCAGCATAATCATAGACCTTTGCAACATGCTTTCTTCGACGCAGCCATGGGACAAAGTACTTCGATCCTTCTCAGGAAACTTGCTGCACCCCTCCCTTTTGCAAGCCATAGCCCTCCAAAAGTACACCTATCGAGTCTCCCTTTTTTCCAAAAACCGAAGATTGGCACGAACCGCCATGCATGGCTTCCTTGCTCCCTACACCACCCACCGCTTCCTCTACGTACGACTTGGGTTGCCTCCCATTCTCCTTCCCCTTCTCAACTTCTCTGTCCAAATGTGGTACAAGCACTAACGCCTTCTTAGCAGACAGAACCTGCTTTAACGCCATTGAGAAGCTCTTCCATCCCTTACCTTCTACTCCTTCTGGGATAACTAACAAACCACGATTCCCGTTGCCACCACCATATTCAGCTATTTCGAAATAACGACCTTAGGCGTTGGCCCTCCTATGAGCAAAGAGAGCTTTTGATCCATCCCTAAACGTCTTGTAGAACTCTTTTCTACCTCCTGAGAGAACACAATCATTGACTGAATTAGCCAACAAACACGCATTGGCGTGACTGAGCAAAAGCTCCTTAGAAACTTTTCTACCCCTCTCTGCAATGCGATAAAAATTTCCTCCCTCAGAAGACAAGATAAACACCTTGGTCTCGATTAAGAGATGTTTACTAACCTCCATGATCAACCCAAGTGGTTGTAAAAAAAACTATTAGACAAAACAAAAGAAGAAAAATCCGGTGAAGGTCACCGGACCTAACTTCCCATCATGGGAGTGTATGGAGAGAAAACTATCGGAGAGAGAGAGAGACTTCATTGTCCATTCAGTTACATGTTTTTGGCAAGAGTACCGATTGCATACCATACATGCCCTGGTGAAAACCCAAAATTTGAGAAATTAGACTTTTGTACACAGTTCTCTCTCTCTCATTGATTCGGTCTCTCTGGTAATTTGTAGGAAACCAGGCTTTTAATTACAAATTGAGTCTATGATCTTTTATGTGTTTAGACTGAGAAGCACTAAATGTCCATATGGTCTTTTAGAGTACGAGCAAGTACCAAATTTTGTTATTCACGTTTTTTTTTCTCTCACTTCCAGTAAACAATAACAACAATAAAGTTCATGTTTGATATTACAAATCTAAAAAAGTGTTTGATATTACACAGAAATTTGTTTTGGCTTCTGGTACCAAATAATTGGCTAATCGGTGTTTTAATTAACCACTATCCCACAAAAAATGAAGTGGCGCAATCAATCCTGACTCTACATTGCACTGTGTTGTTGTTGTCCTGTCCTATGACCTGCTGGACTTTGATGCCACTCATTATGTTACGTTGTGCTGGACCTTGATTCAGGCCTTTTGCCTTAGGATGGAGTTTAACTTTCTATGCTCCTACAATTAACTAGTTACGTACTTTTTTTACAGGCCAGATGAAGCAGAACTCTTTGCCAAGTCTGCGCAGAATGCATATAAGCAATTTCGGGACAAGGCAGCTTTCTCCAGATCAATGCCTGTATGTTGATCATTTTTATGTTCAACAAGAATTCCGGATGCTCCAACTTTTTTTCTCATATGCAAAATCTGAAATATGTCCAATCTCAATCCATCTTAGGTGGAAAAGATGGAAGAGTTTGCACAAGGAAGGGTTTGGACGGGTAAGGATGCAGCTTCCAGAGGCTTGATTGATGCTATTGGTGGACTTTCTCGGGCTATTGCTATAGCAAAACTGAAGGCTAATATACCTCAAGACAGACGGGTTTGTTCACTTTTTTTAATGAATTCGGTTTGGACAAAATCTACTGCAGGTTACTGTACTGTAAAAATCACACGACCATCCAACCTATGTTTTTAGCACACTTCGGATCTGCCTACATAATCCTCATGTGTTTTTTTATTTTTTTTGATAAGTAATTGATTTATTAAAAGAACTAGGCAAAGTCCAAGTACACAGGGAGAATACAAAGTGAGAAGTTTAGTTACATTCTAACTACATTTTAGCAAGATGGAAAGAAGATAAAAATTCATGAACATTCCCACCCTTCAATACAATTGCTGAAAACCATTATAAGAGGGAAAATATAAAAAAATTCCAGAATTCTCCCATGGGGCGCTCCTTGTTGTTTAAGTACCTGTCATTTCTTTCTGACTATAGGCACCACATTAGGCACAAAGGTATCATCCGCTACACCGCTGTTAGATGAGCGCTAGAGTTAGGCTTATTCCAACATGCAAGTAAATCCACCACACTCTTAGCCATTACCCAACTCAGCCCAACTCTACTAAGGATGCCCACCCACATCTCCACAATCACCTCACAATGTAGAAGGAAGTGATCTATCGATTCCCCACTCCTTTTGCACATAAAGCACCACTCCATAACTACCATACCTCGCTTTCTTAGATTATCCATGGTTAAAATCTATCTAAGTGCTGCTGTCCAAACAAAAAAGGCAACTTTAGGCGGCACTAAGACTTTCCATATGCTTTTCCATGGGAAAAAGGTGGGCTGTTGTACAGTGAAGACCTTATAAAAAGATTTAACCGAGAACTTCTTTCTTCCCATATTGATCCACAATATAAGATCTCCCCCATTGCCTCCAAGCTTTATTGAATACAAAAAGCTGTAAAAAGCTGCCAGTTCATCCAGTTCCCAATCCTGGAAATTTCTATTAAAAATAACATTCCAAGTTATCCTCCCATTTACATGAGAAAGCAATTCTGAAATTGCCATTTGCTGATTTGCAGCTAAATTAAAAATAGCAGGAAAGACGATGCAAAGAGGGCTGTCCCCACTCCACACATCCGACCAAAAATGGCTATGTGCTCCATCCTCCACCTCAAACTTTAGAATTAGCAAAAATGCTCCACCCTTATGAATTTTCAAAGGCTTACTCCATATGACCCCCTACCCTCCTTGGAAACCCATCCCCCCCACTCACTACTATACTTGATATCAATAACCTCCCTCCACAAAGAACTCCCTTCTAAATGGTATATCCACAACCACTTTCCTAATAATGCCTTATTGAAAACACATAAATTTCGCACCCCCAACCCACTATACACAATTGGACAGCTCATCTTTTGCCAACTCACAAGGTGAAATTTGAATTCCTCTCCCATCTCCCCCTCCTTCCCCCCCCACCCCCCCCAAAAATAAAGCTCTAAACAAAGTTTCAATCCGGTTTGCTAAACTCACCGGTAAGGGAAAAAGAGAGATAATATGTCCATAATAAAAATGGGAAACATTGTTTGGTTGCTCCTTCCATAGACTCGGAAGAAATTGTATTCTAATGCATTTGGTTGGATGGGGCCAGGTTACTGTAGTGGAGCTTTCAAGACCCTCCCCTAGTCTTCCAGAGATCTTAAGTGGCATAGGGAATACTCTTGTTGGAGTTGACAGAACACTGAAAGTACTGCTGGAAGAATTGACATTTTCGGATGGAGTTCAAGCCCGGATGGATGGAATTATTTTTCAAAGACTGGAGGGATATGCTTATGCCAATCCCATCTTCGCTTTGCTCAAGGATTATCTGAGTTCCCTCTAAACTCAGGTCATTTTCTTCTGCCTCAAAATCTCTTTAAAGTTAACGATAATTTTGGCGGGGAGAGGGTCGTTTACATGGTCTGGAAATATGAAGGTAAAAGGAAAGTAAACCTTGGTAAGATTTATTTTTTTTTCCATTCGTTTCCCCTTTGTCTTGGCAACTATTTTATGTACATATTCAGGCATATATTACATTAGAACATTCAGGCAATACAAAGTTGTATGCATTGATAGGCTTTCACTCAACCGGAATATTGCTGTAAATGATTCATCACATTAAGCAACCACATGTTTCGAAGTTAAAATAATTTTTTATGAATTCAGATTGAGCGGTAGATTCAAATATTCTGGATATGATTTCTCCATTACAAGAGTTTCCTTGAATTATATGATAATAATTATTCTGCTTGAATGTTCTTTTTAGGGGTGTTCAACCGAATCCGGATCTGGATACCCGGCCATAACCGGATCCGGATCCGGATCTCAAAAATCGGGTGAATAACCGCCTGGATTAAATCCGGTTGATCCGGATGAATAACCGGATCATATCCGAATATCCGAATACCCGAATTTAAAACCGGATAACCGGATTTTTTTCCTTTCTCTTAAAATCCGGATGTCCAGATTTTACTGCATTATTTACAGAGTAGAAATACATTATCTGCATTGGTTAGTTATCTAATTTTTCTTTAGAGAGTTTCTATACATTGTCCAATATTCTTGTATGAACAAAAGAACAAAAGAAAAAAAAATTACAAAAGAACAATATCTATTATCTATATATGCTGCTACAAGACCAAAAGAATGTTTTGATTAGTCACTGGACTCCCAACAAAATCCTGCAATATCTAACAATGCAGCAAATGGATTCTCCACTCAGTTCTCTTTTTACCAGCTTCAAGATCTCAATAATCTGCACAAATAAAGGAAATCTGGAAAATTACACACTAGCTTAAGGTCAAGTTTATAATCTTTCTTTAAAGTAGAAGCAAAAGGCAGCAGCTGCTCATCCCAATTGCATACAATAACTGATGTATGTAGCCTATTGTTAATAAGTGTTTAGGAGCCTTATTGATCTAGTTCGAAAGTGTTTATTCTCACTTGCTTTAATATTTAAAAGAAAAATGCCTGGTAATGTTTTAAAGGATTAGAACCTGAGGTACAACAGATGGATCTTAATACACTGAGGAACAAACCTTTCGAGCAAAGCATTGAAATCTTAAATTCTTAAGCCCCATGAAACGCAAGAAGCAAAACAATGGCTAAATCTTAAACTTCACTAATCAACTGTGACATTATCCATCCCAAATTTATATTAAACCCCAGAGACATTGAAATTGTTGCTTGTTTTCAAGTACATGCTTCACAAGGCATGAGGAATCTATGAGGCTCTAACAAACTAAGAAAGTGGCAAAAAAAAAAAGAATAAAACTCCCAAACATGATTATTAATCAATTCGGTTCTTCCACACATGCACAGACATGGAGTTTTCACCGATTTCCCAACACTTGAAGCCAGCAACTCTTCCCAGACCTTGCCAAACCTACAAGAAACGAAGGAATCCAAGAGGAAATCAAACACAAACTCAAACCCAAAAAAAGGAATCCAACTGAACCGAGAGAGAGAGAGAGAGAGAATAACATACCTTAGGGTTTCGCCGAATCGAGATATGCTTCAAGAAGCCAGCAAATCTTCCCAGACCTTGCCAAACCTACAAGAAACGAAGGAATCCAAGCGAAAATCAAACACAAACCCAAACCCAAAAACAGGAATCCAACTGAACCGAGAGAGAGAGAGAGAGATAGAATAATATACCTTAGGGTTTTGCTGAATCGAGATATGCTTCAAGTTGTCGCCTATCGAGAGATGATTCAAGTTGTTGCCAAATCGATACTTAGTAGTTGAAGAGGGCTAGGGTTGTCGAATGCTCGAGACGAGACACAGAGAAGGTCGAGCGTTATGAAAAGTCCGGATTCCTTACGCTTTAAGTTCGCCCGGTTACGGATATCCGGATTTAAATCCGAATCCGTAACAGATTCGGGTGGATACACTTATATAAGTACCCGCTTGGATTAAATCCAGGCGGATATCCGCCCGGATACCCCGGTTTTCCGAGTTTAAAACTAGATCCGGGAGAAACCCAGATCCGGTTGAACAGTCCTAGTTCTTTTTATATCTTCCACGAGTTAACACTCGCTTGGAACAAAATTAAAGAGAAGTTGGTTTCGTGAATATTGATTGGTACATTCATGTTACCGTGAGACGATTTTGCCCTTAAAATTGATTATCCTTTTAGTGTTGTTCTTTCTAGCTTGGCTGTGTTCTCTCTTTAATAATTAATCTATTCATGATCACCAGGTTTCATATTTATTTTAGCCGGGCCAGCTCATGTACAATACTTTTCACTTCCGTTTTAAAGCTTAAACTCCTGTTTGTATTTATAAATCATCTGAATTCATCCTATTTCATCTCATCATAATTATAATTTTTTTTTTTAAATTTTCACACAAAATATAATAAAAAATTAAAAATTTTCAAATACAAAAATAATAATATTATTATTAAAAAATAATACTCTAATAATATTTTATTTGAATTTTATTTTTTTATTTCAACTCATCTAATTTCTCAATTCAAATGGGGAAGAGCTGCCAGAGACGAGCCAGCTAGTAATCTAAAAAGGCAATGGAACTGGAGCTGTAGTGCTTATAAAAAATGACGTGTATGTGAAGAAACAGCCACAAATCACAAGCACTTTAGCTATTCCCGCGTACTTGAATATTAATCAATCCAGCAACAAAGAAACAAGCAAATTGCGAGTAAGAATAACAGACTCAGCCAATGGAAGAAACAACCCTCATGCCCGCAGTTGCTGTTGCTACTCTTTATGCTTGACAACTTGATCCCCAAGAGGTTGAGATTGGCCATGGAAGACAAACAGTAGCATGCAGCAGCAGCAGCAGCAGCAGCAGCAGCTGGAAGTAAATAATTGAGAAATAAACAATTTTATTTATTATTGAAAACGTTATAGTCGATGAAATGTGTTGGAAGAAAATAAAGGCATTGTAAGTGGCAGAGTGGAGCGCCTTCAGCGGTGATTTCACAGTTTGCATAACCAGAAATTATCTTTAAGCGGTACTCTTTTTGTAGAGAATAGATGAGGATCAAGAAATTAGTTCCATTTTTCATTTTTTTCCTTTTTCCCTCCACCTTTACACTAGTTACTGTACTCAAACGTTTGATGGAGAATCTCACTCCTTCATGTATATTTTTTTCTTATCTAAAATTCTAAATGAAAACTTGCTTAGCGAAAAAAAAAAAAAAAAGCAATAACAGCATGAAGGACTTTGATTTGTAACTAAGATATCTTGTTATTTTTGCAAAGAAAAATTCTACTCAATCATCCCACACCACATATCATACATATTTTATTTTATTTATTCATTTTTCTTATAACAAATATGTAGTCTATGGATGAAAAGTAAAACAACTCAATTAGTTTAAATAGAATAAAATAAAAATGAAATAAAATAAAAAAATTAAGTATATAAGATGTGGTATGAGATTATGAGTGACATTCCCTAAAAGAAAAAAAAACTTATATTCCATTTTGATAAAATTAAACTTTTTATTTTCTTTTATTTTTGGACTTTTCTTAAAACCTGCCATTTTGGGCAGTTCTAGAAATGTTTGAAATGGTACTATATAATAGGTTAATAGCTTTTATACAATTAATATCTAGAATTTTGATATTTTCTATCTTTATGTTTGCATGATTTTACAATTAATTCCACGCGAACATGAGTAATGCACCCCTCTCATAAATTTTGTGAATTAAATATAATCATATTTAATTTCTATACTTTGCCTTTTTTAGAATAAAGAATCTATTTATAATTAAATATAATCATATTCAATTTCTATACTTTCCCCGCTGCGGTGTACCGTTATACACATTTCAATCAAATTCTTCCACACTTCTACTCACAATGACTTTATTCTCTTGCGTGCCTAAAATATTTCATCCACTTAATGTAATTTCAAAATTGATATTTACATCCTAATTGTAGGGTACGCAAATTTGAAGTGATTTTCTTTTAAAAAATTAGATAAATTTAGGATTCAAATAAAACTGTTATATTAAAAACAGTAAAATATATATTTTTAATAAAAATGTAATACATGAGGCTTATGAGATTCTAGGACTACATTTAACATTCTTCATTTAACTTTTTTGTCAAAATTTTACTAAAAATAAATTTAAAGAGATCAACAAGAATATCCTTACATTTATTATGTTATCTACATGATGGTATGTAATTACCCATGCTCGCATGGCATCAATTTCAACATCATCCAAACATAATGATCCAAAATATCAAAATTCTAGGTATTAATGGTGTAAAAGCTATTAACCTATTGAATGGTATTATTTCAAACTGAAAGGGGAGTTAACAGTAGGCCCAAGCCCGAAAAGAATTGATCACAAAACTCATGGTCCAAAGTCCAAATAACACCAGCCCAGACCCGGCTGGAGATGCCGAAACTAGAGGAAATATGAGTCACGAGCCTCCACATCAAATAGGAAAAGGCCAGAGCAGACTCAACCGTCCACTAATATTAGAAGAGAGATTATACTGGAAAAGCAGTGTGTAGATCCCTCTCACATCAAGATCGAACTTGCATCAACAAATGACAAGATTTCAATCATTCTGACAGAGCCCCTCACTTAAATGCAAAGACGACCTGAACATGCCACATTAACTATCCAACAGGACAGAAATGGTGCCACATTTAATATTACCCATCATTAGGGCCTGGCTAAACATTGGTCGAAGCGATCTGATTCTAGGGATGAGACAGATAGGATCAGACCATCATTCTTTGGGATAACGACCGGATGGTGTCACAGTCGGTGGCATTTTATCCTCAATCCTCTTCCCGAGAAGAGGTTAGGTAACTGCCTATAAATAAAACTCATTTAAACCGGTGTAAGGTAGGCATCTTAAAACATATCTCTTACGGAACTTTGTGATTCATCCTTTAAATACTAACTTAATCATTAGAGCAGTCTCGAACCCCGACCGCCCTTCTGTTTGTATTTGCAAGTATCAGTCGATTGGAATCTCTAAAGGTTGGGTTACAGAATATGTCTTCAACAGTGGCGCCGTTTATGGGATCTCTAGAAGCGTACTTTTTACATATCAACCACATCGCAGCTTCAGACGAGCAACACTTAAATTCAACCATGGAGGAGAAACTAAAAGCATTGGAAGAAATCGTGAGAAAGCTGAGGGAGGAGAATGCTGCCCTTCGACAACTCCATGAAGAAATCTCGGCGCACAACGAGATTAATCTCGATGAGAATGTAAGCTCCCAACACCATGGTGAAAATGACACGTCCGAAGAAGAAAGACGCTGAATGCACACTGAGTTAAAGGAACTAGGAGACATGTATGCTAAAATGGTCAAATTAATCAACCCAACCGAGAGGCGTGGCTCATCGCGAGGAAGTATAGGAACACTTTACAATTCTGGCGTCATGGCCATCCCTCTCCCGTCAAGATTCAAAGTCCCACAAGTAGAGCTATACGATATATCTCAGGATCCTGTGGAGCACCTAGAAGCCTTCAAACCACATGTTAGTTTGCATAACTATCCCGGCGAAGTAGCATGTCGAGCATTCCCTCTAACATTAAAGGGAACGGCTCGGACATGGTTCGGAACTATTCTTCCAGGATCGATCGACAGCTTCGAAGGATTATCCCGACTCTTCACCACCCAATTCATGGCCAATAGGAAAAGGAGGTGCCCTGCAGCATACCTCCTGACCGTCAAACAAGGAGAAAAAGAAAGTCTAAAAGGATACCCGACTAGGTTCAACAAAGAAAAAATGACGACCGACGACCAAGATAAGAAAATCACACTAGCAATCCTCTTGGGCAGCATATGGCCCAGGAGCCCTTTTATGGCGGAGATAGCCCAGAAGACTCCTACGACCCTGAGCGGGTTCATAAATCAAGCCGATGGATTCATTAACGCCGAAGATACACTAGAGGCCTTGATAGCCCCACGACGTGGAGAGCTCCAATAGTATGACCGAAAGACGACCAACACTAGAGAAAACTCTAATCAACAACGACCCAGGAGGAAGTTACCAGACGAAACAAAGAGAAGAGGTCCCCCACGGGAATACAGACTTTCACCATGGCCCCATTCCAACCTGGCAGTTGAAAATCAGAATCAACCCGAGTCAAGACGAGAGTCCATTAGGAGGAGACGGGGAAACATGTACTGTGAATATCACAAGACAACTAGACACAACACGGAACATTACCAGGCCATACACAAATGGGAATCGATCGCAACCAGCTCTGGCACATCCAAGCCCCCCTTAAAAGTTTCACAAGTGAAGCAATACATCCCGAAGGCGTCATAACTCTTCCAATTTTGATAGGTTTAGCACCTAGAACTGTGTCAATCATGGCCGAATTCCTAGTAGTGAGAGCCCCCTCCTCCTACAATGCCATCTTAGGGAGACCAACCCTGAATAATTTGAAAGCAATCACTTCGACCTACCACTTCAAAATCAAGTTCCCGACCGACAAATGAGTGGGCGAAGTCAAAGGAGAGCAAGTCACATCTAAGGAATGCTATGCACGAGAGTTGAAACACAAAATCAATTATGTAGTTATAATCTCCCCAGGGCCCAAAACCGCCGAACTCCCGCCAACTCCTCCTCGAGTAATCTGGGATGACGAAGTTAGGGACGAAGGAACTTTACATCAAGCAAAGGCCAACGAACCACTGGAACTGATTCCGGGTTGATCAAGACAACCCAGATCGAACTGTACGGATGGGAACCAAAATGAACCCCAAAATAAACGTGGAGCTCAAAAACCTCCTCATCGAACACAAAGACGTGTTCGCTTGGACACACACTGACATGCCCGGAATCGACAAGTCAATCATAGAGCACCGACTATGCGTCAACCCAACAACTCGGAGAATTAAACAAAAACAAAGAAGCTTTTGCGCCAAAAAATATGCCGACATAGTAGAGGAGGTCGACAGACTCTTAGCCGCAAGACTCATTCGGGAAGTTCATTACCCAGAATGGCTGTCCAACGCAGTACTTGTAAAAAAAAACGAGCGAAAAATGGCGAATGTGCATGGACTTCACTGATTTAAATAAAGCTTGCCCGAAGGATAGCTTCTCTTTGCCACGCATCGACCTTATTGTGGATTCAACTGCTAGACACTCCATCCTCAGTTTCATGGATGCATATTTAGGTTATAATCAAATCAAGATGAGCTCAAATGATAAGGAAAAAAGGGCATTCATCACGGACCGATGACTCTATTGTTACACTGTCATGCCCTTTGGACTAAAGAACGCAGGGGCAACCTATCAACGGCTAGTCAATCGCATGTTCAAAGATCGAATTGGAAGGAACATGGAGGTTTACGTCGAAGACCTCCTAGTCAAGAGCCGAAACCCTGAAGACCATTTGGTAGATCTAAGAGAAGCTTTCTCCATTCTGCGACACTACCAGATGAAACTCAATCCTGCCAAGAGGACGATAGCCAAGAGGACGATATTAACTCCTATAATCTTGTAAGGGATAGGTTAAAAAGAACCATCAAACTACCAGAGAGGTTTGGAAAAGCTGAGTTAATAGCCTTTGCACTATTTGTGGCACAGGAAATAAAAGACCTGGAACTAAGGTCCTATAAAGAGGCCATGAGTAGTAAGGAATCAAGCAATTGGGTCCTCGCTATGCAATAAGAAATAGAATCTCTTAATAAGAACAAAACTTGAAAAATAGTTTTAAAACCTGACAAGGTTAAAATCATAGGGTCAAAAT
Source organism: Platycarya longipes (assembly GCA_036559045.1). Taxonomy (NCBI): domain Eukaryota; kingdom Viridiplantae; phylum Streptophyta; class Magnoliopsida; order Fagales; family Juglandaceae; genus Platycarya; species Platycarya longipes. The sequence continues at coordinate 27,889,003 of CM071803.1, read as the reverse complement.
GGATATTCAAGAAAAAGAAAGGCATACCTGGGATAGAAAAGCCTAGGTACAAGGCTAGACTAGTACCAAAGAGTTTTACACAAAAGGAGGGTATAGATTTTAATAAAATTTTCTCCCCTCTAGTAAAATATAGTTTCATCAGATTTTTGCTTTCTTACATTGCTTATTAGGATCTGTTTTTAGAGAATTAGATGTGAAAACAGTTTTTTTGCATGATGAATTAGAATAAACTCTTTACATGCAGTCTCCTAAAGGTTTTGTAAATGAATCCAATAAAAACTTTGTGCTTAAAAAATCTTTGTATGGATTAAAACAGTTACTAAGACAATGGTATAAAAGATTTGATACGCATACGTTTGAAAATGGTTTTAAAAGGTATAACTATGATAGTTGTGTATTTTTAAGATTGCTAATGGTGTCACCGTTTATCTACTATTATATCTTGATGATATGCTCATTGCATGTAAAGATAAAATTCAAATTGAGCATGTAAAAGAAATTCTAAAATTTGCTTTTGAAATAAAAGACCTAGGATCTATTGAAAGATTTTAGGTATGGAGATAATTAGAGATAAGAATGATAGAATTCTCTACTTATCACAAAAGACATACATTTTAAGGGTACTTAAAAGGTTTGGCTTGGATTTAGCTAAATCTGTGAGTACCCCTATAGGACAGTATCTAAAACTTTTTGTAAATCAGTCCCCTAAAACTGAAGATGAAAGAGACTACATGATAAAAATACCACATGCAAGTATGGTAGTAATATCATCTATGCAATGGTTTGTTCAAGACTAGACCTTACTTATGTTGTCAGTCTAGTTAGCAGGTTCATGGAAAACCCTGGGAAACCCCACTGGCAAACCATGGAGTGGGTGTTTCAATAGCTTTCAGGTTCCTCTAGTTTAGGATTAAGTCTTGATAGCAATACATCAAAAGGTCATGAAGTCTGTAATTATGTAGACTCAGATTTTGTTGAAAATTTAGACACTAGGAAGTCACTGACTGGCTATGTCTTTAATACATTTGGAGGTGTTGTGAGTTGAAAATCCAACCTACAATCAGTTGTAGCATTATCTACAACTGAGACCGAATATATAGCCATGATTGATGCTATAAAATAAGCCTTATGGTTGAGAGAAATATCAAATAAACTGTGTTCATTTGAGAGAAATATCACAGTTTACTCTAATAATCAAAGTACAATTGATCTCACTAAAAATTAAGTATTTCATGAGAGGTCAAAGTATATAGATATAAGACTGCACTTTGTAAGAGATGTTGTAGCAAGTGGGAAAGTCAAGGTGGAGAAATTACCTACTGAAGACAATTATGTTGATATGATGACTAAAGCATTGCCAAGATCAAAGTTTAGACATTTAATCAAAATGGGGGAATGCTGACAAGGGATGAAAGTGGGAACTGGCCAGAGAATAAAAGAAGATTTTGAAGATCAAATTATTGACAAAATGGATATTGTTGTAAGTGTGTCAATCATTTGTAAATGATGTACATTTTGATAAATTGCATTTGTAAAGCTTTGTATCTATGGTCAGAGATGAGACCAGTGTAATAATCCTAGCACTAGGGTTACTTTAGTCTGCTTTACTTTTACGAGCATATAAACACCAACTTATGACCACTGTAGCGGTAGTAGCATTTGGAGAAGACTCGATAAACACCAAACCAGGGCACAAAGAGAAACTGAAGTCCGGTTTATTTTCAGAGATGGGACTGAGATGAGATGATATGAGGTAAAAAATTAAATAAAATATTGTTATAATATATTTTTTTAATATGATTTTTGTATTAGAATTTGAAAAAGTTAAATTATTTATATTATTTTATATTAAAATTTGAAAAAAAAGTGTAATGATTAAATAAGATGAGATGTGATATTTTTTATGAACAAACGAAGCCTGAGATAAATCTAGAGAGATTGAGAGAAGTTGAGGTCAATAGAAGACCTGGATCCTATACTCCATAAATCTGAGGAGTTTTTGAAGCTTTGAAGCATGAATAAAAAATCTGGCTAGTTCCCGTTGTGAATGTAGATCCGGAAAGATGGTACTACGTTAAATGGAGATTCATTCGGCAATTGACTAGGGCCGGACTTCACTTACCCGCAGCAGTCAATGACATAGCACTTCAAGACCTCAGGTGGACCTTAATTCGCATGGCATCTCAAAGGGGCCGCAGTATATGACTTTATGTATTTGTTATTCTTTCATAATAAAGGTAAGGAAATGGAAGGGTATTTTATTTCGGACAAATGCTGGGATGTGCGTTCCAAACATACATTCTGGTGTAAATGAGTTTTTTTCTGTTCTTTTTTAAATACTTTTTAAATATAATTAATTATTAAAAGAAATAAAATATAAATATAAATTCAATAATAATCATTTCTTTAATCATTAATATATATATATATGAGTAGATATATCTAGTGAATTTATTTAAGAATCATACTATCATGTTTCCTGTTATTTATCTGGTTTGTTTATTGATTTTGTAGTATTGTGTTTATTTATTTTTTCATTTTTTTTTAAGTATACACAAAAATTGCTTTAATACTATTACATTTTATTGGTGGCTGTAGTACCGTCTAGAAATATTCTTGTCTGGAAAATGATTTGTTTATTTAGGTACGAATATTTAATTTAGAAAAAAGATCTATTATCTGCATTAAAGAATCTATTTTTTAATTATAAATCTCATTTTGTATTAAAAATAAAGGCACGAACTTCAGTATTTTAAAATTATATTTAGCATTATCCTAATATAATAAAATAAAACCGGCGTAAAAAAACAATGAGTACATGTTTTCCTATCAAATTAATCGATTTTTCTCATGTTAAATTAGACGATCTTACCTTGAACTTAAATTACTTTCTAATTAGTCCATTTACTAATCTTAAATTATCAAATAGTTAAAGATGTTCACCTAACATGACATTGATATTCACATGGAATCTAAAAATAAAAATAAAAATAAAAAGTCTAACATTAAGGACATATTTGGACTGTAAATCACTAGAAACACATACTAAAGAAAAGAATCTTAATCGACAAAAAACTATTATAAAATATAGAAATCATACCTGCGGAAGCCATCTTGAAAGCAATATTAAAATCTCACTAATAATATATTAGTGGCCAAATCTTCCTCTCCTTCTCCTCACAAAAGTATTAGCTATCAATGGGACAAGCCAATGGACACACATAGAGAGGAGAGGGGACTTAGCCATATATATAGAAGTTTTATGTGGACTCCTCCCATTAAAAACTCCAAATCCCAATGGGTCTAAAAAGAATAAAATCCTTGAACTTCTAGGCCTACATACAATAAACCACATTTTTAAAACCTATTTTACCAAGGTGCAATAAACCCCATAATGATCACTTCAACTTAGTGAGTTTAACCAAAGTACCATTATGAGCTATTCATATCTAACACGTTTTTATAAAGCATGCAATCAATAGCAGCCCAAATTTGAAATTATTCTAACATTCTCCCACTTGGGCGAATATTGATTGCTATAAAACTTGTTTTGAAAAAGACTCTTGGGTTAGACAACATAGGTGGCCATAAAAATAACTCAAATGATAGCACCTTAGAAAACACGATCCTGTCCAACAAAAATATCAACATTGAACATGGAAGTCGTTACACCCCTTAAACGATGTAAGACCACTCCACAGTTACAAATGCTAATATCCTTATCGACATGGATCCCCATCCTCCGACCAAATGTGGTAGTATGTAGTATGAACTTAGCACCAATGTGATCAAAAGCTGTGCTAATTCATATCAGTCCTCATAATGCTTCAAAAAGAAGCCACATGTCTTTTAAAGAGACTCATCTTATGTCTTTATCCATAGTATCTCGAGATTTCAATAATATCATAATAAAAGACATAAGCCATATGCATGCTCAAAACATAGTTTATGGATAGGCGAGATATATATTATTATTGAAAGAAGCTGTACTCAAATAACATATGGGTTGCCTACGTACCCCGTAAAGGGATCAAGCCAAAACGTAGTTTTTTTTACATAAGTAACTCCCACTAACCAAAAACATCAAAAGTTTCCACAATACCCATATTAGCAACATGTGTTTTAAAAATTTTAGGAGCAAGTCCCTTAGTCAAAGGATCTGCAATCATCGCCTCTGTATTTATATGCTCTATCTTTGTCTGTCCTTCCTTAACTCTGTCTCTAACCACCAAATACTTGATGTCAATGTGCTTGGACCCACTAGAGCTTTTATTATTCTTTGAAAAGAACACTGTTGCACTATTATCACAATAAATAGTAATAGGCCTCCAAATGGAATCAACAACATTCAGTCCAGAAATAAAATTTCTTAACCAAACAGCTTGGATAGTAGCTCCATAACATGCTACAAATTCAGCTTGCATAGTAGAAGACGCCACCAGAGTTTGCTTAACACTTTTCCAAGAAATAGCACCCACAGCTAACATAAAAACATAACCAGAGGTTGATTTCAAATCATCTTGACATCCAGCAAAATCAGAATCTGAGTAACCTACCACTTCAAGGTGATTTGACCGCTGGAAAGTAAGCATATAACATTCAGTCTTCTTCAAGTATCTCATAACTTTCTTAGCTGTTTTCCAATGCTCTTGCCCTGGATTTGACTGAAACTTACTAAGAACACTGACCGCATAGGCAATATCTGGTCTAGTACAAACTTGAGCATACATCAAACTCCCTACAGCACTAGCATACGGAATATTCTTCATAGATTCATTTTCAAGCTCATTTCTAGGACATTGAGTTTTGTTAAACTTATCTCCTTTTATGATGGGTACATCACCGGGTGCACAGTTTTGCATTTCAAACCTCTGTAGTACACATCGTATATAAGCTTTCTGAGAAAGTCTCAACAAATCACGAGCTCTATCACGACAAATTTTAATGCCAAGCACAAAATAGGCTTCTCCAAGACCTTTCATTTCAAAATTAGCAGATAACATTTTCTTTATTTCATGAAGTAATCTCAAGTTACTGCTAACAAGCAAAATATCATCAACATATAGAATGAGAAAAATAAAATTCCTCCCACTAGTCTTTCGATATATGCACTGGTCAACTTTATTTTCAACAAAATCGAGAGAAATTACAATCTCATCAAACTTCAAATACCACTGTCGAGATGCTTGCTTGAGGCCATATAAGGACTTATTTAACTTATATACCAAGTTTTCTTTTCACTTCTCAATAAAACCTTCAGGTTGTCTCATATAAACCTCTTCATAAAGATCCCCATTCAAAAATGATGTCTTCACATCCATCTGATGAAGCTCCAAATCATAATGTGCCACAAGTGCCATGATAATTCTAAAAGAATCTTTTGATGAAACTAGTGAAAATGTTTCAGTATAGTCAATGCCCTCTCGTTGAGTAAATCCTTTTGCAACTAATCTTGCCTTATTTCGTTCAACATTCCCTTTTGAGTTCAATTTGCTTTTGAAAATCCACTTGTTGTCTATAGCCTTAGCATCAGGAGGAAGTTCAACAAGTTCCCAGACTCTATTCTTCTCCTTAGAATTCATTTCATCTTCCATAGCACTTAACCATTTATCTGACTCAGGACATGTCAAGGCTTGCTTAAAAGTAACAGGATCAACTATATGCCCAATATTAAAATCACTTTCTGACAAATATACAATGTAATCAATAGGCAATGCAGACCTTCTTTCCCTTTGCGATCTTCTCACTTGTGACTCAGACCTGACTCAATCACTGTTGGAAGTTCTTCTTGTTGCCCAGATTCTTCACTAACAATTTCAACCAGCTGAGAAACAACTCTTTCCTGTATAACAGGAACTGGAACAATAACTGGATCTGGTTCAATAAAAAATTCTTTCAACATAGAATTGCCATTGTCACCAACATCATTCTCCAAAAATTTAGCAGTAATGGACTCAACAATTCTGGTACCACGATTAGGACAATAGAAATTATATTCTTTTGATCTATCAGAATACCCAACAAATAACCAAGAGTAGATTTTGGGTCTAATTTCTTTTTAAGAGAATTATAAATCCTAATCTCAGCTGGACATCCCCAAACTCTGAAATGAGGTAAACTTGGCTTACGGCCTGTTCACAATTCAAAAGGAGTTTTTGAAACTGCTTTACTAGGAACCCTGTTTAAAATGTACATGGCAGTTTTCAAGGCTTCACCCCATAGATATTCTGGTAAACTTGTTCTACTCATCATACTCCTAACCATATCTTTTAGAGTCTGATTACGTCTTTCAGAAACACGATTCTGCTCAGGTGTCCCATGCATAGTGTATTGAGGCACTATTCCACGTCCTTGTAAAAATTTTGCAAAATCACTCATATTTTGACCAGATTCATCATATTTTCCATAATATTCACCACCACGGTCAGATCTTACAACTTTAATACTTTTCCCACATTGTTTCTCTACTTCTATTTTAAATATCTTAAATTTCTCAAGAGCAAGAGATTTATCATTACTCAGATAGACATATCAATATCGAGAGAAATCATCAATAAAAGTTATGAAGTACTTATTTCCACATATGGTAGAAGGTAAAAGTCCACTGATATCAGTATGTATTAAGTCCAAAATACTGTCACTCCTAGTAGAACCCTTCCTTGTGGATTTAGTCAACTTTCCTCTTATACAGTCTACACAAGTGTTAAAATTTGAAAAATCTGGAGAGGGAAGTATTTCAGCTTTTATCAATCTCTCCATTCTATCCTTTGAAATGTGCCCTAATCTCTTGTGCCACAACATAGAAGATGATTCACGGATTAAAGGTCTTTTCTTCGCTACATTGGTAACACAAGAGACTTCACCAAAAGAATTCAAAGACATTCTATATAAACCATCACATAAGGGATCATTTCCAACCAGACGAGAATCATAAAACAATTCAACTTTTCCATTACCAAACTTAAAAGAAAAACCAGAATCATCAAGTTTTGATATAGAAATCAAATTCCGTCTCGGTACAAAAACTGTGTTCTCCAAAACAAGAGAAAAACCAGAATCCAAAGATAATTTTATTACTCCTATAAACTCGACCTTCACATGAACTCCATTCCCAACACACATGCTCACTTCATTCTCACTTGGCCTCATTTTGCTTACGAACCCCTGCAACGAATTTGCAATATGAATACTTGTACCTGAGTCTATCCACCAAGAATTTAAAGGTACATCAACCAAAGAAGACTCAAAACAAACTAAGGCCAAGGAGATACCTGCCGAGTTCTTCTTCTTCTTTTTCTCGAGCCATGCCTTAAACTTAAGACAATCTTTTTGCCAATGTCCTTTCTTTTTACAAAACTTGCACCGATCATTTTTCATTATAATTTCTTTAGAGCCACCAGAAGTTTGACCTCCAAACCTCTTATTGTGCTCATTTTGGTGTAACTTATTACCTTTTTGAAACTTAGGCTTATGATTATGAGAAGATCCCCTATTTTGTTGTGGCTGAAAAGCCAATTGCACAGTTTCAACAGTCTCACGACGCATCCTATACTCCTCTTGGGCACATACTACAATTAAATCATTTAAATCTCATTTATCCCGCTGAGCATTATAAGCAACCTTTAACTGATTAAACTGGCTAGGAAGGCTATTGAGAACATGATAAACTAGAAAAGGCTCTGCAATGGGAATTTTAAGGGCTTCTAGCTTAGAGGATATATGTATCATTTTCATAATATATTCCCTTGTTGAACCCAAGGTTTCAAGTTTCGTATCTACGTATAAATTTTGATGATAACAAATAATATTTAAAAATCAAGCTCAAGTTGTCTACGCATGAAGGGAGCTAAACACATAAAAAAATCAAGCATGAACAAGAAAGAGATCAAGTCTACCAATGATGCTCATAGAGTAATTTTGTACATCTCTTAAAATTTGAAATTGGATTAAGGCTCAAAATTAATATATTCTCATAAAACATCAAATTGCATTTTTCACATATGCATAACATCATCAAACAATATAATTTCAAAAATTATTTTTTTATATAAAAATTTGAATTTATAAAATGATTGATTATCATATTTGACATGTGCATATTTTGTTTGAAAGTCTTAAAGGGTGGTTGTGTGTTTTTTTAACAAATGCAAAAGGTAGATGATTTTATTTGAAAGTCTTGAAAGGTGATTATGTGTTTTTTTTTACAAATGCAAAAGGTAGATGATTTTGTTTGAAAATCTTAAAGGGTGATTGTGTGTTTTTTTGACATATGCAAAAAGAAGATGATTTGGTTTGAAAAATAAATCATGCTCATTTTGTCATGTATAAAAAATAAAAGATTAGGTTTGATTTCTTTGAAAAATAAATGGAGTTGTCTTTGACAAATGCAAAAAGGAAATGCTTTTATTTGAATTTTTTGAAAAGTAAATAGTGTTTTTATTTGACATGTGAATCTTTTTAAATTTGAAATTGAAGACTCATTTGCCTATAAATAGCACACTTGAGTTTTGCAAAAATTACAACAAGAGCTTACACATCTATTGCTAAGTTTTGCATCATTCTTTCAAAGCTCTCATTCTCTCTTTTCTAAAGTTCTGAATCTTAATTCTTGTTCTTTTTTATAGAGATATAAATTGCGCTGTATTGTTTCTATCTCACTCATTGAGGGGTGTACTTTGATAGTCTACCAACTATCAACTCTTGTATCAGTAAGAGGGTGCGTATAACTATTGTGTGTGTAAAAGGTGCTCTACACAGGAAATAGTTGAATAACCAAGTGTGAGGTGATTGGAAGTGTAGAGGGTGTTCTACACGAATTCTTTGGAGCGGTACTGCTCAAAGGTGTAATAGGTTTCTATCTCCACCTAAAGGAGATTGACTAGTGAATTTAGGATCCTCAAAGAGTAGCTTGAGGCGAGGACGTAGGCAGTGGGGCTGAACCTCGTAAAAATACTAAGTTTGTTTTTCTTACCCTACTTTTTACATTTCTTACTGCTTTATATTCTGTTTATATTTTATATTGTGTATTTGATTTATAAATGTTAATTTTTATAATATAACCCAATTCACCCCCCCTCTTGTGTTAGTCATCTGGGCAACATCACTAACTCCACTTAAACCGTCATATTTCATACTCATTAGTCTATCCATCAAGTCTCCAGTTTCAGCTTTATCAGATTCAACAAATCTTTGTCTTATGGCACCCAAAAAGTTTTTAGCATTGTCATTGTCCGAAATAGTTCCCATAATGGAATCAGATATAGAACGTTTGATGATTTTTAAACAAAGCCTATTAGCTCTTTCCCACTTTTGATACTCAACTACATATTCAACAGTGCTTTTATCAGTAGGTTTTGAAGGCTGCTCTTCCAAGGCAAAATCTAAACCCAAAAGACCAAGTGCAATTTCTACGTCTCTTTTTCATCTCACATAATTATTTCCAGTCAAAGTTTCAATAGCAGATAGTTGACTTGAAATAGAGGAGGCACTCAAAACTGTGGAAACATGGAATAATACATATTATTTAAATATCATCCAAACCTAAAAGCATGCAGTTAATAGATTATAACAAATCTATCTAATTAATATGGGCTATTAATTAGACAGCTCGAAAATAAGCTCGGAACCATATGAGCTTCATTACGATAAGAGCCTTGGTGTACCATTGTAAAATCACCTTTGGGCTGACTAAACAACATACTATAAGGTACTCTTAAAACATATCGGTAAGAGCCTTGGTGCATCATTGTAAAGTCACCTTTGGGCTAACTAAACAACATGCTATAAGGTACTCTTAAAATAAATCATGAAAACAAATTAATAAAATCACATCAGTTTTCGAAATACCATCACCTTTACGCAGAAGGATATTTCTAAAATTAAATATGAACTTGAAAAGCATATATTCACAAAAGAATGTTTATTAATGTTACAAAATTAACATGCATCCACATTCATGCTTAGAGAGAGTACACATATCCACAGATCTTATAAGACATTAAGCATTCACCAAAAAATATATCACAATTTTCAGCACATTGTAGCCCCTCGAAAAACGTGTAAATAATGCTCTAAATTATAAAACAGTGTCTTATGGACGTACAAAAAATTTAAAATATATATAGAAAAAAGAAATAGGGCGGGTGAATGAATACTAGAAAAAGAAACGACCAAAAAACACTGTTTTTTGGTACTCACGCGCCGTACGCACCACTAGGTGCAAGTGGGCATTGTCAAAACTGGAGGAGAATTCATCTTCTACCTCCAGCCGGGTCATAAACGGGTCGTGGGTCTGAAAAATGGGTTAAAAGGTTTTCAAATGGATTTTTCTCCATTTCTTGCAATTCTTGGATCAAAAACTAATTAATTTAGGGGAAACAAAAAGGAATACCCGAAAAACACATATATAATGTTTTAAAATAATGGGTATATAAAAAATAAAAAAAAATTACAAATCAAATGTAATCCGAATAATACTAACAGCGAATATGGAGAAAAAAAAAATTGCAAAGAAATGATACTAACAGCGACAGGAGTAATACGAAAAAGAAGAAAAAAAAATTTGTGATATCATTTGACTATTTGACCGAATACGAAAATGAAAACCCACGGAGAAGCAAAGTAATATACAAATAATATTGCTTTCATAAAATATTGATTCGAAACAAACAAAACGACAAAATGATAATATCTGACGAATAATATATATACGAAAGATTCTAATCCTAGCATGACCGGCTCTGATACCAAATGTAAATCACTAAAAACACATGCTAAAGAGAAGAATCTTAATCGATATAAAAATATTATAAAATATAGAAATCATACCTGCGGAAGCCATCTTGAAAGCAATATTAAAATCTCACTAATAATATATTAGTGGCCAAATCTTCCTCTCCTTCTCCTCACAAAAGTATTAACTATCAATTGGGCAAGCCAATGGACACACATAGAGAGGAAAGAGGACTTAGCCATATATATAGAAGTTTTAGGTGGAGTCCTCCCATTAAAAACTCCAAATCCCAATGGGTCTAAAAAGAATAAGACCCTTGAACTTCTAGCATACATACAATAAACCACATTTTTAAAATAGGATACAATCCTATTTTACCAAGGTGCAATAAACCCTATAATGATCACTTTAACTTAGTGGATTTAACCAAAGTACCATTATGAGCTATTTATATCTAACCCGTTTTTATAAAGCATGCAATCAATAGCAGGCCATATTTGAAAGTATTCTAACATGGACAACACATATTGTAAAAAATTATCAAAATTTCTTATGAATTCATTACTAAACACAACTCAAATATAAAATATTTTTTATTTAAAATCTTAAACTTTTCTTCTAATTATTATTTTAACGCAAAAATTAATATAATTTTTACGAACATCAAAATAAAACTTATATTAAAAAATTATGCTCAAATAATTTTTTAATGTTAGCTATTCATTTTCTGAAATTCCAATACAATACTTATTTAATAAAATATATTTTTATTCAATTTTTTCTTTTTCCTTTCTTGAAACTCAATAAAGACGTTCATTCAAACAATTTTTATTACGGTTTACAGATATTAGATTTACTAAGATATTCTAAATATCCAAATGGGCTTTTGAGTTCTTAAAGTTTTCAAATTTTCTGAAAAGTAATAAAATAGTTTAGTTAAGATGTTTTATTGAAAAAAAAATAGAGTAGAATTAAAAATATATATTATAAAGTTAAGAAATTGTTTGCATATTATTTTTGTTTTAAATTTTAAAAAATTAAATTATTTTTGTGTTTTATATAGGGCTGCAAACGAGTCGATCAAAGACGAGTTCGAGTCGAGTCGAGTCGAACTGGACTCAAATAAATCAAGTCCGAGTTCGAGTCGAGCTGAGAATTTGCCGAGTCGAGTCGAATTCGAGCCGATCAAATATGAGCTCGAGTTGAATCGAGTTATTTATCGATCTTTGTTTTTACTCTCTAACGAACGAGCCGAATTTAGTCGAGTAATTACTCGAATTTCTTACTCTCTATAAATATTTGACTCAATAATTTTTTTGTGAACTTAATACATTATTATTGTAAAGAAATAAAATGCTACTTCTACATAAAGTAATAAAATATATTACTTATACAAAATATCAAAAATAATATATATAACACAGAAAATATATATAATAAAAGAATATATGTAAGAATATATGCAAGATTATATATATGTATATAGAAATATTACGAGTATTGTTACGAGCTCAAAACGAGTCGAATCGAGTTTATACGAATCTTGCTCACGAACACAAACCAAGTTTATACGAGTCGAGTCGAGATTATACGAGTTTAGCTCGTTTAATATTCGAAACAATATTAGTGCTTATGAACAACTCATTTATTAAACGAATCGAGTTCGAATCGAGTTTATACGAGTCGAGCTCAAATTGTTCACGAGCAGCTCTGTTCGTTTGCAGCCCTAGTTTTATATGAAAGTTTAGAAAAGTCATAATAATTAATTACGTAATGAATGATTAAAAGGAAAAACTAAAAATTTGAAATTGAAAAGTGCTTTGTATTTGAGAAAAAAAATATATGAGAATTGAGAACATCTAAAACATTTTAAAATAATTGTATCTTCAATCTCCTCAGACGTAACAGTGATGTCCAGCATAATCACAAAACATTGTTTTCAATTAATACAATCTCAGTGGAAAAGCTATACTAGAAAGTAATGACTCGATCCACATTCAAAATAACAGAAGAGACTGATCCTGATTGCGACTCCACATATGTTTCACAATATATTATTCAACATTCTCATTATTCGCTTAATGCCTTCAATCATAGTACAAAATGAAAATTGGAAAGAAGGTGGAGGAAGAAATCATTTGACCATCCTCAATGTTTCACAGCTATATTTTTTCAATGCATATGGGTAATTTTTGGTTCCCACTTTCAGAATATTACAGACTGGACAACAAAATACTACACTACTCATACTTCCAATTGCTAACCTATAGCTAGCTTCCGCCAAAAAGAATGGTAATCAATGAAGAAAAAGAAAGAGAAGGATGAGAAAGATTGAATTGTATACTTGTTTTGTTCATCAGGGTCTTGAAAATCAAACTCTGCTTTTGAGTTCCCTCCATCATTGTGTCAACAGCAGTTTGTGCTCCTAAAGCCTCATTCCAGAGGAAACAATTCAGAATTTTGATCACTGCTGAGAGCTCCTAAAAAGCATCCAAACCTTCTTTTTTTTGGTATGGTATGATTCCTTATATCATCAGCTACCATGAATTTGAAGCAACTTAGGAGGATCTGTACTTATTAGATTTGCCCACAAGTTTGCAAGAGTGAGAAAGTAGCGCTCTCCATTCCAAACCACCAGTTTCAAGCCTGGTTCAGTCAATTTCAGAGAAGGTTAGAAAGATGCCAGGCTCCCCCATACTCTCGCCAGAATGGAGAAAAGAAGATACAATGAAATTCAAAACTATGATATGGATTAAGATGATCAGGATTTTAATAAGACAGCACTCTGTGTTTTATATATCATTCTGGGGTGCCAGTGATAAATTTGAACTACAAAAAGAAGCTGAAATTAGGAAATTCTTTCAGATATTATTCATGAGTACTGAGATCCAAATTTGCTGCTTGTTCAAATTTTCATTGTTCTCATCAAGCTGTGTAGAGGAAAATGGTTATGTTTCTTGTCCTGGGTTAACTTATTAACCCGCTAGAGCTATAAAATCAATACCACATACCTGGCACTGTTCCTGCAGTTAAGGCTGATAATCTACAAATAGGTTTGTCCTGAGAACACATGATTTTGAAGTGCAACTGCATCAATATCATGAATATACTTGATAGATTCCAGTAGTGCCTTCACTGTTCCATCATACTGAAAATCAATATGATCAGAAATGCTCTTGAGAGCATCTTCAAGTCCTGAACTTGCCCATATACCATAACACTCCCTTAGAAGGCCATACAAGCCAGTGGCAATGCCAGAAGTTAAAAACATCCATGGCTTATAAAGCTTGGTTCGTCTTCTTAGTCATGAGTTATTTTTTTATAAGTAAAAATTCTTGTGTACTTGGGCAATGTGTATCATTATATAATAAAATCATTTACTTATTAAAGAAAGTAAAATAAAAATTCTTTGTCATGAGTTATCTTAGTTCTACATTTTCTTTAACAAATCTTCTAAAACTATCAATCCTATGAGTAAATCTGACGACCAAACATTAGCCAATGGGCCTTTTGCGCTTATTAATGAAGTTTTTATTACTTAACCAGGGGAAAAAAACAACTATCACCATGCCAAATGCAGAGAAATATACTGTAGTGATGTAGACTCATCCAAAATCTAAATACATGCCATAATGTAGTAATAATGCTCGACTCCCAAATCAAAATACATGCCATAAACACACTTCAAGAGTGGTACAAGTACAAATGTCCACAATTTACATGTTTGAACTAAAAGTAAATAGATCTTGAAGAAAAAGAAAGAAATAAAGGAAACAAATGGAGGAAAAAGTGAAAGGTATTTATTCAACACCCTATAAATAGCAAACCCTGCAAAATAAAAGAATTCAATAACAATGATTATCCCCAATTCAGCAAAGAGAGCAGAGCATCTTCTAACACTGTTTCCTCTATCCAACTATTTCTATTTGATCTTGGCTGCCTTTTAACTCTGTGTCTATGCTGCTCTCTTCTCTTCCATGATGGAAGCAGTTTCTGTCTTCTCTCTTTTCTTTTCTTTTATCATATTTTCTCTTGCCCTAACCCTCACCTTCTCTCATTTTCTTTTTCTCTTTTTTCATCATGATACATGAATATATATATATATGTATTTACATTCTTTATGAACACAAGAATATTGACACATGATGCAAGAAATTCAACTAGCCATGCCAGTAGCACTCCAACAATATTCCAATCCGGATGTTACGTGAAACTGCATGTGAAGAGTTAAAGCTAGCTAGGGAATTAATCACAAATTAAACAAGACGAACACAAGGATCGACTTTAGATATTGGATTCGAGGTGAAAATATACACTTTATATAATCACATCAAGTAATATTTACATAGTTCTTCCAAGCTATCTATCACATAACTAAAACTATCATATAACACCCACCACGCACACTAAACCATGTATAGATGGAAAGATGATCATGAAAAGCCAACTAAATACTGAAATACAAAAAACAAAAATTTAGAAATACCGAACCTCGACAGGGGCGACTGATTATAACTGCTAGTTAAGATAATCTTAGTTGAAGGGTTAGGATTAGGCTTAGGGTTGGGGTTAGTCTCGGGTAAGATTTATGGGTTCGGGTTAGAGTTAAGGTCTAGGTGAGGATTAGGGTTAGGGTTCAGGATGAAAGGAGATTTCAATGGTTAGGGTTAGGTTTCATGGGAAGAAGAAGAAGCTCAACCCATCACGACACTGAGTGATGGAGGGAGGGGAGGGACGTGCCGGAGGTCAGCTAACAGAGGCCATTTGCGATGTCCAGTTTTTCTTCTTCGAGGGTTTCGGTCTTGCAAAACTTCAAGCTTTAAGATTTTGAAGACTTCAGAGCTAGAGAAGAAATTACTTACCAGCTTGGAGATCAGCCAGAGATTTCGAAGATTTCACGCTTGAGAGATTTGGGTTTTGCAAATATGAACACAATGGTTAGTCCACCTTCGACAGAATTTTGTTTTATTTTTTTATTTTGTTTTGTATTTAGTTCTTTTTTTATATAATGGATGACATGGCATATTGCCACGTCAGCTGACTGCATTCCAACTACAGAAACTTGACTGCGAGTAGCATTTTCCTTGGGAATAAGTGGTGATTTCATAATTTACATCAACAGCTATACTATCCCGGGTTTATAACTCCCATCTTCACCATTCCAACACATATTATTATATTTCAAAACCAAATATTACATCTCCAATAGATGTTTTTGGGTATGCTACTAAAAGAACTTCCAATCATGATAGAACTTAATCTTCACCTTTGTGATTATAGAAAACTACAATGCTTCTATCGATATTTAAAATTTTGATAGAAAATCAATAGAAAACAGAAGAAGATACAATTGTGGCATCGATTCCATCTGTACTTAGTTGAATTGAGCTCGATAACATGTTCAATTAGCAGAAGTCTATTCCCAAAAGACTAGGCTGACAACATTTACAAAGAAGAATCTCTAATGGAACTTTATCTTGTGTTATTCATAAAACTGCACCATGTAGCAATGTTAATGCAACATTTATCCATAGAATTACATGATAACCTTATCAAATGTTTGCCACAGGCAAAAAAAAAATCCATTCGTGTAAAATTAGTTTCCATCAAGAAGTATACAGAGTAGCACATAAAAGCTCACTTAACTTTTTACAATTGTCTTAACTACTCGCAAAGCAGCAAGAGTAACATCTCCCAAGACCACAAAAGTCCTGAAGTTTAATTAGTTTATTATTCTACAGGGTACAGACTGCAAAGGGACATAACATCAAAGCAGATATTTCATGCTCATTATTTGGCATTAGGAATCTTACTGGAAATATCATGCTGAACCACCAAAGCAGACCTCAGCACCTTTCCCACCTATTGCAGCAATCAGACATTGGAAGCCACATGACTACAGCTCCGCAATTACCTTGTCAACAACTGTTCCTGATAGCACTGATTCAGGTGGTTAAGGAAGCATCTGGAAGAAAATGAAAATTAAGAACACATACCAAAAATCAGTATCCTAACATTATCTTAAGATGCAAAACTTTCTGGTTTGGAAGAGTTGATGAAAAAGAAAGAAAAGTAAAGATAAAATGTAAGAGTTGTAAAGATGAAGTTTCTCCATGATCTTTTGATAGTTGTTAACTTCTTTTGTTTTGATAGGTAAGTTTCTCCATGCTAATAAATCTTCAAACCCATTATAGCAATACCCTAAGTATGCTTTTCTGCAATCCTTGCTTTAATTGGTCAAAGATGCTTTGTACAGATTTATATAGGTTTATCACTAAGCCTTGTTTGGTTTAGGAGATGAGATGAGACTCATCTCATATAATCAATATAACTTCCCCAAACTCTCACACAAAATATAATAAACAATTCAACTTTTTCAAATCCCAAAACAAAAATAATATTAAAAAATACTATTATCATGCTTCGGTGATAGTAATGGACCAACCAGTTTCTGATTATCTCTGGGTGCTGCAACAAGATCAAACCTACATTTTTGTTTCATTGTTGGCACAAAGAAGGCCTATCACAGGTCCAAGGAAACACAAACAAGTGCAGGTTGACAGCCACAGAGGCCAAGAGGAAGACATATACATGGGAGACATGAGATATATATTTTTAATAAAGAAATGAGATATACATAAAAAATATATAAAAATAAATAAACGTAGAATATAAACTTGCTCTGCCAAGGTAGAATACCTAATACTGAAAATTGTTTCCTACTAAAATTATATGTTTTTCTTTTATTGGTGCCGGGTGTCCAAGAACAGCGTCCTGACTAATCCGGAGATGCATAGGCCCTCAAAAAGAAATTTTCTGCAAGTACATTCTCAGTAATTCAAGGAAAAAATCTACCAGTCCGATGGCTCATAGAGATTTTTTTTTTTTTTTTGGATTAAGTGGCTCATAGAGATTGTTGGCACCCAAGGGGACTTGAACCTTAGACCTTGAGGGAGCATACTCCCAAATCTAAGGTCTTTACCACTTAGGGGTTCCTACTAGAGTTATATGTTATATATGTTATAGCCTCCTAAATCCAAGTTCCAGGCTATATATGTTATAGCCTAGAACTTGCCAAAGTCAAATCCACTAAGGCTTCCACAGCAAACTAATATATAGACATAAACTAAACAAGGCAATGGAAATCCATCAGAATATAAAGATAGATAGGAAACCTTAAAAGAACCAATAGGCAAAAAAATAAAAAAAAAAACTCTGATAGGTTTAATATATAAACAACACGAGGAAATGGATACAGGTTGGCAACAATGTAAGAACACATCCCCCACCTCCAGCTCCTGTTAATTTGGAAGCCAACTTGTACTTCAATGTAGTCCTAAGAACGGTTTCTATTGCAGAATGGCTGACTCCCATACACTGGAGGAGACCTTGGTTCATTTCCATTAACTCTTCTATCTTCTCTTCCTTCTCTGTAATGGAGAGGTCATCAGGGGCTGGTGACTGGATAATGGTAGACAATTCCTTGCTGATAGAATCAACAGCATTAAAGACAAAACTCATGGCATTTGGGTGTCTTAAGGTCCTCTCAGAAACGCCAGCAACTAAAGCCTTTGTATTCCTCCCAACGTTAGTGTTGGTAATGAGCATTCTAAGTGGCATATTGGACTTGAGGCGTGTCAAACTTCCTGACCTGAACTTGATCATGTTGCCTGTTGCATGGGAATTTCAAATCAAAACCAGTGCATCCAAATACAGTACCCTGCTTGCATTTGGAAACAAACTAAATATCTATGGTGAAGTTGAAAATCATATGGACGCAAACAAAATGTCCAACCACAGTAGTTGTTTCTTCTTCTTCTTTTCCTTCCCCCCTCCCCCTCCTATTCAGATTTTCATCATCCCATCTTCGGCAGATGTGTATATTGTGAAATAGGGGACAAACAAATGCTTTTGAATATTGAGAAGTAAAAGTTCATAAGTTTCCCATAAATATTGTGTAGATAACACATGAGTTATTCAAGTAGCCAAGAATATGAGAATAAGGAAATAATGAATTGAAGACAAAAATGTATACCTCCCATGAATGCTCTACTTCCAGGTATTCTATATCAGAACCATTCTCTTTCACAAGTATATTTCTCACATTACCACTACATAAAACTTCTCAGTATTATTATTGACATAATTGCTGTGGCTCCAGTTCATTAGTGGCAGCCAGGACACCTAAATACTTTTCATAATGATCAGCAACAGGGAAGGAAACTTCTCGGAAGGAAACTTCTCTGGGCTTAAAATTTTGATAAATATGAATAGATTTGTCAGGCAGAGATCATAAGATCACATACCATATGTGATAACTGTATTGTCAATTCCAGATGGTTTTCCATGGAGTATCCTTTCACCTTCAAAAGCCCATTTATTCACCAAATCGAGGTCACTTTCCCCAAATACTGACCACTCCTGTCGGCTCACATCTAAACTTACTGAATCCGAGAAAGCAAGCAGAGCAGCTGAGAGTGCAACAGAAAATGAAGCAGATGAACCCAAGCCAGAACCCAGAGGAAGCTCAGAATAGACAACCACTGTAGCAGGCTTATATCTGGTATATAAAGAGACAAACATCACAAAACCAAATATCGAGAAAAGAATGGTTCAAAATTCAATTAGTGCATACCCTTGGATGCAGGTGTATAACCATAGAAAAGCTGAAACTCCAGTAGCAAGTCCAATTTTTGCTTCTGGAATGTTATGTTCTTCAACAAGAGCTGCAATTGATTTCATGGTATCTATTGAGCATGAGGTGGGCGTTGGAGACAATGAACTCACTACTGCAGGTAGCACTTCTTTGATTTTAGAAACTGGCCATGAGAATTCTAGTGACATGTCCTTGAACTGAAGTTTTAACGAGTCATCATTGTCTATAAAGAGAAGCACAAAACATTAGCGAGAAATTCAACAGAGAACCTGAGGAGAAATGAACTAAATTTATGTGGGAAAATTTATAGAAATTTCCAATGCATGGATAATATGCATCTACCACATTTATGATTGGATATTTTGCCTTCTACAAAGAATACTAGAGAATAAAATGAGAAGAAACCTATCAGCTCACTTAACTTAACATGCTGGGACATGAATCATACTTTACTACTGTGACAACCCAGATATTTTCTTCTATAATATTTTATTTTTAATGAGGGTAAAATTGGCATTTTGATTAATTTATAATAATTTGGGAAGTATATGCGCTTTGATTTTTGAGATGAAACATGTGAGTTGGTGTCGACGCCCCCGCTTACGCTTGGGATCGGATGTAAACCGAAACGTCAGAGATAAGTAACACAAGGATACTCACTCCACGTTTATAACATAAATAAAAGCATGCGTCTAACTTAAAAGTAGTATTGACAAAAATTTGCAGCGGAAAAAGGTCAAACCAAGTAATTCTAGATAAAAAACATAAAACTTGCTGCACGTCACATGGTATTACTAAAAATAAATTCCCAAAATAAACTTCATATATATATATACCGCCAAGTGTATCAGGTTCTACACATATCAAACTATCCCAAAACAACGGGATCCTTCAAAATAAACCAAACATAATTAAAGGCAACGTCAACACCAGTTGCAAACCCCCGCAACCCATCCCTAGAATAAAGGTTTCTTCTTGACCTCCTTGATCTTCAGTCCAAACAAGAAGTGTCCCAAACCTAGACTACCCTCATGTTGGATACCTGTCCCCGCCACCGAGGTATAAACACGATCTAAAAACAAGGGCCCGTCAATCCCCAAGGTGAGGCAGCACCCAACGTAGTGGCGGTCTGCTGGCTCAATGAGCACGCTCCATCGTATATTAGAAATAAGGCGGTCATACAAAATGGGGGTCATGGCGTCAAAAAGAGAGAAAACCACCAGACCCTCAAGGATCCGGGGAATCTCTCGGAGAGTCAGACTCGTCGAAACCATCACTACCTGCAACCACTTCTATCATCCCAAAGAGTAACGATAGTTGAAAATTGAAGGGATAGATTTCGAAAAATCTCAATAAGTACACAGTTATTATAACGAAAGCATCACAAGTATATATATAAATGAATACCAAACCAATATATGTGTAATGAATATGAGACTTGACTCATGCATGTGCACTTTTACATAATGACTTACATAAATCTTGACTTTATTTAAGACTTTAATTCATGCACGTGCTTTTCATAAAAATGGGTTTTCACATAATGACTTTTCTTTGACTCGTATTAAAAACCCTTTTTCGTAAAACTTTTTGTTTCTTTCATCATTTCTTATCTTAGGCACCATTAATCATGTTCATATCATTCTTAGGGCTTGAAAGTCGTTCTTGTCATGACTTTCTTGTGGACACCTCAAGGTTCTCTTACGCACCATGTATTTCCCGCTAGTTACCGCATCACCCGACAACCACTCAAGCCAAAGTGACTACATTACGCGTTACCACATCACCCGGCGACCACTCAAATCGGGGTGACTACGTTATCCGCTCTTCATCATCCGGTGACCACTCAAACCGAGGTGACTACATTCTTAATTCTTATAATGGCAAGGCGCAATGCCTGTACCGTCCTTGGGCACCTACTAATTTTAGGTGTGATCACGCTTCGGACTCTTTTTGGAGTCATACATAATCCGTCGACTGTTCTTCATTGACTCAAGAGTTTTTACTCGACTTTAGTCACTCCTAAGTGAACAGAGAGTTTTACTGGGACACTACCCCGTCCCAACCTTTAGGGTTCTTATAAAAACTTAATCTTTTTCTTTTCTTTGAAACACATGTTGACTCAAAAACCGTGACTTTGATGTTCATACATGCAACACATGACTTTTCATGCTAGATATAGGATTCATGAGACATATGCTTACACATGCATCTTTATGTTCATTCTTAATCAAACTACTTCATGAAAGCATCTATAATAACATAATAATACAAACTATTAATTCAATCAAGAGAAGCAAATGCTCGGCCTTCACCCAAAAGAGTAGACCGTGATACTCTAAGGCTAGAAGCCTAGTGATTCCTTCATTAATCTTCCTCTTATTAATCTAGCATGCCTTAGGAAAATAATTAAATAATTTCATCACCAAAATAGGGTTTAATCGAAACCTTAAAGTCCATAACCTAATGTTTTGATCACTTTCCACCAATCAAAATCCACACTTATTTCCATGGAAGAATCTGAAATCTATACCATAGCTTTTTCATAGTTTCATGTTTCTAAACTTCTCAAACATCCAAGATACTGCCATTTCATGAACAAATAGTCAAGCATTGAAAATTCTAACTCAAAACCCTTCATGACCGAAATATATATATATAACCTCAAGGCAAAATTTTCATCAACCAAGAACATTATCATGATCCCACATGCATTAGCCACTAAGCACAACATATTCTTTGTATTTCTTTTCAATAAAATAGCTACATCCACCAACACATTATAAATTGTAAGTCTAAAATAATATCTTAACCAAGCATAGAATATTATATATATGTACAAGGAAAGTCTTCAAATAAACTAACCTATAAACACAAAGCATTCAACAACCATCACAACAATCTATTCACTTTACACATATGTAAGAAATGCTAAGGTTGGGTTAAAGATGTACTTACAAAAATCTAAGTGTAGAGAAATGATAAATCTGAAAAATGAGTATAAAAATAGCAAGATTAAATCCATAACCAAAAGCATGTAGGTATGAGAAAATCAAAGAAACGTAGGGTTTCATGTGTAGGAAGAAAATCTAAGAATCTATGCATGGAAAGATGAAATGGGCTCAAAGACTTGCTTATCTCTCCAAGTGATGCTTCCACTCAAGAAAACCTTGAGCAAACTCAAGTTTAGCCTAGGAAAGAAGTGCTTAAATGGTGAGAAAACATAAGAGAAAGTGAAGAGAGTTGAGAGAGAGATGTGGCCAAGAGTTTGAGAATGGGACGAAGACAAGCATAAGGTGAAATGACCAAGCCATATTCGGCCACAAGTTGCTCTTTCTAGGATCCTAGGGCACTCCACTCTTCCTAGGGTTGAATGATACATGATGGACAAGTAAGGTTGATTGATGGAAGAAGCAATGATAGGGTTAAACATAGTCGGCTAGCACTAGGAATGAGGTTGCCAAGATACATGGGAGGAAAACCAAAAGTGTGTAGCTCCAAGCCAATCCCAAATGATGTCCCTATACACTAGGTTCCAATCATGCCTATCCTACTAGAAGATCTCTATTCCTTGATGTGAAAATACCAACCAAAAAGGGGCTGGTTGAAGCACACGGATCCAAGCCCTCCAAATCTGTCCAGCCGAACACTCCCATAGCTAACCACTTCCTCACTTGTCACTCAATCACTATTCCACTCACAAGTCACTGTTCACATCACTAGTCCCTCATTCTTACAAAATCTATCACTTGCCATTCACTTAGATTGAGAAAAACACACGGGGAAATTCAAATAGAGGAGTCGGCTATACCTCCCTCTTGCATTACTCGAATTCTTGCTTCCCAATGATGGCAAATCTTCTCTTGCCTAAATCACAATCTTTTCCAAGAAATCAACTAGTCAAACCTTCCATTTACAAGTTCTTTCTCCCATAAACCTACCAGTCTTTGAAAACCAAATAAGACTCTTCTACGTGTGCCAAGTGTCCCTTTTCATTGCACAAAATCCCAAACCTCAATTCCATTGGGCATGGCCGGCCACTCACCTTTCCTATGGCCTTATGAGCCTTACCACACCATCTTAGGCCAATTCACAAGTCATACTTCCAAGGTTAAAGCTCAAGTCCAACTCAAATATTCATAATTTTAGAACACCAAAATTACCCCTGATATAAATAAAATAATAAAGAAAGAAAATTCCGGGTTGTCACAATTGGCTTAAGGAAGAGTGGCAAGGCCCAAAGGCCCAAGGAGGAATGGAGGTAGCCAGCCACCTATGGATCAAGAAGTACTAGGGACTTTGTGAAATTTAGATGAACACTTGGCACTCTAAAAAAGCCTTTTTTGATTTTCAAAGACTGGTAGATTTATGGAAAAAATGATAAAGAGCTTGAGAATGGAAGATTTGACTAACTAATCCCTTGAAAAAGGTGGTGATTGAGACAAGTGGGGATATGTAATCATTTGTGAAGTGGGATTCGGGTGTAAGGGAAGGGGGGAGCTGCCGACTTCCCTTTGTTTCTCCCAATGAAGCCATATCTTGAAGTGAGGTTTTGGGGAGATTTGAAAAGGAATTTGACTATCACTAAGTGACAAGAGGAGAGGTGACTTGCTTTGTGAGGTTTCAGCTAGGAGATTTTGGGAGCAAGAACCGAACACCTCAACCTTGCTTTTCTTGGTGTTTTCACATCATGAGATATAGTGTCCTCTTGGTAGGGTAGGCATGATGAATTCTAGATGTAGGGACATCATTGGACAAGTTTGGAACTCATCCCTTTTCTAGTTCTTTCTCATGAGTCTCGGCAAACCCCTTTTTGGAAGCAAACTGATTCTATGATGTGTCACTCTAGGCACTATCATTTCTTCCACATGTCAATCTCATGTGTCAATCCAACCTAGGGAATGGAGTACTCTAAACCTAGAGACACACCCCCTTTGGCTGACTATGACTTTGCCATTTCACTACTCTTTGTCTTCCTACCTCTCCCAAAGCTCTCGGCCATCTCACTCTCTCTCTCTACTTTCTCTATTTTCCTTTGTATTTTCCTACCACCCAAACAACTCTCATATTAAGCAAACTTAGAGTCTTCTTCAAGGTTTTCTCATGTGAAAACATCTCTTTGAAAGGTAAGCAATCTCTCGAACTCTTTTCATCCTCTCATGCAAAGATTTAAAGAGTTTTATTTTAACATTTTAGCCTCCATGTTTTCTTGCTCTTTCTCAAGCCTACATGCTTATTGGTTTTCTTAAAACGAAGGAGGATATAGCTAAAGTTTTCATGGATTTAACCTTGCTTTCTTCATATTCATTTTTCAGATTTACCCTTTCTCTACACTTGAAACTTTGTAAGTACATCTTTAACCTAACCCTAGCATTTCTTGTATATGTTAAGTAAACATCATGTTGTTGGTTGCTTTGCTTGTTGCTTGATTTGTTTACTAGCAGGTTTTATTGTGTATATCCCATGCTTGGATAGGTTAAAATCTCAGGACTTCAATTTATATAAGTATGTATGTTTTGTAGTGAACTTGGCTTGGATGAAATGCAAGGATTATGCTATGATATTTTGGGTAATGATAGTAAGATCATGAGAAGATAAGTTGGAGAACAAAAATATAACTTTTGGGACTTTAGGACTCTCGACTATCGAGGGTTTTGGAGGAACATTTTAAGTAAAAGACTTTTGATTTATGCAAGGACCATGACTTAGAAGTTTGAGAAGTTTAGAAACTTGAGACTAGGAGAAAAAAATCTCTTGGTGCATTTTCAGGTTCTCATATGGAATAGAGTGTGGAATCTTATTTGTAAAAGTTATCAAAAATATTCAAGTTAGGGACTCTTAAAGTTTCAGTCAAGCCCTATTTTTGGTGAAGAAGTTATCTAATATTTTCTAAAGCATGTTTTAAATAAATAGAAGAAGAAAGATAGAAGAAACAATAGACTTTTAGCCCTTAGGGTGTCTCGGCCTAACCCTTATGGGTGAATGTTTATTTTCTCTGTTTAGATTAATAACATGTTTTCTTATAATATTGATGATTTCATGAAGTAACTTGGTTGATAAATGCCATGAAAATGAGTGTGAATGTAAATGTCCCATGAACTATATGGTTAGCATGAGAGGTCACATGTTGCATGCATGAACATCAAAAGTTCCATATTTTTGGGTCGACATGTTTTTCAAAGAAAAGAAGAAAAAAAATCAAGTTTTTGTTAAAGAATCCCAAAGGCTGGGACAGGGTAGTGTCCCAGTAGAACTCTTTGTTCACTCAAAAGTGATTAAAGTCGAGTGAAAACCCCTGGGTCGACGAAGAACAGACGGCGGACCATATATGGCTCTAAAAGGATTTTGGAGCGTGATCACACCTAAAACTAGTAGGTGCCCAAGGACGATGAAAGCGTTGCGCCTTGTCGTTATAATAACTAAGGATATAGTCACCTCGGATTGAGTGGTCGTCGGGTGATGAAGAACGGATAATGTAGTCACCTCGGCTTGAGTGGTTGCCGGGTGATACGGTAACGTATAACGTAGTCACTTTGACTTGAGTGGTCGCCGGATGATGCAGTAACTAGCGAGAAGCACACGGTGCGTAGGAGAACCGTGAGATATTCAACATGAAAGTCATGACAAGAACGGCTTTAAGCCCAAAAATGATATGAACATGATTAATGATGTCTAAGATAAAAAAATAATGAAAGCCACGAAAAGTTTTATGAAAAGATTTTAGGTACATGACAAAGAAGTCCATGTTATACGAAGACCCTTTTTATGGAAAAGCACAAGCATGAGTTTAAGTCTTAAGAAAGTCAAAGTTTTATGCAAGTCATTATGTGAAATTGCATGTGCATAAATCAAGTCTCATGTTCATGTCACAAGTCTCATGTTCATAACACATGTATTATTTTGGCGTTCACTTATACATATGCTTGTGATGCTTTTGTTAAAATAATTATGTCCTTATTGAGATTTCTCGAAATCTCATCTATTTAATTTTCAACTATCGTTCCTCTTTAGGACAATAGAAGTGGTTGCAAGTAGTGATGGATTCAATGAGTCAGACTCCTCGAGAGACTCTTTGGACCCCTGAGGGTCTGATGGATTACTCTCTTTTTTATGTTGTAGCTCCGTTTTGGTATGACTGCCTTGTAGCAGATATGCAGTGGAGCGCGCTTGTACAGTCTGCGGACCGACGCCCTGTTGGGTGTTGCCTCGCCTTGGGGACAGACGGATCCTTATTCTTGGACAGCGTTTATAGCTCGGTGGCGGGGATAAGTATCCAGCAAAGACGTAAACTGAGTCTGGGGCATTTCCTTTTTGGACCGGGGTACAAAGAGGTCAAGAAGGAACCTCTACTTTAGGGGTGGGTTGCGGGGCCAGCTTTTGTCTGATGTTGTCTTCACTACATTTTGTGTCAATGCCCCCGTTTACGCTTGGGATCAGACGTAAACCGAGACGTCGGGAATAAGTAACACAAGGATACTCACCCCTCGTTCATATCTAACTTACTAGCAGTATGTAAAAATTTTCCCAGCAAAAAAAAGTCAAGCCAAGAATTTTAGGCAAGAAACCTAAAAACTTGTCACACGTCACATGGTATAACTAAATTAAATACCCAAAAGAAACTTCATATATATATATATATATATATCACCATAATGTATCGATTTCTACAAAATATCAAATTTTCCCAAAACAACGAGAAACCTCCAAAATAACCAAAATATATATATTGACAACATCAAACACCAGCTGATCCCGCGACCCACCCCTAGAACAGGGTTTCCTTCTTGACCTCCTTGTACCCCGGTCTAAAGAGGAAGCAACCCAGACTCAGACTACCACCTCGCTGGATACCTATCCCCGCCATCGAGGCATAGACGTGGTCCAAGAATAAGGACCCGTCCGTCCCCAAGGTGAGGTAGCATCCAACGTAGCAGTGGTCTGCTGACTGAAAGAGCACGCTCCTCCACATATTTGATACAAGACGGTCATATAAAACAAGGGCTACAGTGTCAAAAGGAGAGAAATCCGTCAGATCCTCAGGGGTCTAAGGAGTCTCTTAGGGAGTCAGACTCGATGAAGCCATCACTACCTACAACCACTTCTATCATCCCAAAGAGGAACAATAGTTAAAAATTAAATAAATGAAATCTCAGTAAGTACACAGTTATCTCAATAAAAGCATCACAAGCATATATATAAATGAGCACCAAAATAATACATATGTCATGAATATGAGACTTGTGACTTGACTTATCCATATGCACTTTCACATAATGACTTTCATAAAACTAGACTTTTTTTAAGAATTTGATTCATGCACTTGCTTTTCATAAAAGGGTTTTCATATTCTGTTTACTTCGTTGACACGTACTTAAAAAATCATTTTGTAAACTTTTTGTATCTTTCATCATTTTTTTATCTTAGGCGCCACTAATCATGTACATATCATTCTTGGGACTTTAAGCCATTCTTGTCATGACTTTCATGTAGACACCTCACAGTTCCCCTACACACCGTGTGCTCCCCGCTAGTTACAGTATTATTCAACGACCACTCAAGT
Organism: Platycarya longipes; assembly: GCA_036559045.1. Taxonomy (NCBI): domain Eukaryota; kingdom Viridiplantae; phylum Streptophyta; class Magnoliopsida; order Fagales; family Juglandaceae; genus Platycarya; species Platycarya longipes. Next base: position 27,861,055 of record CM071803.1, on the reverse strand, counting down.
CAAAATGACTACGTTACACATTACCACATTACCTAGTGGCCACTTAAGTCAAGGTGACTACGTTATCCGCTCTTCATCACCCATCAACCACTCAAGCCGAAGTGACTACATCCTTAGTTCTTATAACGACAAGGTTCAACGCTTTTACCGTCCTTGGGCACCCACTAGCTTTAGGTGCGATCACGCTCCGGAATCTTTTTGGAGCCATACATGGTCCGCCGACTGTTTTTCGTCGACCCAGGAGATTTCACTCGACTTTAATCACTCATGAATGAATAACTCTATTTTACTGGGACACTACCCCGTCCCAGCTTTTGGGATTCTTATAAAAACTTAATTCTTTTTCTTTTCTTTGAAACACATGTTGACTAAAAAAAAAACCATGACTTTGATATTTATGCATGCAACACGTGACTTTTCATACTAAACGTATGGTTCATGAGACATATACTTACACATGCATCTTCATGTTCATTCTCAATCAAGCTACTTTATGAAATCATCATTATTAATATAAGAAATCACATTATCAATTTAATAAGAGAAACAAACACTCAGCCTTCACCTATATGGGTTAGGCTGAGATACCCTAAGGCTAAAAGCCTAGTGATTCCTTCATATTTCTTCTTATATTTACTCTAGCATGCCTTAGAAAATAATTAAATAACTTGATCATCCAAAATAGGGCTTGACCAAAACCCTAAGAGTCCATAATTTAAATATTTTTGCCAATTTTCACAAATAAATTTTCCATACTTTATTCCATATGAGAACCTGAAAATGCACTAGTAGATTTTTTTTTTTTCCTAGTTTCAAATTTCTAAACTTCTCAAGCATCCCAAGTCATGGGCCTTATATAAATCAAAAGTCTTTTATTTAAAATTGATCCTCCAAAACCCTCCATGGCCAAGAGCCCTAAAGTCCCAACGTTTTATTTTTGTTCTTCAACTCATCTTCCCATAACCTTATCATTACTTTAAATTTCATAGCATAATCCTTGTATTTCATCCAAGCTAAGTTCACCACAATCATCAATATTTCTATACATTGAAATCCTAAGATTTTAACCACAGACAACTTGAGGAAGAGGGGTTTTATTGTGATGGATTGGTTTTGTTTATGTAAAGATCACGGTGAATCAGTGGACCACCTATTGTTGCATTGTGAGGTGATGCGCTCTTTGTGGAATGCAGTTTTCAATCGAGTGCATGTTGCATGGGTTATCCCGGCTAAGGTAGTTGATTTGCTTGCTAGCTGAAAGGGAATCAAAGGCTGTCCACAGGTGAAAGTTGCATGGAAGATGATTCCATTGTGTATCATGTGGTACATTTGGTAGGAAATGAACGAGCGTTGTTTCAAAGACAGAGAACGAATAATCAAGGAGCTCCAGGGATTTTTTTCTACATACTCTCTTATTATGGTTCTCAGTCATTGTACCTTATGGAAGCAATATGCATGATTTCTTGTCTTTTTCGAACTCTTAGATTGTAACTAGACAAGGCTTCTTTGTATATCTCTCATGTACTTGGGCAATGCCTATTTATTTTCTCTTCAATATATTTGCTTATTACTTATCAAAAAAAAAAAAGATTTTAACCTACTCAAGCATGGAATATACTCAATAAACCTACTAGCAACCAAACCAAACAACAAGTGAAGCAATCAACACAACATGTTTACTTAATATATACAAGAAATGCTCAAGCAAAGTTAAAGATGTACTTACAAAGCTCTAAGTGTAGAAAAAAGGTTAAATCTGAAAAAAAAAATGGAGAAAACTAGATTAAGCTTATGAGAACCTTAGCTCATCTCAACCGATAGTTTGCTTCCTATAAGGCAATCGTTGGCTTATCCAAAGGAACGTTTTCTTTCTCAAAATGAACTTTAGTTTTCACTTTTCATTACAAGAAAACCCAAAAGCATGAAGGTTTTGAGAAAAAGCAAGAAAACGTGGAAGCTAGAATGTTAAAAGAAAACCCTTTAAATCTTTGCATGGAATGATGAAAAGAGTTCAAGAAATTGCTTACCTTTCAAAAAGATGTTTCCACATATGAAAACCTTGAAGAAGACTCAAGTTTACTTAAAATGAGAGTTGTTTGGATGGTGGGAAAATACAAAAGAAAATAAAGGAAGTTGAGAGAGTGAGATGGCCGAGAGTCTTGAGAGAGGTAGGAAGACAAGGTGAAATGAGATGGCCAAGTCATATTCGGCCAAGGGTGTTCTCTAAGCCTTAGGGCACTTCACTCCACCTAAGGTTGGATTGACACATGAGATTGACATGTTAGTGTGATTGACATATGGAAGAAATGGTTGTACCAAGAGTGGCACAACATGGGATCAGTTGGCTTCCAAGAATGGGGTTTGCTGAGATTCATGGGAAAAGCAAGAAAAATGGATGAGTTTCCTAACTATCCAATGATGTCCCCTACATCTAGAATTCATCATATCTATCCTACTTGAAAAGACTCCCATATCTTGATGTGAAAATACCAAGAAAAGCATGGGGTGAGGCCTTCGGAATCCAAGCTCCACCACTCTAGCCGAAATCCTCACAAGGCAAATCCTCTCCTCTTGTCACTCAATCACACTCTCACTTACAAGTCACTCCTCACATCGCTAGTCAATCATTCTTACAAAAATCTTCACATGTCACTCACTTAGATTGGAAAACATTGGGAATCCCAAAGATGGGAAGTCGGCTTACTTAACCCTTTGCCTCATCCGAAACTCAACTTCTCTCAAGCCACCATTTCCTATTTCCAATGATGTCATCTCTTAACATGTCACTCAATCACACTCACTAAGTCAAATTCCTTTTCAAATCTCCCCAAAATCACATTTCAAGATATGGCTTCATTGGGGGAAGAAAGGAAGTCGGCACTTCCTTCCCTTTTGTCACCCGAATCCTACTTCCCATGATTGAGTATCTTCACTTGTCTCAATCACCACCTCTTCCGAAGGATCAACTAGCCAAACCTTCCATTCTGAAGCCCTTTATCCTTTTTACCATAAACCTATCAGCCTTTGGAAGACCAAGGAAGGCTTTCTTAGAGTGTCAAGTGTCCCTTCCTTTTACACAAAGTCCCAAGCCTCAAATCCCTTAGCATGACCGGCCACCCTCCTATCTCTTGGGCCTTGCCACACTATCTTGGTCCAAATCACAAGTCACACCTCCAAGATTAAAGCCCAAGTCCAACCCAAATATTCATAAATAAATTAAAACACCAAAATTACCCTCATTATGAATAAAATATTTTAGAAGGAAAAATCCAGGTTGTCACATTTTCGATTATTTAGAAGGTCTTGTAATATTCCCTTAGTTCAGAAAAATTGGTATTTTGTAGAACCTAAAACATTATGGGTTTATATGTATATATGTTCTCTTGGATATTTATTTTGGTTGTCCCATGTGACGCGTGACAAGTTGTTATGTTCCTTGCACGTAATACCCGACTAGACCCTTTTTTTTTTTCCGTTGCAAAAATTTTACATACTGCCAGTAAGTTAGACATATGCATTTATTTATGACATGAACGAGGGGTGAGTATCCTTGCGTTACTTATCCCTAACGTCTCGGTTTATGTCCGATCTCAAGTATAGGCGGGAGCGTCGACAACTATCTTCAAATCAAAGCATAGATTACTAAGCAACTAAGTGTTGTCTGTTATTTTGCTTGAAACAGCTCATAAATAATGTATGGGTTGAGCTGGACAGGACAATCAGGAAGGGAAGTCTGACATAGATATTGATCCGAACAAAGGAACTGAAATCGATACCAGAAAACAAACAAGAGATGGAATTCTAGATTGAACAGATGCCTGATCTGCAATAGGACAAAAATAAAATTCCTAATTATACTCTCGTAGACAAACTGAAGGGAGCTCTCTAAACAGTCACGGCCAAGACCAAGAAGGGGTAGTCCTATCTGCCTAGAAACTCAAGAACATAGAAAGCCCTCCCTTCTTGTTCCTCTTCTTGGGTGATGTTGGTACCAAGTTCATATTTTTTGGGAAGACTGAACTGTGCTTCTGAAGACAGAAAGCCGGATCTTTAGTGGATTGGCATGTCAAAATCCCTTCACGGATGACACCTCCCTGCAATTGCTTGGAAACCTGGAAAACTCCAGCATACGAGAAATCCTTCGTGGCGTTTGGAAAACTTCAGTCCCTGTAAAACCAGATGCGATCTCCACTTGATACCCTCTCAGCTCTTTCTCCTCTGTTTTCTCACCCCAGAAAACTTTGCTCATTAAGTCATGACGGGCACTCAATTATCAGTTCGAACAAAACCAGAAAAACTTAAGAACCCTCGTCTCTTTAAAGATGGATCACATACATGCCCATTCTACCCGCAAAAAGAAACACGAAAACCAAAAATTCTAGCTAGAACGAAAAAATATGGGATCATAATCACAAAAGCTCACACGAGCGTGTGTGTCTAACTCGATGTTTCAAATCCGACCCTTAGAAAGATAAAATCAAAGATTCCCGCAAACCCAGATCAACCCAATCTCGAAAAGCACGATCGAAAGAGAACAACGATATTCCATATCAAACAAATGCAATGCACAGAGAGAGAGAGAGAGTACCAGAAGGAGTCGGGAATCGAAGAGAAACATAGGTGCAGAGGTCAATGGAGGCAGCAACTGCCGTGGATCCATGAACTACAGCATGTTCTCCGGCAAGTATAATTTTGCCAGGAGCTCTAGCTCTCACTTCCATTTTTTTCCCCTTGCTTCTCGGTACTCTCTACGTGTGTTCGTATACTTCCAAAGCTATACACTTGTATTGATTCTCAGGAATCATGCTCTGTTACTCACAGGCTTGCTTTATATTGGCGGACAGACCAACCACGAATTCCATGAAAAAGGAAAGAAAAACACGAATTGGCGATGCAAGTTGCTCGTTTTTCTTCCTCTGATTGTTTTTTGCGTTTTATGAGGTGGGTTTGCCCACGCGACCTGTTCACGCGTGATAAAGACAATAATAACATGAGTTTTTGATATATAAGTTCGATTTAAATTGAGAGATAAGTTGAGTTGTGTTAAGTTAAAATGAGATAAATTGAGAAAATTAAATAAAATATTATTTTTTAATATTATTATTATTTTAAAATTTGAAAAAGTTAATTTGATATTTAAAAAAATTAAATTATTTATTATATTTGTATGTAAATTTGAAAAGATGTAATAATAAATTTAAAATGAGTTGAGATGAGACTCATCTTTAATCTAAACTAGATCTTAAATGCTTCTTGTATTAACTTATAGAGGTTTTTAGATTCATTTGGATTGAGAGATGAGATGAAATGAGTTTTGAAAATTGAATAAAATATTATTAAAATATTATTTTTTAATATTATTATTATTTTAAAATTTAAAAAAATTGAATTTAAAATTTGAAAAAGTTGTATTATAATTTGAAAACATAATAATGAGATGAGTTAAGATAATCTCAACTCTCAATCCAAATTAACCTAATCTATTCCACCTTAAATTATTTAGGTTTATAAGTTTATTTTTATTAAAAAAAAATTAGTTTCACTCTAACAATATGTTTACAAGATATTTTTTATGATTTTATGTCAAAAAAAAATATATATTGGGAAATATGATTGATAGTAACTGAATTTAATATGAACAATAATATAGATATTTCATTATGCAAATCATATTCTAACTCTAGTAGCCGAGAGAAAAATAAATAAAAAAATTCTAGTCCCTCAATATCCTAAAAGTAAGATTGTTCACCTTGATTTGGATTCTTGATTCGATTCGGGTACTTGGTTATACCCGAATCTGCATATGGGTTTATACCGTATAATGTAATTCAGTTTCAATCAAGTACACGTCCAAATTAGTTAGATTATATACCCAAGTGGATATCCGGCCTTATCAAGTTATAAAAATCTGAAAATCCAATTACTTGTATTGTAATCGAATTTGTCAAAAAATTATTTAAAAAAAATTCTTGAAAGTTTTTTTTTTTTTATTTGAAATCAATACGATGTCATTACATTTATAAACAAATGGAATATTCACTTTAGCCCCGCTTGGATTCGGAGATGAGATGAGTTGAGATGAGTTTGGTTTATTTTTTAATATTATTATTATTTTGGGATTTGAAAAATGTGTGTTGGGATTTGAAAAAGGTGTATTGGGATTTGAAAAATGTGTATAGGAATTTGTGTTTTGTATAAAAAATTATAAAAATATAATGATGAAATGGAAGTGAGTTGTCTCAACTCACTTCCGAATCCAAGCAAGGCCTAAATAATCATATTCACACCTAAGTATCAACAGATATAAAATCCACCTAAATGAATCTGACATTCTAAATGCCTAACCTAAAAGTTCCATTGGATCATGTCGTGTTTAAAGAGGCGCTTGGGGATTGACATTGTGCTCTCCACCTAAAATGGGTTTAAAAAGTCAACGTCAAAAAATTAAGGTCTTTTTAATTTTGAGAGATAAAATAAAAAAAAAATTAAATTCTTTTTAAACTTATTATTATATTTTTAAAATTTTTCATATAAATAGAATAAAAAATTTAATTTTTTCAAATTTTAAAATTACTTTTTTAAATTCTAAAACAAAAATAATATTAAAATATATATATTATAATAATATTTTATTCTTTCTTTAATTTTTATCTCATCTCATCTCATCTCATCTCATCCCATCTTAAAAAACAAACCAAACCTATAACGGAAGAATTTATAAACATTAAATAGACTTTCGGTGGAAGATGCAAGAGGGCATCTACAATGCTTTACTCACTCACCTACCTTCATCTTTGATCATGTATTTTGCGCATCTTATGTAAAATTGTTATATATTCCAATTTATCTCCTCTTCTAAATTCTAACATTATTGTTCGATAATTAAAAAATGATAAACTATAAAATGAGTGGTACTTTGTCGATAAACTAATAAAAGTAAACCAAAAAATAAGAAATAACATGAAAACGTTGCTCACTTGAATACCAGAAACAAAGAAAGACAACATAAAAACTTAAATTGGAAAATGCTATTTAGACAACTTAACAGTACAACTTTTACACAATTCATTATTAAAATATTAATTTATGTGAAGCTTACACGAATCTTATTTTATTTTGATGGAATTAAATGTACAATATAATAATATTTTAATAAATAATCGTCAAAAAATTGTGGTTGGAATGTATGCATATCAATGTTCCTAAAGCAAATGTAAGACTTGTTAAATAATCTATAATTATCTGCACAAGGTTGATGTGAAAAAATCAAATCCAAAGCTTATTTCTCTGGCATTTTCTGGCGAAACAGAATCTCAAGATTTTGATCTCTTTTTTGGGCAGGGGTGGCTAGGAGCTGAGGCTCCAGCCACCTCCTCCCCTCTCGTTTTATTTTCTAGTAGTTTTCGTCATGTTTATAATATATTTCCATCGATTTTCTTTCCATTTTCTTCATTGGAGTTGTTTATCGCTAATCTACTGCCTACCGGTTCTCTTCAGCCCACACGCGCCACCTCTCTAGTCCCTACAACCGCCAATCTTCAATTCTATGGAGAAACTTCGCTGTTATGTGGGTGTGTGCCCCGCACGCGCAACTTTGTGTTGGGAACCTCGATTTAGCCCCCAAGCACCAATGGGGTCCTCCTCTCTTTGTTGCGCATTAAAATGACTAAGTAGACACTCATTTGCTTAGTATGGTTCTCGTGCACCAACAATGGAAAATTAGGTGATGAAAGGTTATGGTGTTTAAGGGAAAATTTGGTTGAGTGCGGCTTGGCTATAAAGATGTCAAGTTGGATAGGTTGATGCACAGCAATGGGTATTCTTTGGGTTAGGCACCACTTGCAATTAGGTTAGGGTTTGGATGATAAGTGATGAGGCTAAGGTTGCAAGAAGATTTTGGCTAGGGTTTGGGAATGGGGTTTCGACTAGGGCAATAGTGTAAGATACTTGCTTGATTGATGGGAGATTGAAGGTAATTGGATAGGATGATGGCCGAATATGACCTAATGGATGAGTGATTGGATATAATTGAGATGTGATTGGGATTTGATTGAAATGGTGATTGAATGATTGAGTCAATTAAGAGAATGATTGACCAATTAACCAATTGATGAAGATATGATTGAGATGAGGTGGCAAATGGGGTTCGGCTATAGTAAGGCCTGCTATAACCAAAATGGCTTTATTTGGTGGTAGGTAGAATATTTGATTGAGCTAAAAAAGGAAGTAATTGACCAATCAAATAGGTAATTGGGTAAGTATATGGCCGACTATGGGAAATAGGAGTAGTCGAATATCGCAATTGGGTAGAGGCAAATATGGTAAATATTTGGTTAGGTGGCCGGCTACGGAATGATTAAGGGTAGGTGAGGCTTGGTTGAGTATGTGTTTGGGGAAAGGGAAACTTCGAGGAATTTCAAGAAAATCTCATGAACATGTAAAAAAAATGCATGAACACAAGATGAACTTGAAGAACTTGACACACACAAGAACACCACTAGTGTTTAGCAATCACACTTCAATGCACAACCACTCTTGCGCCAACAACACTTCCACAATCCACAACTTTCACAAAGAATTAAGAAATCAAGAAACAACAACAATCCAACAATGGCACCAAGAACACAAAAAGTGAAAAGAAGTCTCAAAAGTTAATAAATAAAAAAATAAATGGATTACACCTATTCACGAATTGCAAGGTGTAATCATCTTCAAGGGAACTCACAAATTGCACCCCAAGAAATCCAGGTGCTAAACACCGGAGATAAAATCCAACCACATGTGGCGGGCCTCACAATCTCTAGGAGTCTCTCAAATTTCAAATGGTCAAAAGATATGAAAGTGAAATCTAAAAGTCCTATTTATAGAATCTTACAATTTGGAAACCCTCAAAAGCTCCTTGGCAAAAATAACTAATTAAAATAAAATAAAATAAAATAAATAAAATAAACAAAAGCAAGTAAAATGGTGGTGGGTGCCCAAAGTGATGGTGGTCGTGGCATGCATGGCCCAATGATGGCTTAGGATGGTGCATGGCCCACGATTGGGCTAGTCCTAGTCTGGTCCGCTGCTAGCTACATGGCATGGCATGGTGCCATGCGCTAGTCTAGTGATAGGCACGACATGTCACTGTGCGGGGTCTGTTGATGGTGGTCATGGTATGGTGCCACGCATGAGCCTGATGGTAGACACAAGGTGATGTTGTGTTGCTGCTCTGCATAGCCTAAGTAGGTGACCTGAGTATTAATGCTGCAAGGCGAGAGGTGGAGCCGCGCGTTGGATGGCATGCCTGGTATGCATGCCACTTGCCTAACCTGCAAGGCATGGGCTGGAGCCGTGTGTTGACAAGGCATGCCATTAGTCTCGCCTACAAGGCGCAGGCTAGTGTCGCGCGCTGGATGACATGTCTGTGAGGGCATGCCACTAGTCTCGCTAAGACCCCCTACGTGTCAAGGCATGCAAGAAGGCCCACTATGGTGGTTTTGGAAGTGGTCAAGGGTGGTGTTGAGGTGTGGCTCAAGGCCACCTGCCTAAGGGTTCTGACACCTGTGTCAGGACCCCTAGAAGAGTTGCCCAGGATCAGGCCCTGACTCAAGCCTTGAAAGGCCATGACAGTTCCCTGGTTAGCCTACAGGCATGCCTTGGCCCGGACCTTGACACGCCGCAGACACCCAACGAGACTACTGGCCACGCATAATGCATGTGCACAGTCCTGTGTGTGCATAGGCGCGCCCCACAGCGCATCCACCTGCGTGCACGCATGCTTGTGCATTTGCGCCCCACAATGCGCTCATCACTGCGCACCATTTAACGATGTTAGTGGCGTGTCTTCACAGACATGCCATCTAGAGCGCGACACCATCCTGCGCATCGCAGAGCAGGCCAGTGGCATGCACACCATGCATGTCATCCAGCGTGCGGCACCAGCCCACACCATGCAGCCCTTGCCCAGACCGTCAGCTTGGGCCATGCATGCACATCACCCAGTCACCCAGCCCGAGCCATGCAGGACCATCGCCCAAGCACCCTAAATGGGCAGCATCAGAGCGACGTGGCTTGACCCTGTGGCTACCACCAGGACCATGCATGGCACACTGCCATAATCACCATTAATTGGACCTGCACAGAGCCATGTCCCGCGCACCACCAGACGTCATGCAGCCAGACAGCACGAAACAAGTCTAATCATGGAGGTAGCATCACACTAGCCCACCGTGGAGAACATGCACCCCACGGCCACCACATGCATTAGCGCCACCTATCCATTTTATTTTTATGCTATTTCCTTGTTTTATTGCGTTGGTTATTTTAGTAATTAGTTTTTTTTAATAAGGGATCTAATGGGGGTTTCCAAGTTGTAAGACACTTTAAGTAGGATTTCTAGGTTTCATTTTCATTATCTTTGGACAATTGACTTTTAGAATTTGCTCTTGAGAAAGAATTAGGCCGGCCACTCATTGTGGTTTGGATTCGGTGCTTGGCACTTGGGTTTCCTAAGGGTGCAATTCGTGAATCCCTTTGGAAAAGAATCATTCGTGCAATTCGTGAATCAGTGATCCACATCTATCCTTTATTTTCAGTTATTTATAAAAATATTGAGGTTATTCAGAAATAGTGTTTCGGGTGGAGTGTGTATTCTTGTTGAATTTGATTTTATGTTCTTGTGTTCTTGAGTGTTTGTTTGATTGATTGAGTGAGTTGTGTGATGAGGCCAAATCCACACCACTTGTGGATTTGAAGAAGTGTTTGTGTTCTTTAGAAGAATTCGAAAATCCCATTTCTTGTGAGATTCGGATTGTTCAAGTGTGAATGAGAGTAAGTGTTATTGATTGGAGAAGTATTGAAGTATTGGAAGAGTTGCAAGTGCCGAACCCTTGGTGTGCTTGAAGGGAGTTGACATGTTCTTCATTGATCTCTTGTTCAATCTTCAATTGATTGTTCATTTGATCATTTGGTGTTCCATTGCCCCAAAGCAGCCCATGGCATTACCACCAAAATCCCTAGACACAATTCGGTCAAAGGCCATGAAACTCTAGTCAAGACACTTGCGCATCTTGCCCTTTACCCTAGCCGGCCACCCATCACTCTCATCTCCTATATTTTCTCAACTAAATCCACATAACCCCTCATCCATCAATAGCCAATTTCGACCAACCCTAGCACATGACCGGCCACCATATTTCCATTTGAATTCAAAATCTTTCCAATTCAAATCAAATCTACTTACCTAAAATATCTCATTCGACCAACACCATCTATGCCCTAGTCGAAACCCTAAATTGCCACATCATCTAGACACATCATCAATCACTCCTTTGATTGGTCATTATCCCAAGCATTGATCCAATCAAATCCCTCATCCACATCACCACATATTCGGCCACAACACTAAGGCCATTGCCGCCCACTCCATCTTGCTATAAGTCATATTCCTATTTTTTAGGAATTATCAAAACATATCAAAACCCTAGTCAAAAGATCTATTCTACCCTTGGCCGAAAACCCTAGTATTGCCCTAGCAACATTCGGCCACCCCATTGCCCAAAATAAGTGCAATCTCACCCAAACCTCACAAACCCAAGCCGTGCACACCAAACTCCCCTTGCCATGCACACCATTGCACAAAGCCTAGCCATTATCTCAAACACTTGACCTTGAACTCCTCTAAATCCTAGCCTCACTTAACTCTTTCCCTTATATACCTAATCCTTACCAACCATTGGAGTCCAACTCAATCGTTGGAGAGAACAACAATACAAGGAGGACCCCTTAGGTGATCGAGACAAAACCGAGGTCCCTATCACCCTGGCCGTGCACGTTGCACGCATGTAGTGGCATCCTGGAGTGGCTACGAAGGACACGCGCATCCCGAGCAGGTTCCGCAGCCTCAGATCCCCTTGATCTGGTCGCCAGGTCTCCTCCTCTAGTGGCACATAGTGTGCCGCCTTAAGTCTTTTGCCAGCAATTCGATACTGATTCCGGCTTTCCTATCTTACTACTTTTTCTAATCTGGAATCAAGTTTAAGTGGACGTGAGAATCTCTTTCAGCCACTTTTAGTCGATAAAATGCAGTGCACCGCCCCATGCTGTGGCTTTTAGTCGCAGTTTTATAGTCTGGTTCTCAGACTATCTTAAAACTACTTTTTGCGGCATCCTCTTGTTCGGTATTGGTGGAAGTCACACACTTATGACTCTAAAATCATTTTTTACAATTTTTTTTTTTTTTGTATCTACTATGTATTTATCGTATTTAACAAGAAGCTTATAGGCACTTGGGGATTGACATTATGCTCTCCCACCTAAAATGGGTTAACAAAGTCAATGCCCAAAAACTGAAATGGAGGAATTTAAAATGGGTTATCAAAATCAACGCCGTTCAACTTTCGGTGGAAGATGCAAGAGGGCATTACAATGCTTCACTCACTCACTCACCTAACTTCATCTTTAACCATGTTTTTTCTACTTCTTATTTAAAATTGTTATGTTTCAATTATCTCCTCTTCTAAGTTTTAACATTACTGTTCGATAATTAAAAAATGATAAACTATAAAATGAATGGTACTTTGTCGATAAACTAATAAAAGTAAACTAAAAAACAAGAAATAACAAGAAAACGTTGCTCACTTGATTACTTGAAACAAAGAAAGACAACATAAAACCTTAATACTTAAAAGCATGGAAAATGCTATTTAGATAATTTAAAAATACAACTTTTACACAATTCATTATTAAAATATTAATTTATGTGAATATTACAAGAATCTAATTTTATTTTGATGGATTTAAATATACAATACAACAATATTTTAATAAATAATCGTCATTCATCAAAAACTTATTGTTGGAATGTATGCATATCAATGTTCCCAAAAGCAAATGTAAGAGTACTTGTTAAAAAATCTACAGTTTAGCCGACCTGGGAGTACTCATATGAGAATTCACTTTTCTATAATCTCTCTTCTTCTTGTTAACCTATTGAAGCATAGCTGATCTTGCAAGTCCCCTTCCTACTAAAAAGTGACTGCTCAATGTTCTAAACAAATATGATCAGTTGGTTTTCAGATGAAATAATACCATACCAACTTGTCCAAATGATACAATATAACCCAATATTCAATTAAAAATTGAGGTAAGTTAAAAGTACAAACTTTTAAATCTGCAACATTAACTCTTAACAGAAAAGGAACTCTAACATCCTTGGGCAAGGGCAACATTCCCTGACCATCTCAAACTCGTAGTAGAACCAGAAATCAAAGTCTTGGTCTCTGAGGTTAATCCATTCTGTTGGAAACGTGACTGCAATTTTTGTGTAATAAATCTATTAGAAAACACGACGAAAAAATACCTTAAGCTTAACTTATCAAATTACTCCACAAGTTTCTCTAGACTGACAAATTACCAACGTTTCCTCTTAGTGGTAAAGTGCACTACGTAGTATAAAACTAGAATGACACTTAATAATTCCACAACCTAAGAACTATCTCAAGAGAGAGCAAAGAGAGAGATTTTTCTTTTTTAGATAGTACCAAAAACCAAGCTGAGAGAGGCTATATATAGCCCACCCTTATATGGCTGGCTATAAAAGCCAACCCTTAAATGGAAATAAACCTGCAATTTTGAAACTGCAGCTAACGTATGGCTTAAAGCCATATGTTTCAAGCAAGTAACGTATGGCTTTAAGCCATATGTTTCAAATTATTAATGAGGGGGTCAGCCCTTTGTGAGCACCCCTCCAATTTACATTTCACACTCGCACACAATGGACATGACCCCAGGTCTGTATCTCTGTAATGTTCTTAATTTTGTTCATACAAGTAAATAAGTCATGCGACTACCAAGCACATCTGTAGAAAAGTATGAGCACTTACACCAAATCTCTCTTAAAGAAAACCAACATAGTAATATCCTAAAGTGTATGGTCATGTCCTAAACTTATTCAATCGCATCGAGTCAAGCATTTTCGAACCATTTTGAGTTAATAAACTCAGAACAATGCTTGACTACCTTCAAATCATTTCAATGTGTTCATAACCTTAGCCACTACCAATATGTAGCGTCATAGTTTGACGTCAGCAAATACTATCGAAGATACGATATTGAAAAGTTTTCCTTTTGCACTCATATAATTCAACTTTGGTCAAACCGCTTTCCTAGCAATGCCTCTTTAGACCGTATCAATCATGGTCATAGACAGCATGCCAAAGTAGCAGACATTATAACCTCTATCTTGTGACATAGTCAAAAGTAAATAATGCCTAAAAAAGAATGAGACTCACACAGTGAGAAAAGAGGGGAACCATTTACTTACTTACTCATATGGTCGTATAAGCACATGTAGAATGAAACACATGCTGCTGTGGATTTCTCTTTCTCAAAGAGCATATGTCTATATCAACACTGTACAGAACTTAGTCTAGCCGCTCCTATAACGTCTAACCCAAGTTTCTCTACTTGCACGCATCTGGCTAACCTCAACCTACATGGATGGTGGGTAATCCATTCACAGTCTTCAATAGACCTCATCTTAGCTCCCACTAAGGCAACATATATTTATGTCAACCAACATATCCCTTTGGACAAGTACTTAGGGACACAATGTCTCATCTCTACTCGCTACTTAAGCGCTAGAGGTGATTGCTCGTGTGAGTGAGCCAATTTAAGCCTGTTGACATATCTTGTGTGCGTGTATAAGTAAAAAGATAATACGAAAAAGACAAGAACTAAATCATATTGTATTAATATCCCAAATGAAATGTTACATCTCAATGTCATTTAAAATACAAATTACATTTCCAATTTACATAGTCCTAGATTCCTAACATGAGCCTCAAATACATCTCTTGTAATGGGTTTTGTTAAGGGATCAGCAACCATGCGACTCGTAGAAATGTGTTTTACAATTACTTCTTTTTATGCTACCATATATCTAATGTAGTGATATCTGATATCTATGTGTTTAGTTCTTCCATGATATTTTGTGTCCTTAGCATATGTGAGAGCTACCATACTATCGCAAAATATCGTCACCGGATCTGAAGTATCCGTGCCAATGTCTAAATGCTTGAGAAACTTCCGTAACCAAACAGCTTTTTGAACTGCTGCAGAATAAACTATGTATTCTGCCTCCATGGTGGATAAAGCTGTGCAGAGTTGTTTCTTGCTACTCCATGTAAAGACGCCATTGTTGAGCAGAAAGACATACCCAATAATTAATTTGCGGTGATCTAGGTCACTGTCCCAATCGGCATCACTATAACCTCTTAGCTGCAAATCTGAACCCTAATAGCACAGCATATACTCCGTAGTTCCCTTGAAATATCACATAATCCTCTTGATTGCTTTCCAGTGAGCTAGTCCGGGGTTGGATTGGAATCTACTCATTAAGCCAATTGCATAGCATGTGTCAAGTTGAGTACACATCATTGCGTACAACAGACTACCCACAACATTAACATAAGGGACACGAGCCATCTTTTCCTTTTCTCTTTAAGTCTTAGGACATAACTCTTTAGATAAGTCCTCGCTTCTTGCAATAAGGGTATCAATGGGTTTATATCCACTCATTAGGAAGCGCTCGAGAACTTTATTTATATAAGTATTTGAGACAAACACAAAAATCTTTTAGAGCGATCTCTATAGATCTTAACTCCCGGAATGTATTCTTCCTCACCCATATCCTTCATCTCAAAATTGAAGGATAACCACTCTTTTGTAGCACTATCAACCCTTTATCATTTCCAGCTAGTAGTATGTTGTCAATATATAATAACAACATAATGAAACTCTTCTTAAACCTTTTGACATAGACATTATAGTTCTCTGTGATCATCATAAATCCATTCGAAAGAATGGCTCGATGGAATCTGAGGTACCATTGTTTAGATGATTATTTTAGGCCATATATAGATCGTTTGAGTTTGCACACTTTACACTCTTGACCTTTGATCACAAAACCCATTGGTTGATCCATTTAGATCTTCTCATCTAGTTCTCCATTGAGAAATGCTGTCTTAACGTCCATCTAGTAGAGTTCTAAATCCATATTTGCTATTATAGCTAGAATCAGGCAAATTGAGGCAAACCTCACCACTAGTGAAAATGTTTCCTCATAGTCTATACCCTCCTGTTGGGTATATCATTTTGCTACTAAGCGAGCTTTGTACCTACCTATTGATCCATTTGACTTGCATTTGATCTTAAGAACCCATTTGTTCCCAATAGCCTTACGCCATGTCGGTAGATCAACTATATCCCAAACCTAGTTAGTTCTCATAGACTCAATTTCATCACTAAATATTTTCATCCACTCATCTTTAGTAAAAGATGAGAGAGTCTCATGAATTGTCCTAGGCTCGTTATTATCATGCGGAGCTATCATAAAAGTTTCCCCTTCAATCTCAAAACGACGACGGGAAATACTTTCATATGTGCTTCTACGTGGCTGAGGTTGTTGTGATTGATTGACAAGTGGTGTACTCTCACTCGGATTCAAGTCATTTTTATAATATGTAGCAGTTTGAAGAATTTCTTCCCCATTTTCAACTAAATTCTTTGGAGCACTTTCCTCTTGTTCTACAATCTCACGGAGTTCTAAACTCTTATCAACCTCACCTCTACTTGAAAACTCATATTCAATGAAATCCACATCTCGTGACTCAATCTCAGTTACACTTTCATCAGTTTGTTCACCTATTAACATATACCCTTTAGAGTGTTCTAAGTACCTTATAAAGATCACTTTTTCCCTCTAGGGCCTAACTTTCCATACTTATGAGAAAGATCATGAGCAAAACCCATTGAATCCCATGACCGTAAGTTACTCAAATTGGGTTTTTCGCCGGACCATAGTTCATATGGGATAGAAGTTAGTGATTTGGAGGATATTTGGTTAAGAATGTAGGCAGCAGTTAAAAGTGCATCCCCCAAAAAGAAATTTGTAGGTTTGTTTGCGCCATCATTGACCTAACCATCTCAAGCAGTGTTCGATTTCTCCTTTCCACCACGCCATTTTGTTGTGGCATACTCGGTATCGTCAACTGTCTTTTGATTGATTTTTCATCACAGAGCCTTTTAAATTGCCCAGAAAGATATTCTTGTCCTCGGTCAGTTCTCAGAGTTTTTAAGCTCTTGTCTAACTAATTCTCAATCATTCTTAAATATCGCCTAAAGCACTCCAATGCTTCAAACTTATGGGAGATTAAGTAGATATGACCATAACATGAAAAATCATAAATAAATGTGATAAAGTAGACACCTCAGTGTCTTGCCCTCACACTTATTGGACCACAGATGTTTGAGTGGACTAATTGCAGTGGAAAAGATGCCCTAGTAGTTTTTCCAAATAATTTTCTCTTAACTTTTCCCATTAAGCAATGTTCACATGTGGGCAAGATGACTTTAGCGAGATTACCTATCAAGCATTCTCTAGCTAACCGAGTCATCCTATCTTGCCCTATATGGCCAAGCCTAGCATGCCATTTATATGAATCCAAATTATCAGATGCAGAAAGAAAAGCAATAGACTCATTTATATTTGAATAATCGAAATCCATTATCATAAAACTATCTTGAAGAAAAGCATTACCATAAAACACATGGCCCAAATAAAAGGAAACACAATTATTTTCAAATACAATCCGAAAACCAAGTCCTAATAGAGTAACTACAAAAAGTATATTTCGTCGGATTTCGGGAGCTTATAGCACATTGTGGAGAAAAAGAGTGTGGCCACCCCGCAAGTCCAGCTTGTAGGTACCAAGTCCTAGCACCTCCATGCTAGCTCCATTCCCCACCTTGATATCACGGCTCCCAGCTGGAATCCAACAACACTCCATAAATTCGACTCTATCTTGTGCTATTTGTTCGATCGCTCCTGAATCAACACTCTACACAGGATAGGAATGAACAACCATCACATGGCTAGTTACAAAAACAATGCGAGAAAAGTTAGAGTTTACCTTGTTCGGCTTAGTGTAATCACGAGTGAAGTAGCCTTTCTTTCCGCAATTGAAATAATCTAATTTTGACTTGTTCTTCTCGTGCTTGCCCCTCTTGCTGCACTGAGAAGTTTCTGACACCTTCTTAACTTGTCTAGCAATTATCCCATTCTTGGACCTCTTGTGCTTAGGCCTTGATGCCTTGCGCGAACCAGAATCAGCCACATAGGCCGAATGATTGGGCTTAGCAGCCTCTAGGCGCTCAGCCTCCAATTCCAAGTGACGCGAGATATTATCAAAGTCTTTAATATTCTCGTTGTGTGTCAGGTTCTGGTTCATATTCTTCCAAGAATTTGGTAGTGATCTTATCACTGCCTGGACTTGTTGTTCATCAGTCAGGTTGTTTCTTGCCGTCTTAAGTTCGCGGATCATGGTCGACACAGCCCTAAGATGCTGCTTCATCGTGTGGTCAGAGCTCATCTTATAGCAGTCAAACCTCATAGTTAATCCACACAACCTAGTGGCCGAAATTCCACCAAACTTCAACTTCAAAGCCTCCCACATGCTTTGGGCAGTGTCATAGGTCTCGAATTCATACATTAGATCATTGTGCATGCTTCTTAGCCTATTCATCATAGGCTAACTCATCTAACTTGTGTTGTTCCGAGTCTCCTTCCTTGGGTTTAGTCAGGGAGTGAGACAAGGCCTCTACGACCTCTTACTCATCTAAGACAAATTGGATCTTACGATGCCATATGTCATAGTTCTCCACATCCAATGTCTCGCATTTGTTTAAATCAGCAACTATACTCTTGGATGCCATATCACTACAAAACGTAAAGTAGGAATATTTCACACATACCTAAGAAATCTACCACGTCCATCCAAACTAGAAAAGAAATAATTTAAACATGTTGCAAGATCGAAAAATTGCTAGGCTTCAGAATCATCTCTTGCGCCACAATATCCAATTATTAAATTTCTAATCTAATTCATGCGCGAATTTAAAACAAATATGGGAGATTCAATCATAATAAATCTCAACCATACTCCCACTATCTAAAATAGTCACCTAGTCCTAGTCACGCGTAAAGACAGATCCTACTAAAATCACAATAACCTGTTGGGCCAATCTACAAGCACAGCTACAACAACCATAGTAGCCTGTTAGGCCAGTCTACAAAGATGGTTCATATAAGACTATTACAGTCTATTTTTCTTGTTCCATCAGTGCATTTACAAATCTTACTAGGGCTACCATGGTGTTATCGTTGTATAGTGCATTTACAGTTCTTATTGGGGTCCTGCAATTCTTTCAGCATATCAACTTACACTAACTAATTAAGATTACTTAGTGGAAATTTTTCTATATTATCACTAGAATAAATAAAGGCTAATGACTAATCATTGAAGCCTAACATTTATACAAGATAAAACAAACATATATCGACATGTTCAATACATACATACATGCAATCATATTTAATAATAAAAAAAAAAGATCTCATGTAATATAACATTATGAAATTTATCAATAAAATAGCATGAATATCACCATATATTCACATTTAATCTAAAACATTAAATAAAAGACCACATATTATCACAGGAAATATATCTAATCATATATCAAAACATCTCATTTTTTTAATAGATAGGAACAAATAAATATATAATAAATATATTTACAACCCCACCTAGACCAAAGGACACCTACAGCCTAGTGGTTGCACGTTGGCCTTTGACATCCAGTGATCCTTGGTTCGAAACCCATGTTTGCCATTTCAAACCCCCCATTTTAAAAAAAAAAAAATATATGTGCTGGGCCGAAACACCTAGCCCCAGCCCATGATCCACAAAAAAAAAAACAAATGGGCCATGGGCCCAAGCCCAGCCCAAGAAAAAAAATTAGAAGAGCAACATTGCTCTTGTTCACGTGAACAGTGCTCGTTTTACAGCAGTCATCATAAGTCTCCATATATACCAGAAATCGCCACCCCATCTCCAAAACTGGGAAGAAGGGTGCACTGCACCACCCTTGGTGCGGGCAAGTGCTTGTCGCACCTTGCTCGCGCCCAGCACCCCTAGGTGCTCGCGGCACCGCCATGGGGTGCGTGAACCACTGCCATGAGATTTTTTTTTAATACAAACTAGTACCCGAAGAAAAAATTATTAAAAAAAAAGACATATCTCCAGCATATGCAAAAAAAAAAAAAAAAATAACTGGAAACAATTATATGGGCTCTGATACCAATGTTAGAAAACACAACGGAAAAATACCTCAACTTTAGCTTATCAAATTGCTTCATAAGTTTTTCCAAACTGACAAATCACCAGCGTTTCCTATTAGTGATAAAGTGCATTACGTAGTATAAAACTAGAGTGACACTTAATAATTCTATAGTCTAAGAACTATCTCAAGAGAGAACAAAGAGAGAGATTTTTCTTTTTCAGGTAGTGCCAAAAACCAAGCTGAAGGAGGCTATATATAGCCCACCCTCTTACAACTGGCTATAAAAGCCAACCCTTAAATGGCAATAAATCTGCAGTTTTGAAACTGTAGGTAATGTATGGCTTAAAGCCATATGTTTCAAGCGATGACTTTAAACCATACATTTCAAATTACAAGGAGGGGGTCAGCCCCTCGTGGGCGCCCCTCCAATTTACAAAATCAATTTTCAAGTAGTATTACTTACCTTTCAGAGTCCGTTGGAGAAGTTCAAGGAGAAGCTTAAATATGTGGCACACAACTGCAAGCAAGATGAACCTTTTTCCCAGTAGAATATCTTTGAGAAGGATATAGGACTGACAATTAAATTTTAGGACGAGACTGTGATAAGAAGAAACAGAGTTCAGTAACTCATTCTCTCAGCAATTCCAACCTCTTTTTCGAGAGTGTCATACAAATTTTAACAATATTAAGTAGAAACCCATCTGAACCATGTTTGGCCAATAGGGATATTGCCACAGGAAGATTATCATACAACAATAGTTGTATGCTCACCTCTAGATTTGTAGAAACAAGTTATGTGGATGTCCAAAGCTGTCTACATCCATTGTTTTTTCGGTTACCCATGCACTCGAATGCCAAAGAGAATGATGCCGTAGGTCTTCCCAAAAAAAAAAACTTTTAAGGAAATTACCAACTATAATGATCTCTAAAAACTAAACCCTACTATATATACTATATATTAAAAACTCTCAACATTCATGATCCACTATTTTTTAATAATTATAAAATAATATATATATATATATATAAGAGATACTTAAGACAAAAATAGGTTATTATGTATTACCAAATTGTCTTGTGTTTTGAATTTTTACTT
Organism: Platycarya longipes; assembly: GCA_036559045.1. Taxonomy (NCBI): domain Eukaryota; kingdom Viridiplantae; phylum Streptophyta; class Magnoliopsida; order Fagales; family Juglandaceae; genus Platycarya; species Platycarya longipes. The sequence goes on along the minus strand of CM071803.1, from coordinate 27,839,790 downwards.
AGTGAAAGAATAACATTTACTCCAAAGTTTGTAGTAGCCTGAGACTTGAATTATGACTACTTAAAGGAAATAAAGAATCAATAATCACACATAATAACTCAAATATTGACATGAACTTAATTAATCCTAGTTTCATAAGTATATTTGAGAATAAATTTAATTCTTCTAGAGAGTGACTTCAGCATACTCATATAGATGAAATCTTTCAATAGTGCTATGTAGTTCTAACAACCTACTAATAGGAATTTTAAAATCTCATTAAGAGTTTTTTCAAAAACCTCATCCTCCAAAATATTACAGGATATATAAATGCATCGACTTCATAGGAATGAGAAACAAAATAAATAGTGAATTTTTTATGACCATCATATGATTCATTTTTTCTATTGAATCCAGTTTTAGGATCTTTGATCCCCAAATTGGGTATTCTCATATATAACTCATGAATTTATGGCTTTAATCTCATTTCTCCCTATGTATTCTAGACCATTATCTTGTCAATGCCTTGGTTAGTAGATCTATAAGATTATCACAAGCTTCATGTAATCTATGTTAATAACATCATCAGTCAAATAAGATTTGACATTATGGTATTTTCTTCTTATGGATTTGGATTTACCATTATAATAATGGCTTTGTACTCTACCAATAATAGCATTACTATCACAATGAATTAAAATAGGTAGTATTGGTTTTATTATAAAGGAATCTCGTGTAATAAATCTCTTAACCACTTTGCATCCTCATTTGTTGAAGCTATGGTTGTATTAGTAATAATCGTTTGTTTTTTAGACTTTCGACATACAACACCACCATCCAAATTAAACTTATACCTAGTAATTGAAAGATAATTCCCTAACAAGATTTCCAATCGGCATCATTAAAGAAATGTCATTATTTGATTCATTGCATTCCAATGGTCTCTTCTAAACTTGGTAGTAAATCTACTAATTACTCTTACTGCATAAGCAATGTCAGGCCTAGTACAATCCATCGCATAATAGAAACTGCTATTAATCATGCTAGCATAACAATTTTGATTAAGAGTAGTGCCACATATACTTAAACGTTTACTTACAATTTTACTTACAAGACCCATTTTGATAATTTACTTTTGAAATTTAAATTTTGAATTTTAAATTTTATGATTTTAGCATATCAATAATTAACATGGAGAGAATTAAATTTTTTGTAATTTTTTAAAGTATATTTCACATTTTCCTTTGAGTAGCCACATCATCATCAATTTCAATAGAAAGTAAATAAAAACTAAAATCAAAAGAAGTAACAACATGCTTGCATCCAAAATAATTATATTTTTTAATAATTCTCTACTTGATATTGATAAAAAAAAAATACCATCACATATTTTCGTTATTTTCTTATATATCCAAAATAAATTTAGCCTTAGTAGGATATTTCATATCAAAATAGTTATTGAGTGTATTTTTTGTTTCATCTATGATATTATATATTGGAACGAAATAACAATAAATCAATATCCATATAAAGGTTAATTGTCGGCGCCCCAGCTTGCGCTTGGGTTCGTACGCAAATTGCGACGCCGGGGACGAGCGTCTCAAGGAAGTCATCCCTCATCGTTACATGTGAAAGCATTATTTAGTATCTTTTATTTTTTTCATATTATCTCGCAGCGGAAAAAGGTCAAGCCAAAAACTTCGACAAGACGTTTACGCTTGTCGCACATCATATGGTTAACGAAATAAAACCCAAATTAAACATTATATATATATATACATCAAAGGTCAAGGTCACCAGTATTAACAGTTTATACAAAAGCACTTCCCAAAACAGCGAGAAAAATTCCTCAAAATATACTGGCAATACAAAATAAATACATCAGCAATCCCATCCTTTTCCGCCAAACATACTAATAGGCGGGTTCTTCCTTTATCTTCTTAAAGTCAGGACCATAACGAAGACTGTCCAAACTTAAACCTGGGCCTACATCACACATCATCCCAGAGGATGAGGTAAACAGGTGTCTCATATGGAGTAGCCCGTCCACTCCTAACACCAGACAACACCCCGTAGGGCGTAAGTCATCAAAAAAATAGGTCGCCATAGGAAGCGACTCTACTGCCCACTGAACCAACAGGTCTAGGGTCACTGGCCCAACAAAATCTGTCTTAGTCGGACCTTTGAGGGTCGGATCCATCTTCTCGAGAGTCGTAATCCGTAGATCCATCCTTTTCTGCAATAACTTCTATCGTTCCCAAGGGAGCGATAGTAGAGATAATAAAAAGGGGGTGAGATTTCGAGAGAAATCTCAGCAAGTATACCAGCACTTTAATTAAAGCATTTCAAATATACAGATAAGTGAACCAAACAATCGTAACTAATGCATATGCAATGAATGAATGAACTCATGCACATGCTCATGTAAATCTTCATACAGACTTGCTTCTTTCAGACTTCTTTTCGTATCAGTGCTTTTCAAATCATTTCTTTAAAACATTTCACATCTTTTATTCTTTCTTAGGTGCCACTTATCATATACAAATCTTTTCTTATAGCTCGAAAGCCCATCTTGTCATGACTTATCGCGTAGCATATATGAGACACAACACGGTTCCCCTAAGCACTGCGTGTTCCCTACTGGTTACCGCATCACCTTAAGGTGAGTGCGTCACGTAGCTTATAGTACGGCAGGTCCTTACACCTTACCCGTCTTTGGCACCCACCAGTGTTAGGTGCGACCGCGCTCCGGACACCTTCTGGAGCCATACACGGTCTGCCGACTGTTCTTCGTTGACCTAGGGGCTTCCACTCGACTTTAAATACTCCTGAGTGGTCAGGGAGTTCCACTGGGGCACTACCCCGTCCCAGCCTTTGGGGTTCTTATAAAACTTTACTTCTTTTCTTTTCTTTGAAAAACTTAATCTTTCCTTTTCTTTTTCTTAAAAACATATTGGACTTTAAAAACATGCTTTTAATGATTTATGCATGTGACATGCAACACTTACTTATTTTCATGTCAAACCCGAGGCGAGCTCGAGTGCATTTATAGTTCATTTTCTTTTCTTTTTCATTGGGATAAACTTTACAATTTCCTACTTAGTAATCATGCTTTAACATCCAAATTTAGGCCTAGGATTGAAGTGGGGTACTCGGCCCATCTCCAACCCATCAAGGTCGAAACCTCCTAGGGTATTTCCTAGGGCTTTTCTTCATCATTTCACTCTAAGTATCCTCCAAGAATTAAAGGTGTCTAATTAAAACACATACCATCTTTAGAAAGGGGTAACCGAAACCCTATTATCCACTAAGCAAATATTTTTACATCCAAACTTAACTCATTCCAACTTCCTTCCTTCATCTTTTAACTTGGGGACATTTCCTTTAATTTATTCAAAGTTTCCTTTTCAACAAGTGTTTTCCATAAGCTTAAACTAGATAATTCCACAACAAAGCAATATAATTCAATCCTCTAGTCTTAACTTTAAACATCATAAGATTCCAATTAAACACTACTAGTCATCATATATAAGTGATTACTTCTTTCTATATGCATGTATACACCATTACAATTCTTATTAATCATATATTTTATTCACATGTCCATTTTTCATTTCCTCAAGACAACATCCTCCTTAAATAAATCAATTATATTATTAATTTCCTCAAATAAATTTTATCTTAGCAACACCAAATTTATAAGCTTAATACTAAAATCCA